>CM042561.1:17101945-17534445 GCA_023630585.1 Cranoglanis bouderius
AGCGCATGGCCTCTTCAGTGCTGGAAATCCACCACTTCAAATGGATGGGCAGATAGGAGATGAGGCCACCAATGATCCACACAATCAGAACCACAATGCAAGCCTTGTACTTGGTCAGCATCGAATGATAGCGGAATGGGGAGGTGATGGCGAGGTAGCGATCCAGGGCAATAACACAGAGAGTCTCAATGCTAGCTGTTACACAAAGCACGTCAGTGGCTGTCCAGAACTCACACCAGAACCTTCCGAAGTGCCATGTGTTGAGGATGATGTAGATGGCCCCAAAAGGTACCACCACAAGTCCCATGACTAAGTCAGCACAGGCTAGTGACATGATAAAACAGTTAGTGACATTCTGGAGCCTCTGGAACCGGGCAATGGCTGTGATCACTAGCATGTTGCCAAGGACAATAGCCAGGACCAGTAGAGACATGGTTAAGCCAAGTAGCACCATTTGTAGCTCATTATAAATGGGGTAGGCAGTCTTATTGTTCATTGTGGCAGAATAGTTCAGAGAAACAGGGGGCTGTTGGCTTCCCATGATCTAAGACAGTGTGAGAAAGAAAGAAAGAAAGAAAGAAAGAAAGAAAGAAAGAAAGAAATCACAAAAATCAAACAAAAATCAGTATCATCAAGGCTAAAAAGAAAGTTAATAATTCACAAACCTTTATAAATAGATGTCCAAATCTGTCTCCTTCCATGAAAAAAAGTCCTTAGATTCCTCACTCATATGAATTTCTTCTATGTGAACCCTCTTTCACTTATTCAGAAGCTTTGTTGGTCCTGCTTGATCTTTTCCCCACCCTCTCGCAAATCCTCTGGTGGGCTGTGCACTACTGAATGTGGCTGCTAGGCTATTTGCACAGCACTCTTATAATGTTCTGTGATGACATCATAGCTGTATGGAGCCAATGAGTTGCCTTTCAGCACATCTTGATTACTATGCAATTTTTTTTTTCTTTTTTCTTTTAAATTCATATTTGATATTCATTCATCTCCAATTTACCCCAATTTTATGTAACATTAAAATTCAAATAGACTCTTCTCACTGACCCTGACTATGTCCATTAATTATGAAAAAATCCCACTGCTTAGATGTTTATGATTAATCTTAATAGGAATACGATAGAGCCCTTACTTTACATTCATTTACAGTGCATTTATTTAAAAACAAAAACAGTTGGATTCTTTGGAATGTAAACCCTCAAAAATATATATATATATATTATACTATAGAAATATATTATACTTGTCATAAAGTGGAGGCAGAAGTGGATGCAAATGTAGTTGAGGGTTTTATTAAAGAAACTGACAAACAGATCCAATATGTGAGGCAGAAGACGTTAACAGGAACAGGCAAAAAGTCAAGCGATCAGTAAACAGCAATACACGGGCAAATACAAAAATCCAATGGCCAGAGGCCTGTTTCACGGAGCCGGTTTCGGTGGCTACCCAGGTAAGTTTGAGTTTAGTTTGAGCAAACTCTGGTTTATCGGTCTCAATGAGGTGGATTGGTTTTTAGCGGGTTTTAGCACCATGGTAACTTACACTACACAGCTAACCTGCTCTGGCAGGTTTTATTTTGGGTAAGAAATCGCAAACCCAACTTGGACAAATAAGCTGTGAGCAAAGTGAGATAAATCTGAAGTGTAAAAGTTAACCATTTAGTGTTTGTGATGGATTTTCACGATGACCATCTGCATGAAAGATATCAATTTTCAGCAGATGGTATAGTTTGTCTATGCTGGCTTCTTGAGCCACACATTAAAAATCTGACATGCCGAGGCCACGCTCTTAAGGTACCACAAACTGTACCAATGTGTTGATTTTCGGTTCTTTGCGAGTGATACATTTCATGTCATGTCCTAATATATTTTCACAAATTGATATTTGCTTTATTAATGTTTAATTTAAAAATGTACATTTATATTTAAATGAAATTACATGAAATATGTTGGGGTGATAAGTTTTCAATCCGTTTATGCTCATTGTGAGCCTGTAAACTTACACATTTACACAATCAGCGATTTTCCAGTGCTTTGGCAGCCACAACGGTGTTGCCTTTTGCGGTTAGTGTAGGTTAAATTCCTCATGTTTCCGGATAAGAATTTGTTGCTCTTCAACCTGTATGTATACTCACCTGCTTTTTTCCATGTTGAACACTATTGGCTGTTTGCTGCAAACGTTTGGCTTTTATGTGCACATGCATGCTGAGTAAACCTTGATTCAGGGTTAAAACCTGGGTTGACTGAGAAAGTTGATAACTGTCATGAAACCTATTAACCTTAATTAACCAGGGATGGATTTGTTTGGTTTTGTCAACTCAAATCTTACTCTGCAACTGTTCAACTTCACTCAATTCAACTCCCTTCATGCAACAGGCCTCAGGTGACTAGGCAAGACTAGACAGTGACTAGGCTGTTTTAACCTTCTTAAAACTGTAAGTTTATTATCAGTAGCTCAGCTAGTTGCTGGCCATGCCCCTCAACACAATTGCATCATATACCTGCACTACATTTTGGAATTTTAAGGAGTTTTACTACAAAACTTCTGCATTAGATTTCTCATTAATATAACAAAAAATGAGTGAATGAGTTTATGAGTTAACAGTGAAATCTGACCATTTTCAGTTTTATCTGGGATTTCTGAATCTCAGATTAAATACCTTTGATCTCAGAGTGGCAATATGTACATATGTATGTTTTTGTAATTATGAGTTTCAGAGTGGTCTTTTTTCATTTTGCATACTAACCTTTAAATTATGTTAATATGAGCATTAGACAAAAGTTGACAAGAACCTCTTTGGTAGACTGACAAGGACTTTAATGAAATACTAACATACTTAAAATGTTCTAAAAATATCATTCATATTAGTGTAGAGGTGAAAGATAGTCAAATAGTTAATCAAATAGCCTTGTAATGGAAAAGATCTCAATTCTTTTGGTCTTGGAGAGTTTAGGGCAGTGGTCACCAACCCTGTTCCTGGAGATCTACCTTCCTGAAAACTTTAGCTCCAACCATAATCATGCCCACCTGACCATCTAATCATTGCATTAAGAAGTTTTTGATCAAATATAACACGTGTGTGTTAGATGAAACCCGCAGGAAGGTAGACCTCAAGGAAGAGGGTTCGTGACCACTGCTTTAGAGTGAGTAAACGTACCCAAAGAGCCTCTTTGCTCTGCTTCATAAATGAAACAGCTGCATGCATGTTGTAGCTATGCTGTGTGTGGGTGTTTTGGCCAGCAAGTCTTTTTTTCATTATCAGAGCTGGCTGTGCATCAAACCAGTGCCATGCTTGCTCAACAACCTTTATCCAATGAAGCATGTGTGTTGGAGTTATTGCACGCCTCATTACTGCCTTTTGTATGTGGATGGGACCATTAGAAAAGTGTGTTTATTAGCTCCTTATCTCTGTTCCAACCTAAAATACATTTTCACACTTGGTCAGTTTGGCTAAAGACAACAGGCACAACATGGAAAAATAGAAGACTGTGATATATCCAGAAAGGAGACAGGGTCAGCAGCCAGTGGCAGAGGAACAGATGACATGTTGGGTGTGAGTAATTGGTTTGGTAGCAGAGTTTGTACTGGCTTATTATCACAGGGATTGCATGCTTGGCTGTAAAAGCTATAGGTAACTTGTGGCATACAGTGCCATACAGTTTTCTCAGGCTGTGTACCAACTGAATAAATTAATGCAACCAACCATAAAAATGCATTGCGCCTTGGAAAATTGACACAAAAATTATTTATTGATATACCAAATTGGCTTCCCTGGCAAGTTTAGCATGCTCTAAAATGGTTTAGGGGTAATTTGATTGCCACCAGTCATCTCTAAATTTCTGGCAGTCATTGCTGTCTAAAGGCCTTGGCACGATTAGTTCATGTTGCTTTCCTGCTTCCAATCTGATCACATTAAAAATGACAGATGAGGCTTTGCCATTAAGGCCTACAATATTTTCCAAGCATAAAGAAACAATGTAACTGGACCACCTCCCTTCAGATTTCCCACATAGGCTTGCAGACATGCACTCAAAGTACAGTGTTTATTTCATTACTATAGCACATATACATTATTTGTTGTAATTTCATTAAAATCACTTTTTTTTAATTGATTTTCATTATCCAAATGATTGCTTCAGTATAACAGCTCTACATATCTAGTAGGAGAATGTGTGCAAATGTGATATCAACAATAGCATAAAGCTAGTAGGACCATCTATTAACCCCATTTCCATAAAAGTTGGGATTTTTTCTAAAATGCAATAAAAACAAAAATCTGTGATTTGTCAAGTCTCTTGAAACTTTAATTAACTGACAAAAGTACAAAGAAAAGATATTAAATTTTTTCACTGACCAACTTAATTGTATTTTGTAAATATAAACAAATTTAGAATTTGATGCCTTCAACACATTAAAAAAAAAAGTTGTGACAGAGGCAAAATAAGACTGAAAAGTTTATAGAATATTCAAGTAACACCATTTTGGAGGATCAGGTTAATTGGTGACAGGGGACGGTATCAGGATTGGGCATAAAAGGTGCATCCACCAAAAACTGTCTTTGCAAGCAAGGATGGGTCGTGGCTCACCACTTTGTGCCAAACTTCATGAGAGAATTCTCAGTCAGTTCAAAAAGAACCTTGCTCAGCACAAGATTAGAAAGAATTTAGGTCTTTCACCATCTACAGTGCATAATATTGTGTAAAGATTCAGGCAATCTGGAGAAATCTCATTGCGTAAAGGGCAAGGCCGGAAACCACTGATGAATGTGCGTGACCTTCGAGCCCTCAGGCGGCATTGCCTGAGAAATCGCAATGCTACTGTGATAAATATGACATGGGCTCGGGAGTACTTCGGAAAACCATTGTCACTTAACACAGTCCGCCACTGCATCCAGAAATGCAACCCGAAACTTTATTATGCAAGAGGAAGCCACACATCAACTCTATGCAGAAACGCTGCCAAGTTCTCTGGGCTCGAGCTCATCTCAGATGAACTGAAAGGCAGTAGAAATGTGTGCTGTGGTCAGATGAGTCCACGTTTCAGCTTGTTTTCGGGAAAAACTGACATCGAGTTTTCCATGCCAAAGATGAAAAAGACCAACCAGACTGTTATAAGTGAAAGGTGCAAAAGCCAGCATCTGTGATGGTATGGGGGTGCATCAGGGCCCACGGCATGGGTGACTTGCATATGTGTGAAGGTACCACTGACGCGGCCTCTGCCCCAACTTTTTTTGAGTGTGTTGAAGGCATCATAATTCTAAATTTGTTTATATTTACAAAACACAATTAAGTTGGTCAGTGACAACATTGAATATCTTTTCTTTGTACTTTTGTCTGTTAATTAAAGTTTCAAGAGACTTGTTAAATCACAGATATTTGTTTTTATTGCATTTTAGAAAAAAAATCCCAACTTTTCTGGAAATGGGGTTAGTAGATTGCTCCTAACTAACTGTTGATCTCCCAGTATTTTCACACACAACAGTCACTAGAATTTACACAAAAACAAATTTACACTTTATATGGGTGGCAGTTCTGTGGGTGGAAACGCCTTGTTGATAAGAGAGGTCAAAGGAAAATGGTCAGATTGGTTCAAGCTACCAGGAAGGATATAGTAACTCAAATAATCACTCTTTACAACTGCGGTGAGCAGAAAATCATCTCAGCATGCACAAAACACCGAACCTTGAGGTGGATGGGCTACAACAGCAGAAGACTGCATTGGTTTCTATTCCTATCAGCCAAGAACAGGAATCTGTGGCTATCATGGCACAGGCTGTTTTAGGAAGTTCAATCATTAGGCTGTCCAAGTGAGCCCATCCACATCTTTAGGGTATCTGTGTGATACCAACCACAGCAATCTCACTGCAAACTTTATCATCCAAACATCCCAGTTTACTAAAACACTCTATGCCAATGAACCCTCTAAGTCTGAGACTTTAGGGAAATGCTATTAACAAAAGGCTTAACTAAACAAATATGTGTTCAACGCAGACTTAAAGACTGAGACTGTATCTGAGTCCTGAACATTAATTAAAACCCTTGAAAGAGCTGTTTTCAATCAACTCTCCACATTTCTCACATAGACTAACCTCCTGGACACCAAGCAGTCTGGCTTCAAAAGCAGTAACTCCAAAGAGACTGCTGTGCTTTCCATCACTGAAGCCTTATGACTAGCTAGATCAAGATCAATGTCAAATCTTTCTGGTCTAGGCATCACTGGAATGGCTCTGCACTGGGTGGAATCCTGTCTGACGTCTCAGACTGGATGAAGGAATGCCACCTTAAGCTCAACTTGGCAAAAAAAGAGCTTCTCGTCATCCCTGCCTGCCCCTCAATCAACTACAACCTCACTGTTCAGCTAGGTTCAACCATACTCTAACCAACCAGGACAGCCAGAAAGCTTGGGGTGACTTTCAATGACAGCGATGTAAATAATGAACATGAAACAATTCAAATAGAATGTGAATCAATAGAATTCAAATACATCTACAATGTTTCATCAATGTTTTATTGATCTTTTGAGATCAAAAGATCAATATGAGATTTTTTTTATATCTAGATGTGTTAACCAACTTAGAACATGGCACCTTTTGTTTGAACCCACCCATTTTTTCAAGTTCCAAGGTGTGCCCTTTTAAATTTATTGTTTAATGAATGAATAGCTCTGAATGTCTACTCTTGGTTTGAGCCCTAGGTTTTGCCTGTGAAGACTGCATTTGTTGTTAAAAAGGATAAAACAACATGAAGACCAGAGAGCTGCCTATGGGAGAAAAGCAAACCATTTTGAAGCTGAGAAAAGAAGGAAAATCTATTCGAGGCATTGCACGAGCATTGGGCATAGGCAGTAAAACAATTGTGAATGTCCTGAAAAAGAAAGTAACTGGTGGTGTACTAACAACCAGACATGGAAAGGTTCGGCCAAGGAAAACAACAGTAGTTGTTTTCCTTGAGAGTTGTGAAGAAAAGCCCAAAAACAACAGTCAGTGACCACCAACAATCTTCACAGGGCAGGGGTGAAGGTATCACAATCCAGCATCTGAAGAAGACGTAGAGAGCAGAAATATAGAGGACATACCACAAGATGCAATCCACTCATGAGCAGTAAAAATTTGGAAAGCAGATTGGAATTCGCAAAGATATACAGAGATGAGCCACAAGTTCTGGAGCCAAAGTTAACCTCAACCAAAGTGATGGAAAGGCCAAAGTGTGGAGAAAGAAATGGACCTGCTCATGATACAAAACATAGAAGCTTATCAGTCAAGCATGGTGGAGGTAGTGTCATGGTTGCATGGCTGCTTCTGGAACAGGCTCACTAATCTTTATTGATTATGTAACTCATGATGGTAGCAGCAGAATGACTTCAGAAGTCTACAAAAACAACGTGTCTTCCAATTTACAGAGAACCAGCTGAAGCTGAAGCTTATGGTGGCCCAGGAGTGCACAACACAACAAAATTTAAAAAGCAAACATAAGTTAACAACACAACGGAATTAAGCCTCAACACAACGGAATCAAGCTGCAACACAATGGAAATGCTCCCGACCACTAGGGGGCAGTGCTGGCATGAACACACACATGGGTGAAATTTCCGGTGTCTAGCGGAAGTGACTGTACTAGCCGATGTCGGATGGAGTGTGTTTCGCAATGCTTTTGTTAAATTACTATAGTTTACTTTCTTTGTTTCCTCGTTAGTTTTTAATACATGTTGTAGTATAACTGTGTAAATTGTAAAAATGTCATTGCAGAGTTCTGAGAGAACTTTCTGTTCGCTGCTGCACTAACAATCAAGTTAAGCTAAACCACAAGGTGTAACACTCATAACATGAGTGTTATGAACATTAGCAAATTTATAGCAGGAACATATCTGTCAGCGGTGAACTCAGTGAAGTTCAGTGAAGTTTTCATTGTCTACAAAAAGGGGATGAACATAGCTGTCGACTCTAAACTTAAAGAACTCCACCAAGAACTCTATATGTGTGATCATTTCATTTAGTTGCCATGGCAAGGCTACGAGATCACCGGCAAAGAGATGACAAGTCCTCTAGAGGGTTAAGCCTGTATGTGCAGAATCAGTTCTTTTGTTTTAGGTATTAAAACACAAACACATATTTAGTAAATTTTGCTTAAGTGTTTATTTGTAGTACTTCTAAAGAAGTATTTTTACATTGTACTCGTATTTCCTCTACTGATAAAATAAATGTACATACCAGTTTTGTGTGTGTGTGTGTGTGTGTGTGTGTGTGTGTGTGTGTGTGTGTGTGTGTGTGTGTGTACTACATACTGATAACATTTACATTCATTTTAAATGTCAGAAGCAACATATTAAGTGTTATCTCATTCCTCAGGGAGGTGATCACATTATCCAACCTGAGCTTTTGAAATGATTGTGATCCTACATTATTTATTTACCTTAATGCCAAATGATTAATACCTTTAGCATAACTTTGCCAGTGCAGACTGGATAACAACAAGTAACCGGAAGTGTCCGTGCAAGGTGTAGTGTCACACACACACTCAATCAAATTTTATAAACTGCGTTATTTTCCTGTGCATCCACCGACTTCTCTGGCATATCCTTCTTCCGTATTTTTACCCACTTTGCCCACTAGGGGCCCACTATTCTACACAAGAAATCATGGGAAACAGACCATGGGACATGACAAGAGATTCTTTGTGTAAGTTAATGTATTTGGTAATTGGTTTTAAGTAAACTAAATACTTTTACTGAATGCTTTGATATCTGATGACTGATAATCTTAATGGGTCAATTTATGAAATATCGTGCAATAACACTAGAAATATCTTCTTTTTTTGTATGCCAACACTGCCCTCTAGTGGTCGGGAGCATTTCCGTTGTGCTGCGACTTGATTCTGTTGTGTTGTTAACTGACGTTTGCTTTTTAAATTTCGTTGTGTTGTGCACTACTGGGCCACCATAGTGGCCTGTTTTATGAAGATTTTATGAAGGTTTACTCAGCGTGCGCATGCACATAAAAGCCAGATGTTTGCAATAGAGTTCAACATGGAAAAAAAGCAGGTGTGCACACTGGGGAACATATGAGATATTCAAACCTACATTAACCGCAAAAAGCAACACCGTTGCAGCTGCCAAAGTTCAGGAAAATCACTGATTAACGCCCCATGGCTAACCTGCTCCAGGTTTTATTCTGGGTAAGAGAACTCAAACCCAAATTGGACCAATCAGCTGTGAGCAAAGTGAGCGAAATCGGACACATCAAAGTTAACCCTTTAGTGTTTGTGCTGGCCTTTCCTGATGACCATCTGTCTGAAAGATATGGGTTTTGAGCAGATGGTATAGTTTTCTGGAGTCGCACATTAAAAACCTGACACACCGAAGTCACAATCTTACTGAAGGCCTACCCCAGCTGTATGTATTGCTTTGCAGTTCTTTTTGAGTGGTAACCCTACATTTCATGCAGTGGCATTATTCCTGTCCTAATATATTGTCACAAATTGATATTTATATTATTAATATGTAATTAAAATAATTTACATTTATATTAAATGAAATTACATGAAATATGTTGGGGTTATAAATTTTCGATTTGTTTATTCTCATTGTGAGCTATAAAAGTAAACTTAGGCCTACGCATTTATGCAATCAGCAATTTTCCCGAGGTTTGGGAGCCACAACGGTGTTGCTTTTTGCGGTTAGTGTAGATTTAAATTCCTCATATTTTCGCATAATAATTTCTTGCTCTTATAGTGCTTATTTATCACTACTACTACTCTGTCCTGGATGCAGTGTAGCCTCGGATTCCTGTTCTTGGCTGACCAGAGTGTTGTCTAAGATGCATTCTAAGATGCTTTTTTGCTCTCAATGGTTGTAAATAGTGGTTAATTGCGTTACTGCAGCATTCCTGTCAGCTCAAACCAGTCTGGCCATTCTCCTCTGACGTCTCTCGTCAACAAGCATTTCCACTGCAGAACCTCCATTCACTAGATGTTTTTGTTGTTGTTGTTGTTGTTGTTTTGTTGTTGTTTTTTGCACCATCCTTTGTTTAGGAACATTTGTCCACATGCACAATTATCCAATCAGCCAATCAAGTGGCATAAAATCTTGCAGATACAGTTCAAGAGCTTCGGTTAATGTTCACATTAAACATCAGAATGGGGAAAATTTAATGAAAGGGATTTTGACTGTAGCATGGTTGGTTGTGTCAGATGGGCTGGTTTGAGTATTTCAGAAACTGCTAATCTCCTGGGATTTTCACACACAACAGTGTCTAGAGTTTACAGAGAATGGTGTGTATGTGATCTATAGTTCTCCAGATATGCTGTTATATTAAAAAAATAATTTGGATGGATTGGCATATCTGTGGATTTTGAGAGGTTAAACTAATAATTCAAATAAGATGTTTTCAATTCAGTTAAGCAAACTGTACTCTGTTGTTTTGAAAACATAGGATACACTTTAACATTTAATTGCTGATTAGAAGATTTGCTCTTTGGTACAATATATCAGGAAAAGGCTATGCCATGGGTTTCCCCTCACGCAGTGCTGCTCGAGCATTCAGCGCACATGAACTGTTCGAAGCACGCACTTCTGGGTTTCATTGACTTTGTTTATGCTGACACGTGTGTATTTTGTTTTGATTTCTGTCCTGTCTCTGCCTTGTATTGTCATTGGTTGTTTCCTAATGTCTCAGCTGTTTTGAGTTATCCCCTTTGATTATGTTTGGTATTTAAACCCCCGTGTTTCATTATCTCGATGCAAAGTATTGTGAGTTTCTGTATGTTTCTTGCCAGACCCATACCAAGCCATTGATCTTTGTTCTGCGATTCATAGTCTTTTGATCTTGTTTTGTCCTCACGTTTCTGATTCCCGCCTATGCCTTGTGTATGCCTGTGTGCCGATCGCCTGACCCCTCGCCTGTTTATGGCCACGTTTTTCCTTCCGGTTTTGGATTTGTCGGCCTGTCTCTTATAATAAAAGCTTATACTGCACTTGCATCCGTCTCAACTTTCATTACATAACAAGTACAGCATTTACCATAAAACTGACTCCCCAAGTGACTTTTGGCCTAACTGAAATTAGAATAGAATGATTCTAGAAAAAATAGATACAACAAACTTTAAATGTTAGGTGATAACATTTATTATATTGATTATACAGCCGTGGCCAAAAGTTTTGAGAATGACACAAATATTAATTTTTACAAAGTCTGCTGCCTCAGTTTTTATGATGGCAATTTGCATATACTCCAGAATGTTATGAAGAGTGATCAGATGAATTGCAATTAATTTCAAAGTCCCTCCTTGCCATGAAAATGAACTTAATCCCAAAAAAACATGTCCACTGCATTTCAGCCCTTCCACAAAAGGACCAGCTGACATCATGTCAGTGATTCTCTCGTTAACACAGGTGAGAGTGTTAACGAGGACAAGGCTGGAGATCACTCTGTCATGCTGATTGAGTTAGAATAACAGACTGGAAGCTTTAAAAGGAGGGTGGTGCTTGAAATTATTGTTCTTCCTCTATTAACTATGGTTACCTGCAAGGAAACACGTGCAGCCATCATTGCTTTGCACAAAAAGGGATTCACAGGCAAGGATATTGCTGCTAGTAAGATTGCACCTAAATCAACCATTTATCGGATCATCAAGACCTTCAAGGAGAGAGGTTCAACTGTTGTGAAGAAGGCTTCAGGGTGCCCAAGAAAGTCCAGCAAGTGCCAGGACCATCTCCTAAAGTTGATTCAGATGCAGGATTGGTGCACCACCAGTGCAGAGCTTGCTCAGGAATGGCAGCAGGCAGGTGTGAGTGCGTCTGCACGCACAGTAAGGTGAAGACTTTTGGAGGATGTCCTGGTGTCATGAATGGCAGCAAAGAAGCCACTTCTCTCCAGGAAAAACATCAGGGACAAACTGCTATTCTGCAAAAAGTACAGGGATTGGACTGCTGAGGACTGGGGTAATGTCATTTTCTCTGATAAATCCCCTTTCCGATTGTTTGGGGCATCTGGAAAAAAGCTTGTCCGGAGAAGAAAAGGTGAGCGCTACCATCAGTCCTGTATCATGCCAACAGTAAAGCATCCTGAGACCACTCATGTGTGGGGTTGCTTCTCAGCCAAGGGAGTGGGCTCACTCACAATTTTGCCTAAGAACACAGCCATGAATAAAGAATGGTACAAAAACATCCTCAGAGAGCAACTTCTCCCAACCATCCAAGAACAGTTTGGTGATGAACAATGCCTTTTCCAGCATGATGGGGCACCTTGCCACAAGGCAAAAGTGATAACGAAGTGGCTCGGGGAACAAAACATAGACATTTTGGGTCCATGGCCAGGAAACTCCCCAGACCTTAATCCCATTGAGTATTTGTGGTCAATCCTCAAGAGGCGGGTGGACAAACAAAAACCCACAAACTCTGACAAACTCCAAGCATTGATTATGCAAGAATGGGCTGCCATCAGTCAGGATGTTGATTGACAGCATGCCAGGGCGAATTGCAGAGGTCTTGAAAAAGAAGGGTCAACACTGCAAATATTGACTCTTTGCATAAACTTCATGTAATTGTCAATAAAAGCCATTGACACTTATGAAATGCTTGTGATTATACTTCAGTAACAGTTAGTAACATCTGACAAAAAGATCTAAAAACACTGAAGCAGTAGACTTTGTGAAAATTAATATTTGTGTCATTCTCAAAACTTTTGGCCACGGCTAGCTATATATATATATATATATATATATATAAGTGGCTGCAGAAACAAGTGGATTAGACTAATACACTCACTAGTTGATGCTGTGGAGATATTGACTAGTTGGAGAGGTGGAAAAAACAAAGAGGCAGATGGTAAAAAGGCAGTTTAACTATATTTCAGACTAGATCAAACAAATTCTAGAGTCAACTTCACAGTGTGTGACACTTTCCATGAGAAAATCCCTCACCTGTTTTCCTTGTGTTCAGATTATACATTGCACTGTGTTAAGCCTACCTGCCTATGTTTTGGCCCATGCTTCAGACAGATTAGAATTGTTGCAAAAAGAAGATTTTGCTTGTTTCAAGAATTTATTTCTAGAAAGAAGAAAAATTATCTGTCAGAAAATATCTAGAAATAGGCTTATTAATTTTATTTGTTTTATTATAATTTCATAATGGGAAATATTTGATAAATTAGACTATATTCTAAGCTATATTAAAACTTTCAGTTTTATTGCCATGTGTAGATGGATAGTTAATGCTCAGAAAAGTTGCCACATTGACACAACTTGGAATCGCATTGTAAGTACAATAATCTTGCAGAAAATCATGAATAAAAGGTTGATCTTGCAATGTAATCTGTGCAGAGATACAGTAGTTTCCAAATGCATCGGCTGGGTAAGAAGTACTCTATAGAATAAATGTAACCAACACTAGATTACATGAAACCCTAAAATAGGCCCAGACATCTTATTTCTTAAGCCATGGTATATTACTTACTGAATGGCACATTGAGTTTAAAAGGATAAAATAAACATGGGTAAACATAAACATAACAAAAGAATATTCTTTAGTTGTGTATGTTAAGAAAATTAGCTTATAGGGCTTATTTATCAGTACTACTACTTTATACTAGATGCAGTGTAGCCTCAGATTCCAATTCTGAGATGCTTTTCTGCTCACCATGGCTGTAAAAAGTGGTTAATTGAGTCACCGCCATATTCCTGTCAGCTCAAACCAGTCTGGCCATCCTCCTCTGACCTCTTGCATCAAGAAGGCATTTCCAACACAGAACTACCAACTCTAAACACTGTGTGTCTTCTGGGAAACATGTAAATATCTTATGTAGCTTCTGATGGGCAGTACCAAATTTAAAAGAAATAAAATCTTTAAACAAAATAACAATTTACATCGAGCATCCTGTTCAAAGGTTCACATTCCCCTGTGTCTTAATGTAGTGTGTTGCCTTCTGGAGCATCAGTGAATGCACCTTTTGTAATAATTGTGTATGAGTCCCTCAATAGTCCTCAGTCTGAAAAGATGGAGCTCAACATCATATAGGCACTGTTGGAAGGAGATCAAATATACAGAAGATGTTGGAAAAGCAAAAAATGTACAGGACCTGGACGATTTTTCTGAAAAACAGTGGGCAGTTTAACAACTCAGGACAACTACTCATGAACAACCATCAGAAAACATATAAACAGTCATTGATCATCCACGTAACATACACAGTATTAAGAATCAAGTGTATTGAACAGGTTCATTTGTGTAAATTCAGCTATTATTGTGTCTTGTTGACTATATGTAAACATCTGTTATGTGAAATAGTTTAGTCAGGGCAGTACTAAATAAAAAACAAAATGCAAACTTTATAATCCCTCTTTCTTTTTAAAAATAATTAACATTTTGCAGATTCTGCCAGGCATATGTAAACTTGGCCTCAACTGTAAAGTGACGAAATTCTGATTTATTCCACATCGCAAGAGCACATGTGGCTCATGTCAAGCAATGCTCTGAAAATTGCTGGAGAATCATTTCTATGTTAAGGGAAAAAAGTGTGAGTTCCATGTCAAGCAAATCTCATTCCTGGGCTATATCATTAACACTGAAGGGACGGCTATGGACCAAAGTAAGGTGACAGTCATCAAACATTGGCCAACCCCTACCACAGTCAAAGAGCTCCAATGATTTCTAGGTTTTGCCAACTTCTATTGCTGTTTTATTAGGAGCTTAAGTTCCGTTTTCAGTCCACTGACCACACTGCTCAAGGGCTTCAAGAGGTTAAAATGGACATGGTTAAAATAATACAAAGTACTGTGTGTGTGTGTGTGTGTGTATATATATATATATATATATATATATATATATATATATATATATATATATATATATATATACACACACACAGTGGGTATAGAAAAGAATCACCTCTCTTTAAAATAATCACATTTTGTTGCTTTTCAGCCTGAAATGAACATGGACACAGTTTTTGTTTTATCCAGCTGTATTTACTCAGTGCAATTTATATCCTCCAAGTGAAAGATATAACACCAACAAAAAAAATAAATAAAAAATTAAAAAACAGAATCACTGAGTTGGAAAAAGGATCACCCCCTCCTAAAAATGACTTGTAAACTCAATCAGGTGTAGCTAATCACCTTCTCAATGGCACACAAAGCACAAAACACAAGTTACGTAGGTCTGTTGTAAACTATTTTCCAAAATTAACACACTTGAATACACACAATGAATAAGAAACTCATACAACAGAAATAGGAATTAAGAAATGCAGTCTCAACAGTCAGACTTCACCTAGCATAATGTAACCAAAAGATGACGATTGTGGATGGGCTTAAGTGCTTACAAGATCATCTGCATAAGCAGCTAGGTTATCTTCTGTCACCAGGAATTGGTCATTGCTGGATCACAGCAATAGAGAACAAAGAGAAACAAAACCAAAGAAAAGGTCAGAAAGGTGTTTATTGAGAAATATAATCGTTAAAAAGATAAACAACCCATGAACATAGACAAAGGCTGCTGAAAGGTGTGTGTGTGTGTGTGTGTGTGTGTGTGTGTGTGTGTGTGTGTGTGTGTGTGTGTGTGTGTGTGTGTGCGTGTGTGTGTGTGTGTACTTACCAAAAAGATGCACCGATACAGTCAATTGCTTGCTTGGTAATATGAGCTCTTCATCAGAGTTCGTATGCCTCCTGACAGCAATGTTCGGCTGGGCTGAGATTTAACCTGATCTAGAAAAACTTTTGGGGAGGGCCTGCCTGTCTAGTTCTCTTATTACTACACTGAGAGGAAAGCTGGAGACGAAGAGGAAGCATAGCCCCTAGCCAAGCTCCAGACTGAGGCCATCTCATCGGCTTCCCCTTGCCTAGCTCCAGCCTGAGGCAACGAGGCAGTTTCCCCTGCCAAGCTTCAGCCTGAGGCCAACGAGGTGCCTCCCCTGCCAAGCTTCAGCCTGAGGCCTTCTTATCTGCCTCCCCTGCCAAGCGCCAGCCTGAGGCAACAAGGCTGTGGTGATTCCATAAGTGTGGTGATTCCATAATTTTTTCTAGGGGTTGTATCAGTCATTCTGTCACAATTTGACAGATATGAACTGATGCTGCACTGATTTTATTGCGTTTCTTGATGTTCACTGCCCCGTTTAGCTTCCATAGAGTTATTATTGCACCTAGTGGTTTAAAAAAGGAACTGCCACAAGCACTAATAGAGGCCCACTGGGGCACGAAATGGAAGACAGAACAAGTGAAATATTAGTTTCCCCATGCAAAGGCTGATAAAAATAAGAAAAATGTCTCCATTTCCCCTGAATGCCTATTTTTTTTTTTCAGCTAGTTTAAGGTCTTTTGTTTGGTTTTTGAGATGTACAGTGCTGTGAAAAAGTATTTTCCCCATCCTGATTTCCTCTGTTTTTGTGTATATCTCATACTAAATTGTTTCAGAAATTAAAACAAAATCTAAGATATAACAAAGGCAATCTGAGTAAACACAAAATACAGTTTTTAAATGATAATGTTATTTATTGAAGCAAAAAAGTTATCCAATACCAACTGGGCCTGTGTGAA
Source organism: Cranoglanis bouderius (assembly GCA_023630585.1). Lineage (NCBI taxonomy): Eukaryota > Metazoa > Chordata > Actinopteri > Siluriformes > Cranoglanididae > Cranoglanis > Cranoglanis bouderius. The sequence goes on from CM042561.1 coordinate 17,118,475, forward strand.
AATGTATTTGCCCCCGTAGTTACTAATTTCACAAATCTATGAAACTGCATTCAAAATGGGTTCAGCTGGACTAGACGCAAGCAGGCCTGATTACTCCCAGCCCTGTTCAATCAAATCAACACTTAAATAGAACTTTTTCAACAGCATGAAGTTGGTTAAAAGGTCTTACCCAGTAACACACTACGCCAAAATTGAAAAAATTCCAGAAATGATGAGGAAGAAGGTGATTGAAATACATCAGTCTGGGAAGGGTTACAAAGCTATTTCAAAGGCTCTGGGACTCTAAAGGACCACAGTGAGAGCCATTATCTCTAAATGGAAAAACTCAGCACAGTTGTGAACCTTTCCAGAAGTGGCCAACCTTCCAAAATTCCTCCGAGAGCACAGCAACTACTCATTCAGCAAGTCACAAAAGAGCCAAGGACAACATCAAAGGACCTACAGGCCTCTCTTGCATCAATAAAGGTCACTGATCATGACTCCACGATCAGAAAGACACTGGACAAAAATGGCATCCCTGGTAGGGTGGTGATGAAAACCACTGATAACCCAGAAGAACATTGAGGCTCATCTGAATACTCAAACCTTTTGGGAGAATGTTCTGTGGATTGATGAGTTGAATGTGGAACTGTTTGGAAGACAGGGGTCCTGTTACATCTGACATAAACCAAACACAGAATTCTAAAAAAAGATCATCATACCTATGCATGGTGAGTGGCAGCATGATGGTGTGTGGATACTTTGCTGCTTCAGGGCCTGGGGAATGTGAAATAATTGAGGGAAACATGAATTGTGCTCTCTACCAGAGAATCCTAAAGGAGAATGTCTGGTCTTCAGTCCATAAGTTGAAACTCAAGTGCAACTGGATTATGCAGCAAGACAATGATCCAAAGCATAGGAGTAAGTCCTAGTCCTAGAAGTACAGCCGTGGCCAAAAGTTTTGAGAATGACACAAATATTAATTTTCACAAAGTCTACTGCTTCAGTGTTTTTAGATCTTTTTGTCAGATGTTACTAACTGTTACTGAAGTATAATCACAGCATTTCATAAGTGTCAATGGCTTTTATTGACAATTACATGAAGTTTCGGCAAAGAGTCAATATTTGCAGTGTTGACCCTTCTTTTTCAAGACCTCTGCAATTCGCCCTGGCATGCTGTCAATCAACTTCTGGGCTACATCCTGACTAATGGCAGCCCATTCTTGCATAATCAGTGCTTGGAGTTTGTCAGAGTTTGTGGGTTTTTGTTTGTCCACCCGCCTCTTGAGGATTGACCACAAATTCTCAATGGGATTAATGTCTGGGGAGTTTCCTGGCCATGGACCCAAAATGTTGATGTTTTGTTCCCCGAGCCACTTCGTTATCACTTTTGCCTTGTGGCAAGGTGCCCCATCATGCTGGAAAAAGCATTGTTCATCACCAAACTGTTCTTGGATAGTTGGGAGAAGTTGCTCTCTGAGGATGTTTTTGTACCATTCTTTATTCATGGCTGTGTTCTTAGGTAAAATTGTGAGTGAGCCCACTCCCTTGGCTGAGAAGCAACCCCACACATGAGTGGTCTCAGGATGCTTTACTGTTGGCTTGACACAGGACTGATGGTAGCGCTCACCTTTTCTTCTCTGGACAAGCTTTTTTCCAGATGCCCCAAACAATCGGAAAGGGGATTCATCAGAGAAAATGACATTACCCCAGTCCTCAGCAGTCCAATCCCTGTACTTTTTGCAGAATAGCAGTCTGTCCCTGATGTTTTTCCTGGAGAGAAGTGGCTTCTTTGCTGCCCTTCTTGACACCAGGCCATCCTCCAAAAGTCTTCGCCTTACTGTGCGTGCAGACGCACTCACACCTGCCTGCTGCCATTCCTGAGCAAGCTCTGCACTGGTGGTGCCCCGATCCTGCATCTGAATCAACTTTAGGAGATGGTCCTGGCGCTTGCTGGACTTTCTTGGGCGCTCTGAAGCCTTCTTCACAACAGTTGAACTTCTCTCCTTGAAGGTCTTGATGATCCGATAAATGGTTGATTTTGGTGCAGTCTTACTAGCAGCAATATCCTTGCCTGTGAATCCCTTTTTGTGCAAAGCAATGATGGCTGCACGTGTTTCCTTGCAGGTAACCATAATTAACAGAGGAAGAACAATAATTTCAAGCACCACCCTCCTTTTAAAGCTTCCAGTCTGTTATTCTAACTCAATCAGCATGACAGAGTGATCTCCAGCCTTGTCCTCGTTAACACTCTTATCTGTGTTAAGGAGAGAATCACTGACATGATGTCAGCTGGTCCTTTTGTGGAAGGGCTGAAATGCAGTGGACATGTTTTTTTGGGATTAAGTTCATTTTCATGGCAAAGAGGGACTGTGAAATTAATTGCAATTCATCTGATCACTCTTCATAACATTCTGGAGTATATGCAAATTGCCATCATAAAAACTGAGGCAGCAGACTTTGTAAAAATTAATATTTGTGTCATTCTCAAAACTTTTGGCCATGGCTGTAATTGAAAGACTGATCTCCAGTTATCAAAAGCATTTGGTTGCAGTTGTTCCTGCTAAAGGTGGCACAAACAGATTTTAAGTTTAAGGGGGCTATTAGTTTTTCACATTGGTGATAGGTGTTGGATTTTTTTTTTTTTTTTGCTTCATTAAAAAAAAAAAATTAATAAAAACTGTATTGTGTGTTTACTCAGGTTACCTTTGTTTTATGTTGTATTTCGTTTGAAGATCTAAAACTATTTAGTATGAGATTGTTAGAGTCCTCTTCTCATTCGGCGCTACTTGCGAAAGCTAGCGAGTAGCATACCTCCGCATTTCCCACATTCCATTCACAGACTCTGGTTTTGTTTGTCACCATGTGCTCCTTTGTTTTTGGTTCATGTCATGTCTCCGCCCCTGTTTGTTCATTGGTTTACTATTTATTGTTTCGTTATTAGTTTCAGGTGTCTTTAGTTACAGCTTGTTTTCGTTTATGTATTTAAACCTTTTCTTTTGTCCGCTTAGACGTGGAGTATTAGACTTAGATAGACATATGTTCTGCATGTCAGTTCTTTGAATTTGCACTCTGCTCGTGTTTCCTGGACCATGGACCCTTACCTCGATATCTGAGTGGATTAATGCCTCGTTCTTGTGTGGATTAATGCCTCTTTTTGTTGATTTACTACCTGGTGGATTATTGTTTGTTTTTTGACTCTGTCTTTGTGTTCCTTTTTCCCTGTCCAAATACTTATGGTTCTTTGCGTTTTTTCCCCTGTCCTTATACTTTTGGTTATTTATAAATAAACTTACTTTTCCCCAGCGATTGCATCCAGCTCCCCTGTGTCCGCCGTAACAGAATACTCCGCCTAAACATGGATGCAGCGGGGAAATTATTGGCAAGCCAAGCCAAACTTTTTGGTCCCCCCCCCGGACTCAGTTTCTTTTCTGGCCTGTATTCCTCCTCCTACCATGTACGATGGTTTTTCCTGGTATCCCCAGTATTTTCTTTTACAGGCCCAGGGTTATTTCCTCATTTTGGAGGACCCCAAACCCAGCGAGGAACAATGGGTGAGGTTCCTCCAATCCCATTTGGTCGGCTTGGCTCACTGGTGATCAGTGGTCCACCTCGACAGTGGGTACATAGAGCTGAACACTGTTTTGGGTTTTGTGGATCTCCTGATCCAGAAGTATGGAAGCCCGGAGTTAGAGCCAGACCTAAACACCCTGTTCAACAACGTTCACCTGCCCGATCAGCCCGGCTAGTCTTTCCTGGAGCACTATGGGAGGGAACAGGCCAGCGCGGCGGCCGGCACCTCTCAGCCCCGGACCCAGGAGGGCATGACTGGGGGCTTCATCGGGCAGGCCACTTTGTGGCATGCCAACTCTGAGCTCCAGCCAGAGACCCAGCAGGAGGTCTCCTCAGCGGAGCTCCCTCTGGAGGTTAACATGGCAACCTCCAGCCCCGAGCTCCAGCTGGAGGCCCAGCAGGAGGTCCCCTCAGTGGACCTCAGACCAGGGGTCCACAAGGAGACCTCCACTCCAGCTCTGTTCCTGTCAGGGGTTCACGAGGAGACCTCCGCTCCAGCTCTTTTCCTGTCGGGGGTCCACGAGGAGACCTCCGCTCCTGTCCTGCTCCTGCCGGAGGTCCACGAGGGGACCTCCGCTCCTGTTCTGTTCCTACCGGAGGTCCACGAGGGGACCTCTGCCCAAGCCACGTTCTTGCTGGAGGTCCACGAGGGGACCTCTGCCCAAGCCACGTTCTTGCTGGACGTCCACGAAGGAACCTCTGCCCAAGCCACGTTCCTGCCGGAGGTCCATGGGATGACCTCCGCCCAAGCCGTGTCCATGTCAGAGGTCCACGGGATGACCTCCTCCCAAACCGAGTCCATGTCGGAGGTCCACAGGATGACCTCCTCCCAAGCCGAGTCCATGTCGGAGGTCCACGGGATGACCTCCTCCCAAGTTAAGTTCATGCTGGAGGCCCATGGGGAGACCTCCTTTCCAAGTCCTAGTCCATGTCCAAGTCCGAATCTATGTCCTAGTCCAAGTCCATGTCAGGTTCCTACCCTAGTCCCTTTCCATGTTCTAATCCATGTCCATGTTCTAGTCCAAGTCCATGTCCAAGTCCAGGTCCAGGTTTCTGTCCTAACCCATATCCAAGTCCATGTCCCAGTCCAGGTCCATGTCCAAATCTAGAGTCATGTTCTAGCCCATGCCTCAGCCCATGCCTCAGTTCATGCCCAGAGTCATGTTCCAACCCATGCCTCAGTTCAGGCCCAAAGTCACATCCAGAGTCTGTTCCCAGTCCAGGTTCTTGTTTAGGTCCCAATCCAGTTACTAGTTTTGTTTCCAGTCCAAGTTCCAGCCCTGATTCCAGTTCAGTTTCCAGTTCAGTTTCTAGTTTAGGTTCCAGTCCGGTTTCTAGTTTCGTTTCCAGTCCGGTTTCTAGTTTAGTTTCCAGTCCTGTTCCCAGTCCAGAATCCAGTCCTGTTTCTAGTTTAGTTCCCAGTCCAGTTCCCAGTCCAGTTTCAGGTCCAGTTTCCAGTCTAGGTCACAGTTCAGTCTCCAGTCCTGTTTCCAGTCCTGTTTCCAGTCCTGTTTCAGTCCGGTTTCCAGTCCACTTTCCAGTCCAGTTTCCAGTTCAGCTTCAGGTCCAGTTTCCAGTCTAGGTCACAGTTCAGTATCCAGTCTAGTTTCCAGTCCTGAATCCAGTCCAGACTAGTTTAGTTTCCAGTCTGGTTTCTAGTTTAGTTCCCAGTCCTGTTCCCAGTCCAGTTTCAGGTTCAGTTTCCAGTCTAGTTTCCAGTTCAGTTTCAGGTCCAGTTTCCAGTCCTGAATCCAGTCCAGAATCCAGTCTAGTTTTCAGTCCAGCTTCTAGTTTAATTTCCAGTCCAGTTTCTAGTTTAGATCCCTGTCCAGTTTCCAGTTTAGTTTCCAGACCTGTTTCCAGTCCTGTTTCCAGTCCAGGTGCCAAATCAGGTTCCAGTCCTGTTTCCAGTCCTGTTTCTAGTCCAGGTGCCAAGTCTGTGTCCAGTCCAGGTGCCAAGTTGGTTTCCAGTCCAAATGCCAAGTCGGGTTCCAATCCTGTTTCCAGTCCTGTTTCCGGTCCAGGTGCCAAGTCGGGTTCCAGTCCTGTTTCCAGTCCTGTTTCCAACCAGGTGCCAAGTCGGGTTCCAGTCCTGTTTCTAGTCATGTTTCCAGTCCAGGTGCCAAGTCAGGTTCCAGTCCAGGTTCCAGGCCAAGCACCAGGCCAAGCACCAAGCCAAGCACCAGGCCAAGCACCAGGCCAAGCACCAGGCCAAGCACCAAGCCAAGCACCAGTCCAAGCACCAAACCAAGCACCAAGCCAAGCACCAGGTCAAGCACCAAGCCAAGCAACAAGCCAAGCATCAGGTCAAGCACCGCTCCAAGCACCAAGCCAAGCACCAAGCCAAGCACCAAGCCAAGCACCAAGCCGGTTTCCAGTCCAAGTTCTCGTCCAAGTTCTCATCCAAGTTCTCGTCCAAGTTCTCGTCCGTGGCTGACCGGATGGCCAGACACGCTCTGCTCTGGCCTCGGAACACTAGACATTGCCAGCCTCAGGTCCTGGGGGGCAGATATTGTTATCCTGCCCAGGGGCCCAGATCCACCAGAGCGGTTGGAACTTTGGGGGGCTCTGTTAGAGTCCTCCTCTCACATGGCGCTACTCGCGAAAGCTAGCGAGTAGCATTCCTCCGCATTTCCCGCATTCCATTCACAGACTCTGGTTTTGTTTATGTCACCATGTGCTCCTTTGTTTTGGTTTATGTCATGTCTCCGCCTCTGTATGTTGATTGGTTCTTTGTTTTTGGTTAATGTCATGTCTCCGCCCCTGTTTGTTCATTGGTTTACCGTTTATTGTTTCGTTATTAGTTTCAGGTGTCTTTAGTTACAGCTTGTTTTCGTTTATGTATTTAAACCTTTTCTTTTGTCCGCTTAAACACGGAGTATTAGACTTGGATAGACATATGTTGTGCATGTCAGTTCTTTGCATCTGCACTCTGCTCGTGTTTTCTGGACCATGGACCCTTACCTCGATATCTGAGTGGATTAATGCCTCGTTCTTTTTGTGGATTAATGCCTCGTTCTTGTGTGGATTAATGCCTCTTTTTGTGGATTTACTACCTGGTGGATTATTGTTTGTTTTTTGACCCTGCCTTTGTGTTCCTTTTTCCCTGTCCAAATACTTATGGTTCTTTACGTTTTCCCCCTGTCCTTATACTTTTGGTTATTTATAAATAAACTTACTTTTCCCCAGCGATTGCATCCAGCTCCCGTGTGTCCGCCGTAACAGAGATATAAACTAGATAATTAGACAATTATTAGACATTATTCTAATAAATTTTGTTAAACAAAAATGCACTCATTTAGCATATACTATAAATAAGTTTGTAAATCCAAGTTACATTGATCTGATTTGTTAAATGTGTTAGAAAAATTGTCAATTTTTTATTTATTTATTTATTTATTTATTTTAATCCAAACTCTCTAAACCTCATCAGTTTCACTCAGCCTTACATCATGGCTGGAATGACAGTGTTCTTTTTCAAACCAAGGAGAATGCCTTTATCATTATTCTAGTTATGTCACTGCTCAACAAACAAAATGTTTACTTTAGGGTTTTTTTTCTAATCAGATTTTACTTTCATAGAAAATCAGGTGTGTCTTGAAACCACTAAACAATTTGATTAGGTATTTTCCTTTGTCATTACCTGTGTTGAAACCTGTGAAGACACTCTGTGATCACAGACCAAAAGTGGAAATGTTATTTGGCTTCACATGGCAAACATGTTGGGTTCTTCATAATGCAAGCGGATACATTAATATTAAAAAAGATTTCTACAGTAAAAAATCAAGAACCGGGAAATCAGCACATGAAACAAAGGCTCTGTAAAGACAGATGAATACACGCTGAACATTACTTCGCACAGGACAAAGACGCACAGGGGTTCAAATATACAAACTAATCAAAGGTAAACTGAAAACAGGTGCAAGTAACAGAGACACATGAAGGAGAAAACCAATGACAGGACATGGATGGATACAGGACATAAACCAAAACAAAACACACGTGGCAAAGTAAACCAAACATAAGGTAATACAGAAGTAAGCGGCGTAGCACTGTTATGTGCACTGAGTGCCTCTGCTTGCAGCGCTTGACATGGGGGGCAATCCGTGACACATGAGCTTCTTTGATGTTGTGCTTTTTCCGTGCCTCTCTAATCTCTTATGAGTTTCTTTTTCCTGACACATTATGGGCACATAGGGCAACACACACTGAACAGGAATAGCAAAATCAATGCAGCTCAAAATGTTTTCCTGTTGGCCAGTAAAAGCTAAGACAGACTATGAGCAGAGTCAATCTATTGGTAGTGCAATGAAGTAGACTCGGGAAAAGCATGAGAACCCATGTGCAAAGGTTTTATTACACACAGTCCAAAAACATAGTCAAAAACAGGTATAAAGTCAAATCTCAAAACCAGTCAGCGATCATCCAAAAGAGCAGTCAAAATAATAAAATATAATGAAAAAGAGAATAGCAAAAAATTTTTTAAAAAAATAAAAAATTAAACAGTATATAGTCCTTGACTAGGAGGTGCTAACAAAATGGGAAGTAGTAGTGAACAACAGAACTAGAACTCTGGAGATAGCAACCTCTGATGATGCAGAGGGTTATTGTCCTGGGCCTTGTGACAGCTCACAGGTGGACACACAGACCATTTGACCAGGTCTTAGCAGAGGTGGAGGATGAAGACATTATCTGTCTGCCTGGTAATTCTGTCTTCAAACAGCAATTTGCAATCTGGCACATATGGCCTCCCAAGTTTGCTTGCTCTGCCATATACAATCATCCACTGCAGGGACCTTGGATGGTTTTCCAGACCATGGAAATAGAGGGACTTGGTAACCTAGGACACACTGGACAAGAGTGAGTCCAATCGAGTAATGAATTAAGGAATTTTTGCATATATTCTGCCCATGGAAGGTAGTGGTTCCAGCCATGCTGGTTGTTATAACAGTAGGTCTGCAGGAACCTATGGCAGACAACTGTGATTTGGCTAAATTTTGAACTATGAAAGTGTTTACTTTTCCTTGAGAAGCTAGTATGATACACATATGACCTAATTAATTAAAATATGTATTTTTGATATTTGAAATTTTGGAATTTATATTTAGTGTTCTGAATGTTTTTACTCTTGTATTTTTATTTTCATTTGTTTAGCAATTTCAAAACAAAGGAAAACCATACAATGGGGTTCAAAAGTCTGAGACCACTAGTGAAAATGCTTCTATTTTGCATTCTTTTCTAATTTAATACAACAATTTTCATTACAAATCCTATTACTGACAACAACTTGAGTGAAAAGTAGAATCTTTGAAATATTTATATTTTGCTTTAATGACAGTGTGCATTCTGTGACTTAGTGGTTAGCACATTTGCCTCGCACCTCCAGGGTTGGGGTTCAAATCCTACCTCCACCCTCTGTGTGTGGAATTTGCATGTTCTTCATATGCTTCAGGGATTTCCAAATTGTCCATAGTGTGCAAATGTGTGTGCGATTGTGCTCTGCAATAGGTTGGCACCTTATCCAGGGTGTCTCCCGCCTTGTGCCCTGAGTTCCCTGGGATAGGCTCCAGGCTCCCCTGTGACCCTGTGTAGGATAAGCAGTCTTTGGCCTGTTGTGCTGATATCTCATGTTCCTGGCCGCAAAATTGATGATGAGTAACCTAATCTTCTGAATGTCCCTTCTGCAAAAATGAGCTTTTATCAAGCTGGCAGTTGTCAAAATATATCACTGTATGCAGTCTTTAGAAAAGAGGAGGAAAAGAACAGATATTAAATATATTACTGAGATGTACTCAGCTATAAAATAGCAGCTATAACTAGGACCTAGACATGGTATGTAGAATAATTGCATTGGAAAAACCATGAGAAAAATCGTTTTGTAGAAATACAGACCATAACACAAATAACTACAAAGCCGTACTTAAACACACAATATCACAAAGCTGCTGCTTATGTTTAAATAGGGACCTAGAAATAGTGCAGAATCTTGAATATTACATATTCAATCTGCTTTCTTTGCTTTAAAAATGTAAAATTCTAAAACCTACTGTTTTAAATCGAAAAGATTTTCCCAGATTTTCAGTGTGTGTGTGTGTGTGTGTGTGTGTGTGTGTGTGTGTGTGTGTGTGTGTGTGTGTGTGTGTGTGTGTGTGTGTGAGATATATATATATGTATGTGTATATATATATATATATATATATATATATATATATATATATATATATATATATATATATATATATATATATGCATGACATGAGAGGTCTGCACTTTCACTTTCTCACTACTGTTTGATATATATATATATATATATATATATATATATATATATATATATATATATATATATATATATATATATATATATATATATATATATATATATATCAAACAGTAGTGAGAAAGTGAAAGTGCGGACCTCTCATGTCATGCATTCAAGGGTGCACCAACAGATGGTGCTCATTCCCCAGCAGCAGTTCATCAGTGCAGCACCTGACATGTCTCACTGAAGGGAGAGAGACATGGTGCACATGAGTGATGTCAGAGAGCAGTTGTGCCGCGTGCAATTTCTACTTTAGTTTTAAGAAAGGGATGGGAATATGGACAATTCTAGATCTTCTCACTCTGAACATGCACCTCAGAAAAATTACAATTCAGGATGCAGACCTACTCCACACTGTACAAAAAGGTTACTAGTTCACCTCAGCCGATCTGCATATTTTCATGTCCCTACATACAGTGTGTATATTGTGTGTAACATGAAGAAAGAAACTGCTGAGGATAACCCTATATGGATAGTCTAAAGATTTTTTGTGAGTTTGCAGTGGATAGTACCACGCAGAATTCCTAAAGATTGCTGTGGATGGTCTCACTTGAGTAACTTAAAGACTGCACTTATTAAAACAGGTTATGCCCAAGTTTCATCCATTCTTCACTTGGATACTACAGTGCTAATCAAAATTATTCAACCCCCATTCAAAATCAGGTTTATTGTCAAAATCTACAGACTTTCAGCTGTTTGCAATGAACAAATCAAACAAAAGCAATTGAAATAGCTCAACACAATGAATGCTTCAAGTGGTTTCCCCAAATTCAACCGAAAATGCAACTTATAATGACTTCTCCAGTTTCAAAATTATTCAATCCCTTCATGGCAAGCATCTTTAGTACTTAGTAGAGCACCCTTTTGCTGTTATGACCTGCTTCAAACGAGATGCATAGCCAGACACCAGCTTCTGGCAGCATTCCTGAGGAATCTTAGCCCATTCCTCATGAGCAATGGCCTCCAGTTCAGTAATATTCTTGGGTTTGTGTGCTGCAACCGCCTTTTTCAAATCCCACCAGAGATTTTCTATGGGGTTCAGGTCAGGTGACTGTGATGGCCCTGTAGAATCTTCCAGGGCTTCTTCTGCAACCAAGCCTTGGTGGAATTTGAGGTATGCTTGAGATCATTGTCATGTTGGAAGGTCCAATGATGCCCAAGCTTCAGCTTCCTCACAGATGGCTTGACGTTTTCTTTTAGGATTTCCTGATACTTCAATGAATCCATCTTGCCTTCTACATGCTGCAGGTTTCCAGTGCCAGAGGATGCAAAGCAGCCCCAGAGCATCACCGAGCCACTACCATGCTTGACTGTGGACAGAGTGTTCTTCCTTCATTCTTCTTTCTCCAGACATATCGCTGATCCATCATGCCGAAAAGTTCCAGTTTTGTTTCATCACTCCACAGAACAGAATCCCAAAACTTCTGTGGCTTATTTATATGATTTTGAGCCGACTTTTCTTGTACTTTTGGGTCAGTAGTGGTGTACACCTTGGAGTTCTGACATGGAAACCTTCTGTGTTTAGTACGCGCCATACTGTGCTCACTGAAACCTCAGTGCCTGTTGCCACCATGTCTTGCTGCAGGTCAAGGGTTTTGCACAACCTGCCTTCTCAGAAATCTGGTTGCAGCCGTTGATAGCTTCCTTTTTCTGCCTTGTCCAGGTATTTCATGTATTTTCTGCCCCTAGCCAATTCAGGTATTTCATGTGTTCCAGCTCAAGCACACATGGTGCAACTAATGAAGCCCTTGATTAGTTGCATCAAGTGTGCTTGAGACAACACCTTTTTGCATATTTGTGTTGTTGTGAGGGATTCTATTCAGGGGGTTGAATAATTTTGAGACTGGAGAAGTCATTATAAGTTGCATTTTCAGTTGAATTTGGGGAAACCACTTGAAGCATTCGTTGTGTTGAACTATTTCAATTGCTTTTGTTTGATTTGTTCATTGTAAACAGCTGAAAGTCTGTAAATTTTGACAATCTGATTTTCAATGGGGGTTGAATAATTTTCATTGCAACTGTATAGATTAAAAGCTACAAAATCTACTGAAAACAAAAAGATTTGTTTCTATTTGTTTCCCTGATGTTTGTACTGAAGATACAACACCCCTTGGTACTTTTTGCATACAATAGTGGAAGAGTTATGACTCATAATCACACTATCCAGTGTCACCCAGAAGAGGGTGGGCTCCCTTTTGAGTCTGGTTCCTTTCATGATTTCTTCCTCATGTCATCTCATGGAGTTTTTTCTTGCCACTGTTTTCTCTGGATTGCTCATTATGAATCTAAATTTGCAGTATATCTTTATTTCTGTAAAGCTGCTTTGTAACAATGTCTATATAAACACAGTTGATTTGAACTGAAAACCATCCTCACAGAAAGTTCCTGAGATTTGCATTTTGGGCCCTCTGAAGTACCATGGTGCCACTCAGGAGGAGGGGCATACTGGCCAGTGACATACAGTGCCTATAGAAAATCATCATACCCCTTTGAAATAGTCACTTTTTTGTCTTACAGCCTGAAATCAAAACCCATTAAAATATATATATTGTTTTTGTTACAGCTTTATTTACACATTCTGCCTTACAACATTCCAGTAACATAAAATGGCAACAGTTCGGAAACCTAAAAAAAAAAAAAAAGAAAACTAGAATAACAGAGTTGGAAAAGTGATCAGTCCCATGATTTAATACTTCATAGAGCCACCTTTTTCTTTAATTACAGCCATCAGTCTGTTTGGCTACGTCTCTATTAGTTTTGCGCACCTAGAATGGGGAATATTTGCCCATTGTTCCTTGCAGAATTATTCGAGTTCAGTCACATATTGTGGTGAGTGGCATTTGACTGCTGTCTTCAAGTCCATCCACAGATTTTCAATTGAATTTAGGTCAGGGCTCTGACTTGGCAACTCAAGGACATCCACCTTCCTATCCTTGTAGTATCCTTTTTTGGCGGTGTGTTTAAGGTCGATGTCGTGCTGGAAGATGAACCACCTGCCCATCTTCAGCTGTCTAGCAGAGGGCTGCAAGTTTTATTCAAGAATTTGGGTATACTTGGCAGCATCCATTTTCCCTTCAATCCTGACCAATTGCCCAGTCCCCGCTGAAGAGAAACACCCCCACAACATAATGTTTATAAAGTGCTTCACAGTAGATATGGTGTGTTTTGGGTGGTGTGCTGTGTTTGGTTTTTGCCAAACAGAACGCTTGCAGATCAGTCCAAAAAGTTCAATCTTGGTTTCATCTGACCATAAAACCTTTTGCCACATGGTATTAGAATCTTCCAAGTGTTTTTTTTGCAAAGCCTTTTCAGAAGAGGCTTCTTTCTTGCCACTCTGCCATACAGGCCAGCTTTGTGTAAAGCTTGTGAGATTGTTGTCACATGCACAGACCGACCAATCTCTGCCATAAGGACTTGTAAGTCCTTCAAAGTTGCCATTGGCCTCTTGGTAGCTTCCCTGATCAATATCCTCCTGGCTCTGTCATCCAGTTTGGCCCAATCTAGTGTAGCGACAATTATACAAAAAGGGGGCATTATTATGCATTATTCTTTTAAGCCAGAATAATGAAATGGATCAACTTTAAACATGAAACGAAACAAGCGCACGCTTGGATTCAACGCACCCTTTTAAAGGAGACGAGTTTTAAAGCGTGCCCGCGTTATCTACAGGAATGTGTAGTAACTCGGATGAATCTGCAACGTTTAAAATAATATTCTCCACCAGTTACAATTTATGTAACAAATAAAAAAAAAGATGTTTAACACGTTTAAATGTATTCTCCAATTTATGTGAGGAATTGGCTCGAGTGGCGTGGAATATATCTATATATCTAATCAACGCGTGTTGTGACCAGTTATAAATATACATCAGCCATGAAAGGGAATTTATATAGGTGCACATATACATATAGATAATTAACTACAACGGATTATAATTAATTATTACTATGTATGTGGCCTAGATCAGCTTTATGAACTCTAAAGAGTGAGTTTATCCTTCTGGCCAGGAAGAATTAACTCACGAAGTGTATTATTAAAGATAGAGCGGGTAACGAAGATCTTATGCAGTATTTAAGGGACTCATCACGTGACCAAAAACAGAGAAAATCAAGCGTGGGATAATAGATTTTAATAGCTATTTGTGACTATGGATACACACGACTAATTCTAAGCAAAACATACATATATATACACATCTATATACAGGGAGAGAAAAGGGATAGAGAGAAAGTGATGAAAGAAAGGGAAGCAGACAAAAACACAACTAATTAGCCTTTTTCAGAACCAGCACGAACTTAATTCTCCTGTAACACAGGGGTCCAATCTTAACGCAGATATAGGTCATTAACTATACTTGCATGGCCTCAAGGTTGAGAGTTTGTGCGAGGTCGGGTAGAGTTCGCTGGTTTGTTGTTGTTTGGAAAGACGTGAGCCCGGAGGTAGTTGCATCTTGTGTCCGGAGAGAGAGAGAGATCCTGGCTTCCTCTTCCCGGGGCACGTGGCCCCGGGGGAGAGAAACCGGAAGAAGTGAAGTTGAGAAGTGAAGTCAAACTCTGAAGTCTAACTCTCAAATCCAAAGAAGAAGAGAGCGTGGTGTTGTTTTAAAACAACACCAGCGCACACGCCTCTTTGGGCTATGGGCCAATCAGGAAGTTGGGTTTGCATGTCCGGATGACTCTCTTTGTCTGGTCTCGGACCCTAATTTAAATGTCCAGGGAGGAGCTGGCTTATACCGTGTTATAAATGAAATTAAGTGAAAACATGAAATGATGTATCCCATTGCAATATGATATGCATAATCAATCCGGGTATCTCGAGACGATTAACTACATACCAAATTCGATGGATTTGTGAAGAATATTACAAATAAAACCTGGTTACAGACATTTAAAATGATATGCTAGGTTAAAACTATTTAAAGTCATTAAGGTTAGTTACATAAACACACAATATATGTAAACAAAATAACATCACACTATTTAGACATGGAATAATTACATATAATTACACGTTACATTGAAGAGAGAGGGGTTTCTCCATTGTGTGTGTAAGGTAAGCGTGGGGGTGTGTGTGTGTGTGTGTGTCGTAAAGTAAGTGTGTGTGCGTGTGTGTGTTGGATCCCTGCTGACGAACTAATCATGAAGTTTCCCAGAAGTTCAGTCATCAAAGGTTTCTTTTATTGCAGGGGTAAGTCCTGTGTGGGTCCCAGAGAGACTTTTTGCATTCCAAAGGGGCATCTGGCCGCAAGAGGCCTCTCGGGGTTACTCTATGTTTAGTTTGGGTTAATGTAGAAATCAGTTTGAGAATAGATCATACGCTACACTAGGCAAGGTGTTGGTGGTGCCATACACTTTCCACTTCTTAATAATGCTCTGAACAGTACTCAGAGGGATAGTTAAAGTCTTTGAAATCTTTTTGTATCCTTATTCTAACTTGTGCCTTTCCACAACTTTGTCCCGGAACCCTTTTGAAAGCACCTTTCCAACCATGGTGTATTCTTTGCATTGCCATGCACTACTAGAAATGGAATCATCGTGGAACAGCCAGTTTTCTTATGAAGTAATCAAAACCACTGCAATTGTCAGGTGGGGGGCAATTAGCATGGTGTGTGACTGGTTGTACCTGAGCAAGTTTATAACGCTTACTCTAAGGGGCTGATCACTTATCCAAACCAGGTATTTCACTAATTAAATTTTAATAATTGTTCAGAATTTTTTAAAAATGTTATTTCCACATAGATGTCGAGGGTTATAATGTGTAAATACAGCTGGCAAAAGTTAGATTTAATTTATTTTAATTTCCAGGGTGTAATGTGACAAAAGGTAAGGATTTTGAGAGGGTATGACGATTTTCTATAGGCACTGTAGATGACTGGCTTTTAGAAGCTTGGTTGGAGCAGGAGGCTTTGGAGTACTCACAGAGCATCGGAGTGCATAGGCTTCTGTGTGAATGCATCTAAAAGTCTTCTGAGTCCCTGAATTCAGTAACATTCAAGGCGAGCCTGAAGGCAGAATTCATAGGTGTGTTTTGTGCATGTCTAGCACTGATTGCAATCCATTTTGGCCACTTGTACATGAGGGAGTGCATGCTGGCACTGCTTCCATGGAGAGAGAGTCAGCCTTTTTGACACAGGGATTTCTGATGGGCACCATCATGTTCAGGAAGGTGGTCAAATCAAATGCAGCTTTCCTGGGTTGGGGAGCCATTCACGAGTGCAGGGCAGTGAGTGGAGTATGGGACCACACCTGTGGTCTGCCCATATAAATTATTTGGAAATCCTTCCCCTGGCCCAACACCCAGGGGGCCAATACCCCTAGTATGCTGCATTATGTTGTTACTTGGGATTTGTGGTTGGTTTTGTATGCTGTGTCAGGCCCTTCTTTTGAGCCCCTTTAGATTGATCTGAAGAGGAGGTCCACTTTTCTCTCACCTGAGACCAAATTGAGAAATGCTCACATCTCTCAATGGTGTAAAATCAACCAATGCTACCCAATAGCATCACACGCTTCTGTCTTTTTTTTTCCTATGCAAGTTTACTTTCACTTTTAATGGCAAGTGAAACAGCTGCTTTCAACTTTGATGGACAGCTGGACTTCCGCAAGTTATGAAGCTGACTGAACATTGTCAGGAAGCAAATCCACAGATGGATCATCCTGCAAATTGTATGTATGCATGATGCCAAACTCATCATGCTGCACTGCCACTCACCCACAGCAAAATAAGTAACTGACTAATTTAAAGCTGCAAAGTGTTTTACACAAATGTTCATGCTATCTGGGTATTTTACTTATCCAGAAAAAAATAGTATGCTATTATATTATTATAGAATTGAGGCCAAAAGATTACATACTTAAAGGCTAAAGCCATTCAAATTAAATTTTTGACAGCTCAACACATTTCATGTGTCAATTAGGATCAATTAGGCTATCTACTTTATTTTTTATAAGAGGTAATTTCACAATGATAGAGACATACAGTACTGTGCAAAAGTGTTAGGCACATGCAAAGAAATGCTGTAGAGCAAAGATGCCTTCAAAATAATGAAATTAAATGTTTCTACATTTAAAAAAAAAAAACTATAAAGAGCAGTAAACAGTAGTAAATGAAACAAAGTCAATATTTGGTGTGAAAAATAAATAAATAAATAAAATTTGAAAAAATAATAGTAGCTCCCGGTACAATTAGTGCAGTTTTATAAGGAAATGAGCTGGTAAGTTTTATTGAGCATCTTGCAGAACCAGACACAGTTCTTCTGGAGACTTTGACTTTTGCACTTGCTTCTTATTTTTGCAGCAAAACCCAGCAGCCTTCATTGTGTTTTTTGTCTGAAAAGTGTCTCTTGCGTAATATGCTGCTTTCTTTAATGACATACAAACATTTTTCTGTAACATTTAATGTTGTGCTAGAAAAGTAATGTTGTTTTTTTTACTGACTTGATAATGTAGAAGTCATAAAATAAAAAATCTATAACAAAGTTTGTATATTAGCTTTTATTTACTGTATCATATTTTCAGTGCGTCAAATGTTTTCATACAGTTTGTTGTTATTTGGTGTCATTGCGTTTTAATTGCTTAACTTGAATCAAATGCTTGGGGTAGTCATCCACAAGCTTCTCACAACACTTTGCTGGATTTTTTCTTTGCCTCCTTATTGGGACACACTTTCTCAGTTCAGTCTACAAATTTTCTATGGGATTCAGGTCAGGGCTTTGTGAAGGTTACTCCAATATTTTCACTTTGTTGTCTTTAAACCAATTTGTTACAACTTTGGAGGTATGCTTAGGATCATTGTCCTGCTGAAAGACCCATTTGCGACCAAGTTTTAATATTCTGTCTCATATCTTGAGGTGTTGCTTCAGTATTTCTAGATAATCCTCTTTCCTCATGATGCCCCATGATCTATTTTGATAGTGTACCAGTCCCTTTTCCAGCAAAACACACCTACATCATCATGCTGCCAACCCCATGCTTCACAGTTGGAATGGTGTTCTTCGGATTAAAAGCCTCATCCTTTTTTCTTCATACTTAGTGCTGATTACTATGGCAAAACAGTTACATTTTTGTTTCATCTGACCAAAGAACACTCCTCGAAAAGGCTACGTCTTTGTCCTGGTAATCCCCTGCAAACTTCAGTCTGGCTTTTGTTATGCCAGTCTTGGGGTAGGGGCTGCTTCCGTGTGTGACAACTGTGTGTCACGCTAGGGCAATGTAGTATTCTATATGGTGGATGTACATACTTTGGTACCTGATGCCTCCAACTCCTTTGTTGTTGTCTTGGCATTTAGTTGAACCTTTCAGACCAAAGTTCGTTTATCCCTGTGAGTTAAATTGTGCCTCCATCCTGAGCAATGCAGTGTCTGTGTGGTCCCAAGATTTTTTATATTTCCATATAATTGTTGGTACAGATGCTCATGGTTCCTTCAGTTATTTGGAAATTCTTCCTAAGAAGGAACCAGACTTGTGTAGGTCAACTTTTTTTTTTTCTGAGGTCTTGGTTGAGTTGATTGGATTTTCCCATGGTATCAAGGGCTGGCCCTTAAATATATCCACAGGTGCACTCCCATTTAACTCTTAATTATGGCAATTGTTACTAAATATACCAATCAGAAGCTTCTAAAAGTAATTACATCAATTTTGGGAATCTTTCAGACTGTTTAAAAAGACAGTCAACTTAGTGTATGTAAAGTTCTGATATAGTGAGTTAAAAGCTGAAATAAATCTGTCTCTAATCAATTGTTTTGACATTACTTCTGATGTAAACAAGGTAGATGACTTAATTAACTTGAGAGAAAAATGTATGGTATCATGAAATGTGTGAAGGTGTACATGAGGAAAACATTCAACAACAGATATTCAGTGGTGTGAATTTGAATACCTTTAGCCCAGCTATGTAAACTTTTGCCCTCAACTAATTTATAGTACTTTAAAAATTTAAATAATTTAAATCTTATAGTGTATATTTAAAATTATAGTATATGGCCAAATGTATGTGGACACCTGACCATCACACCCATGTGTGCTTGTTGAACATCCCATTCCAAGATATGCTAAACTGCCAACACAACACTACCTCAGTGCTGCCATGATAATTTGAGAGTGGATAAAGTGTAGTAATAAACAGTTTATCCACCTTTAGTTTTCTCTGGAGATGAATAAATCTACTCCTATCTGTCTGAGGGTTTTTTTTGTCCCTTGACTTTTGGAAAGTATTTGGGGGGGGAAATCCAACAACAAATCCCCTGAACCAATGACACAGTTTTCAGAAATGAAATTAGTGAGTGGACAGCTGTAAAATAACAGACATCCCCTTAGGCTGCTGTATGCGTCCCAGCAAAAGGCTAGATTAGGTTTTCTAGCAGTCAACCAAACCCAGCCCACATGTAAACACTTTCTATGGCATGTCATATCCTCACCACATGTGGCCCACACCTGTGTGTTGTTATCTGGGCCCTATAACAATGTTCAAGGTGATCCAAAAGAGAATTCTGAACCCATATTTTGACCGATAGTACCAGATAATAGCAATACATGGGCCAAATATGCAAGCTGTATTTTATTATGTATATTATTGAAGAGAGAGTTGGGTCAATATAAAACATATAAAATATAACATAACATATAAAAACATTGTATTGTAAATATACCCTAAATATAGATATTATATAAATATAATATAGAAGATTCCAGATGACGCCAGTGCCTGCGAAGATTTTGGATGATACCAACGTCAAATCGTCACATCACAAGCTCTACGTGTGTTGCTCCTGGGATGGCAGTGCGCCTGACCCGCTCTGCTCTCTGAGCCGGCCTGGTCCGTCCTGGTGCCCTGCTTCTGGGGTTCTCGTCTCTGGGGGTCGCTCGCTGTTGCTGAGGATGGGCCCATATGGACAACCTCCACAAACAATTCACAAACAGACTTTGCGCTCGGGTCTCCATCGGTGGACAGTTCATGACTTCAGCAGAATAGACTTCATGTTGAGACTGTGGTGAGTTTCCCGACTACACAGTTGCACTTTATATCATGTAGCATACAGTTATAGAAGGGATTTACTTATAATTACACTACCCAGTATCACCCAGATGAGGATGGGTTCCCTTTTGAGTCTGGTTCCTCTCAAGGTTTCTTCCTCATGTCATCTCAGGTGGTTTTTCCTTGCCACCGTCGCCACTGGCTTGCTCATTGGGGATAAATTTATCCATTTAAAATTTAGATCCAACGTGTATGTATCTCTGTAAATCTGCTTTGTGATGATGTCTATTGTTAAAAGCGCTATACAAATAAAATGGAATTGAATTGAATTGAATAATATGAACAGTATGTAGTCTATTAAAGTCCTGTGTGACTTTACTTAGCTTTACTTTTTCCACCAAGCTTTTCAGGCTTTTGTCAGCTTTTCAGGCTTTTTGTATTCTTATTATGTTCACATGTCAACTGTGTCATTTCTTACCTTTAGCCTGTAACATTCAACCACAATTTCTAACTTTTACTATGTCATATGCTACATTAAACATTTAATTCCAACTATAGTACTGTCAAGAGATTTGCTCAGTGTGATGCCTGAGATGTCCTGTGGTCAGATGGGAGTGAGACATTTTTATTTTCCGTGACATACAGTGTCAGTACAACTTCCTTATGTGAGGTAGAGGGAGAATTATATAGTGGGAATATCTTCTGTCAATGCCTTGCCATTTCACTGTGACATTACAGTTTCACTCATGAACTAGGCAAAAACAATCTTACCAAATTTCCCCTTGGGGATCAATAAAGTACTCTCTCTCTCTCTCTCTCTCTCTCTCTCTCTCTCTCTCTCTCTCTCTCTCTCTCTCTCTCTGTGTGTGTGTGTCTAAACAAAACTAATGTATACAAAGTACTTGATCTTCATATTGAAGAAGAAACTCAAGGAATGGAACTCCTTCAGATTGATTAATACAGGTGCATCTAAAAAAATTAGAATATCATGGAAGAGTTACTTTTTTTCCGTAATTTATTTCAAAAGTGGAACTTTCATATATTCTAGATTCATTACACATAAAGTGAAATATTTCTTTTTTTGTTTTAATCTTGATGATTATAGCTTACAGCTCATGAAAAAGATATACTGGAAAAATCCAGTGTATCAAAAATATTAGAATAAAGAATTTATAATACAGCAATGTCGACCTGAGAAGACTCTAATCAGCTAATTAACTCAAAACACCGTTGCTCAGTGGTCCAAAGTCCTCTTTTCAGATGAAAGTAAATTTTGCATTTCATTTGGAAATCAAGGTCCCAGAGTCTGGAGGAAGAGTGGAGAGGCACAGAATACAAGTTGCTTGACGTCCAGTGTGAAGTTTCCACAGTAAGTGATGATTTGGGGTGCCATGTCATCTGCTGGTGTTGGTCCACTGTGTTTTCTCAAATCGAGAGTCAACCAGGAGATTTTAGAGCACTTCTTGTTCCATTTGCTGAAAAGCTTTATGGAGATGCTGATTTCCTTTTCCAGCAGGACTTACTACTAGTAACTGGTTTGCTGACCATGGTATTACTGTGCTTGATTGGCTAGCCAACTCTGCCTGACCTGAACCCCATAGAGAATCTATGGGGTATTGTCAAGAGGATGATGAGAGACACCAGACCCAACAATACAGACAAGCTGAAGGCCGCTATCAAAGCAACCTAGGCTTCCATAAAACCCCAGCAGTGCCACAGGCTGATTGCCTCCATGCAGTAATTCGTGCAAAAGGAGACCCAAGTGCATAAATTAACATCCTTTTCTGAAGAGCGACATTGCTGTATTATACATTCTTTATTCTAATATTTTGGATTTGGATTTTTTTTATTTCCATGAGCTGTAAGCTGTAGTCATCAAGATTAAAACCAAAAAAAAGGCTTGAAATATTTCACTTTATGTGTAATGAATCTAGAATATATGAAAGTTCCACTTTTTGAATTAAATCACAGGAAAAAATTAACTTTTCCACGATATTCTAATTTTTTTAGATGCACCTGTACATCACTATCCAGCAGCTTGAAGACAAGCTGCAGGTAACATGAAATTAATTTCTTCTCCACATGGTGCTGCATTGGACAGAAATACAAAAATAGCTATTTTAAAAAAAATTTTTTTGCTTTTTTTTTTTTTATCAGATCGTTATTTAATAGTTAACAATAGTTTACCGTGAACATCTTATAACATTGGTGTCCACACTTTTTTGCCTTGAGATCTATTCTTTCCAGTGGACAGGTCATTGCAATCTACCTTTAAAAAAGTTGGCCTCATCCATTTAAACCTTAAGATTGACTTTTAAAAATGCTTTTCTGTAGCCTATATTGTTATTATCAGCATTGCCAAATAAATACACAAACCTTTTTCTGATTATTTGCACTGCATAGTGTCAGCCGGTTTGTGTAGACTGGACAGTAGCTGTTTGTGTCAATTTTCAAGCAAGCTTCCAAGTGATCATCAGTGAGGTGGGGCAATATTCAGACTTAATTATTTTCATGTGGGAAAAGGCTGATTCACATAGGTAGGTTGATCAAAAAAATTTATGTGGCCCAATTTTTATGTTTGGATACTTTTCTTCAGCCAACAAATACCAAAATTGTCCAGCAGCAGCCTTTGACATCATCTGAATGTCCATTTGTAGGGCTAAAAATACATCTTCAGGTTCCATATGGAACAAAAATGTGATTTTATTTGAAGCTAGCTCTTCAGCTTCAGCTGATCTGCTAAATTGAAAGCACATGCATGTTGCAATCAGCTCAAGTGAAGCAATATCTAGAAAGCACTGTTCAACATCTGATGTTATGCATGTTATGAATTTGCTTAATGTACTACACACTATTCAGTTGTGTGCAAGATGTCCCCTACTTTTCTAGCAGGGGTCTGTTTTGGAAGTTCAGTCATGACACTGCAACTTGGAAGACAGTAACTCCAGTTTTCATTTGAAAGTGTTCATGGAGCTGATCATATCCACCACACAATTGTCATTGCTTTGCAGCTCTAAATTTAGCTAATTCAACATGTTGATTAGGTTGGTCATTAATGCCAAATCTTAGAGCCACTGTTTGTTCTCCAGCTGGGTGTACTCTTTATGGTTCAACACACAAACAAACACTTTAATGCTGAGTAAAAGATCCCAAAACCTTTGCTGAAATTTGCTTCTATTTAGTGTTCTGAAAACTGTATGTAGCGAGAGATCAGAATATTCTCCAGCAGCTTTTTCCATTTATGAACAAGTTAGCCATCTCTGCAGAGATCTTGCCTGAATCAAGCAGCCATTTGGTTTTTTTTGATACATCTATTACTTTGGGCATGTTTAACATTTTTAAGCATAGTGCCTGTTGGTGGAGTATACAGTGATAATTAAGAAAGTATGTGAATGTTTTGTCCTGACTGCATTTGACAATAAACCCATTTGTGAGACCCACTATGGCGGGTGTGCTGTCAGTAGTGTGACACAAACTTAGACAGTGGCAGCTGAGTTTTTTTTTTCAATAAATTCCTTGAATATAAAAATGTCCTCTCTCCTTCTGGGTTCTTTCAAAGGTTAAACTTCAAGAAGCTCCTCTTTAGATGGCATATCATCAAATGCCATTCTAATAAAAACAGTTGCACTGTATCGATGACATCCGTTGACTCATCAAATTGGAGGAAAAAGCAATTGGAGCTTTTATCTCCTTTTTAAGTTGCTGCACTAAATCCTCTGACATGATCTCACAGCATTGTGTAACCGTGCTTCTGGACAATTGAACAGTTTTTGATAGCTGACACTATCTCAGTTTTATTTTCAAAATCTAGAAACTGCTGGCTTAACTAAGGCCTCTTTGACCATTTCCATATCCTGAAATGACTTGTTGTGTTTTACAATAGCATGACTCACCCAGAATGATGCTTTATGAAGATCAACTGTTGAGCAATTAATTGCGATTTCAGTTCTTTCACTTTTTTTCTGAGTTCACTTTTGGCTGGGATTTCTTCATTGTAGTTTCTGTGTATAGTTCGGAAATGCATCTTGACATTCCCCTTCTTTGGAAGTGTGAAGACTACTTGGCAAATCAAGCAGACGCATTTGGAGTTTGGCACTGAAAAAAAAGCCTTCATCCCATTCTGCATGGAAGTATTAATCATTCATCTTCTGACTGGGTCTCAGTGTAAGTTATATAAGGGGGGAAATGCAGAAAATTTTGCTATACAAACTGTGCACCAATCAATGAAAACTTTCTAGCTAGCTAATGAGGCAAACCCATAGCAGTGCTCTTGGTGGGCTGTAGAGTAGCTATGGTAACAAGTAGAAAATATAAGCAGCAGGAGAGTGGACACATTACAGGTCAATCACTCTGACTTACGTATCAACAGAAGCAGTAAGAAAGAATGTTGAAAATGTAGCTTATTTAAATGTAATTTTTAAATGAGGCACAATCTACCAACTTGCACTTCAATCGACATATTAGGCATCACTGTCTTGTAGTGTTTTTTGATCAGTTACATGTTCTGTTGAAATTATTGTTTTTTTTCCTCATTAAATTAAGTGCAAAACTAACAAAATATGGGAAATGGAAACAGAACAATTATTCTCTCCCATTGTCCATTCTTAATAAGAAGTAGAATATTATATTAAGTGATGTTATACTGAAGCATTATTGTAATTGGTGTGATGTGTGTGAAGTGTTTTCATAGTGAGCTTGCTGAGTGAGCTAGTGAGCTTGCCGAGTTCATTGCCATACCTCACTACTGAGCAGAATGCAGATCGAGCTGTTCCCATACTTTTTGGGCTTACAACCCTAAATGGGCATTGTGCATTTTCTGTGACCATGCATGTTTTTAATTCCAGATTTATAATTTTGGACTACTGTAACATTTGAGCATTTTATCATAAGGGAATCTTCCTTTCACCTACTGACCCAACCAAAATTATCTACCACCCTCCCTGCCCCACCTCCTGGCTCCACTAAGGATGTCGCCCTGCTTCCTTGCTCCGCTGATGATGCTCTGTCTCCCTACCCTGCAGAAGATCACGGCCGCTACACCACTACAGATCACGGCCTCACCATGCCTCACTATGCCTGGTTCCACTTCGGACATCACTCCGCATTCCTACTCTGCTGAGGACATTGCTCTGCCTCTTTGCTGCACTGAGGACAATGCTTGGCCTTCCTGGTCGGCTCCGCCTCCTTGGTTCACGTAAAATGTCGCTCCCCCCTTGGGCTCCTCCTTAAACTTTGCTCCCCCCACTGGCTTTGTGGTGGCTGTTGCTCTATGCTTGTGCTATGCCTTGGACGTCGCACCACCCCTCAGCTATGCAGAGGAGATTGCTCTACCTCACTGCCTGAGGGAGGATGTCACGTCTCCTGCCAGCTTTGCGATGGGTAGTGCTCCTAAGTACCCTGATCAGCTAAGAGACATCTTGTCTGGTAAGCTACACTTCCCAGCAGCCCCAGTACATCACATGTCCTAATCACGCTCACCTGTGCCTCGTCTCACCCTCATTAGCACCTCTATTTATGTTCTACTATTTCAGCACCTCATTGTCAAGCTTTTATTGTTATTGTGGTCATGTCTTGTCATGTGTGCCACAGCCTAGCTCTTAGTCTGCATGTTTTGCCTAGTATCCATTGTTTTAGTTCAGGATTCTTGCTCTTTATGCTTTGTTGTTTGTTTTGCACTTTACTTTTATAAATCTGCACTTGCATCCACCACTGCCAACTCCATTCGTGACAATAGGAAAATAACCTGTCTGAGGTGTTTTTCTTTGTTTGTTTGTTTTGTTTTGTTTTTTGTTGTATCATAAAAATTTACTTGCTTACTTACTTCATTTAAAATGGAAAAACCTTACACAAGATACATAAGTACTTAAAACCAAATTTTCTTTACATGGCATGATCAATTTTAGCTCTGGCTTTATTTGATTTTGGGAGACCCAGCAAAATCACAATCTCTTATCATATTATTTTTTTCATGAATAGGCTTTTTTGCTCAATGTAAACACATGAGAGTGTGAGAGCAGGGGGTGCCCCCAGGAGCACGGGAAGGTTTGCTCTGCCTCTGGAAGTGGAAGTGAGACTAATGATCGTGTCGGAAGCAATACTTCTATTTGAACGACCTTGGAGTCACATTAGTTCCCCTAACCTGCTTGGCCCGGACTTTTCCTGGGTGGGAAAATTCTGAATTTCTGGCATTTATGATTCAATTTAAAAGGCTTGATGTGCATGTAACATAGAATGAAAGTAGATGCCTGGCTCTGTTCTTTTGGAGCATATAGAAGGTAAGTATAGAACTGCTCATCTAAGACCAGTCTCTCTCAATAATGTAATACAGTATGATCAAAAATCCACTAACAAGAACTGTTTTTTATTTCTTCAGACAAATTAAATTTCTAACAAAACATTATATAATTCTTCACTAATAGATTTTTTTTAAATGCTTAAATGCAGTAGCACCTATAATGCATAATGCAATGAAATTACTAAGTTATATCATATATATAACTTAGTTATATATGTATAAAGTTTGTAATTGTTATATCTTTTCTAATATGATGGTACTAATATCATAAATTTGTCTTGTGTTATGTGTTACTCATTAAGATACAATATGCAATATGTTTTATGATACAGTGTTACGATGGAGTTTAGGGTATGATAGCAAAAATTAAGACAATCAGTGGACATGGCTCATGTTTTGTTCACGCAGATGATTTTTCTTGTCATTGGAGTCCTGGTTGTTGTTCCACATGCTGCAGTAGGATCCATCAAAGTGGCAGAAAGTTATTGGACTCTTAAAGCAAATGGTTTGTATGCACAGAACTGCATTTGAATGAAAACGAGACTTTTGTATAAATAATAATACCTAATAATGGTATATAATTTTTTTTAAAATCAATGTTCTAATCCATTACCCAAGTGTTTAAATATGAATGGCCTTAGCAGAATTCACTTTCTATTTCTTGGGTTTCTTATCACGTTCTTCCTGCCCCCTTTCTCTACCAGAATTGGTGGTGGATGAAGATCTGGCCAAATATGGCAGTAAGATGCTGGTTCCGCTAGTGTGTGGTGAGGCTTTTGAGGGACAGAAGATCATATGGAAGCGAGAGAGCAGAGAGGAGCTCTCACTCCAAGGAAACAGAGTATTTGTTATAGTGGAGGAGAGACAGGGAGGCAGATACACCTGTTACAGCACAGAGGGCAACTACCTGAACCACACTCTGGTATTGGTGCAGTGGAGATACAGGAAGATAATAAAAGGAACACCTGAGAAAGGTACAGTACATAAGCCACAGAATCATCAGCATTATTGTACTGGAGCAGTGTAATTACATTGTACATTGTATAAATACATTGATTGAGATGCTAATAGACAGGTGTCTTTTGAACAAAAGAACAAAAAAATATTTTTAATAACAAAAGTAATGAACTCTATTTCAATTTGCAGGTGAAGTAAAAACAGTTGGGGTACTTTAGGTATTCCCATGAAACACTGAGATTTAAATAAGATTAACTACATTGTTTATTTTACCTTTGTTGCCAAGGTTATGTCCACTGTTCAACAAACAACTATAGTGGCTTCTTTCAGTGCTTCTGGACCTGGGATGAAAGAAGAGCTGGAAAAGTTGCATTTATTAAAATAACACGGCAAGTTCTTTTGGCCACTAATGCCATACATAGTTAGAGTCAGTGCAATATTAATGTTCTCACATTCTGACCACAATTTAGCATTGACCCCAGCCATCTCATTTGATTTTATAGCAATACAGTAGTTCTCTGGGTCAGGTGTGTTCAGAATAGAGAAATGTCTCCAGGATTGGGATTAGGCCTCAGTGACAAATACGGGTATGTACAGTGTGTCCCATTCATTTATTTCCATTACAGCTCTCACATTGCTGGAAACATTAGCTGCAGTCTGGACTCTAGTGCAGGCAGCATCACATGCCAAGATCATGCATTCTGTCCCTATGCTGAGGAGATGGATTACATCAATTTGACCATTTATTTCCGAAGCAACTACGTCATCGAAACCTATTATCTGCACTTTAGAATCTCAGATATAGGTAATGATTTAAAATTTGCTCTGCAAATGAGTGTTCAGTAGTAAGTCAAGTGCTATGTCAATTGTCCTGTATAATGCAAAGTTCAAAACATTTCACCACCACAACTGAATTTTGTTGTCATTATACAAACAAATACAGTATGTATACAGTACTATACAGTAACAGTAACATAACCATTGATATTTCACAAATCATCTGTGAAAGGTTATTTGTAGGAGACATTTTGGTCATAGTCATGTGTGTCTTTTTCTGTAGTGAGGCCAGACATGGTTCGTATCAGTAAGAAGAACAATATTTTGGAGCTTCAGTACCCGGAGAGCTGGAGCACACCCTTCTCCTACTTTCCCCTTATATTTCAGGTGAAAGAGATTCGCTGTCAGAAGAAAAGAATTTGTGACTGCTCTAACCGCAGATCAAAGGTATGGCCACCTGTTCTCATATATATGTACATGTGCCTTGTAATGTGATCTAGAGATCAGTTTTTGTTCAAAGGAGCTAGGACCATCCTGAGCCGAGATATTGAGGTTTCCGTAAACAGCCGTATAACCAAAATTTGTTGTGTGCCATGACACAAAGATGGCAGTCATAGTTAAACCAAGTAAAATAAAAAATAAAAATAAAAAAACTAGTGATTTTGCAATGCCAATACATAGAGGTAATCACTCAAAAAATTTGGACAATTAAAAGCGGTTGAGCTTCCAACTTTGCAATTATTGGACCACTTGAGACGGAATGACCCATACCACATCAGGAAAATTTAGTATCTATTTGAAGTGTATTTTCAGGCAGCTTTTATATTAGCCCATTGTCAGCAGGGGCACAAATTCCTACTTTATTAGTTATTGTTATTGTTATTTGTTATGATAAATGATATTTGTGCGCTCAGGTTGACCTGACACAAGAGCAGCAGTGGCCACTAAAAAAGGGGGTGACAGTGTGTGTAAGAGCACAGGATGACCTGAGTAACTCATCTTGGGGAGAATGGAACAAGTACAAGTGAGTAATTTCTTCACGTTAATTTTTTTTTTTTTTTATACAAAGCTTAATTAATATGTAATATGTTGAGATTGTCTTGTGTATTGTTGTCTTTGCTACAGACTGTGTAATGGAACTCTCATCTTTTTTTAGATGCATAAGAGAGAAACACAAGAGAAAAAATAAGAAAAGACAGCCTGAAGTAAGAAATAGAAAGTAGGGAACATAAAATGAATGGTATATTGTTTTATATTAAGAATATGCATGCAAAATTACAGTATATTAAACATTCATTTTATATTACATGTTACATAAATGTATTCTCTACATTCCACCCATATACACTATATAATGTCTAGTGTATATTTGTATACATATAGATGGTTATAGAAATCTCTTGGATATCCTCATTGAAAATCACAAACCAAAAAATAATTAGTATATGTATTTACTTGGATTAATTGCCATTATGTGTAATGATGCTTTTATTCATTCATTCATCTTCAGTAACAGCTTTATTCTGGTCAGGCAGGGATAGATCCAGAGTCTATCCTAGGAACACTGGGTAGTACACCAGTCCACGTCCACACAAGGCACCATGCATATACACATCTGCACACTCATTTACACCTATGGGAGATTTAGAATTGCCACTTTTTTGGGAGGTGGGACGAAAGAAAACCACACAAGACAGCTCAAGACACACAGGGTTACTGCCACAGATCTGGCTGTAACATGGAAAAATGAATGGGGCCACACTACAGAACTCTAAGCTCTGATGAAATAAAACATATCTATTAATAAAGATCAGTTGTTTAGGGTTATGACAAAACCTAACTATCAACAACACCCATTGTACTGAATATTTACTATACCAATATACAGTATATTTCATTCAACACATGTAACATTGTATGACCTCTAACTCACAACTGTGAACTGTAACCAATATGGATATTAAGGAAGTCTATACACAGAAAAAACTGACTGGTAGCATTTGTCAAGGATACTGAATGTGCTGATGCGCATATGTAAATCAAGTCAGAAGGTAATTTTTAAAAGCAGCCCAAGATAAAATTGTTTTGTAGAACAGAAACCAGATACTACTACATATGTTGACTACTTAAGGGTTAAAGAGATGGAATCTTATTGTTGGTACTGGTTTTGTTGATTAAATTGAATGAATTGTGGTACTAAAAATGAAAGGCTCCAACTCTGAAAATCTCTATCTGAAAACCTATTGTACTCCTAGCACTATATTAAAAGAATGTTTGATGTTTGAAGTTTTTTTCCAAACTGCGTGAAAGGAAAGCATTCTTATCTATATAACAGCAAATATCTCTGTCTTAATAGAAGATAAATCTAGTTTCTTATTTAATACAGTGTCATGTCAATGCCAGTATCAGTGCTGAACTCCATCTCCCAGAGCACACTGTGGCCTACAAATATGGATGCCAATGACAACAATGCCCGACCGTCTCTTTTAATGTCACATTCACAGTCACCAGATTACTGATCGCACACACATGGTCTCAATTACCACTCACATATATAAACACACTGCATATATATGCACACTCACTCTGTGCGGAAGTATCTGCTCAACTCTGTGTTTTTGCATCTGATATACCAAGCCTTTGTATCAGAGTTTCTATACGTGGTGTTTGATCTGGACTTTTTTCCTGGTTTTGTGATTTTTGCCTTTGCCTCCTACAGTATATTCTATTTGTGAATCACCTCATCTCTTGCCTGTCCTTGACCATGTTTAAACCAAGTGGGTTTTTTTTGGATTTGTTTTTGTTTGCCAACTTCAATAAAAGCATTATCCACAACTGCAGTTGTCTTTGCTACCTGACAGTATACTTTGCCTGTAGCATGGAGGTAGTGGGAATGCTTGATTGGCAAAAGTACTAGCAGCACAAAGCCGCCTAGTCAGGGAGCAACAACAGCAGATAGCCATGGTAAATGCCAAGTTCACTCAAGCTGTAACCAGTGGCTGACTTCTCACTGCCACTGAATTAACCTATGACATCGGCAACTGAGAACTGCTGGTTGTGACGCTAGCTCTGAAGGAGTGGAGACACGGGCTGAAAGGTTACCTAAAGCCATTTGTCATTTTCACTTACCACATGAATTTTGAGTATCTAAAAACTGCCAAACTTCTTTGCCAGGTATAATTTTAGCATTATGTTCCATCCTGGCTCCAAGAATGTCAAGGCAGACTCACTATCCCATATGCACCCTGCTCCTTCCAGAGAACAATGTGAAGAAAATATCCTCCCAGTGTCATGTTTTGTGGGTGCACTCACCTGGGACCTGGATCAAGAAATAGCACATGCTAACTGGCTTCAAAACCCTGGGGCCTGTCTCAGCATGAAAACCTATGTACCCACCAGGATTAAGGGTGAGAATTGTTACCAACCACTGGTCACCCAGGTGTTCATAAAACTTACCAACTCCTCCCCAATAAATACTGGTGGTGAAACATGATTAATGATTTACAAAATGATCTCGTCCTGCACCAAGGTTCCATGTACTCTGCCCACTGGTAAATTAGTACGGTTGGCAATCCTAAATCTCCCCTGGTCACATCTTGCACTAGATTTCATGATGGACCTCCTAGAGTTCAGAAGAAAACACCATGATTATGGTCATGATCAATCAATTTTCCAAGTAACTCTGCCTGATCCTCCTGCCAAGTCTACCCACAGAATTTGAAATTGCAGAGCTACTGTTCAACCACATATTCAGATATTTTAGCATACCAGAGGAGTGACTGAGGAGCACAATTCACATTCCAGTTCTGGAAAGGATTTATGGAAAAGCTGGGAGTGGCCATCAGTCTCACCTCTGGATATCACCCCAAAAGCCAGTAGTTGAGTTGAACGGGCTAATCAGGAAGTCAGCAGGTTTTTGCGGTCATTTTGTGCTGACAATCAAGTTGACAGGAAAACTTTCGGAGACATTTTTCCCCCCAGTTAACGCCCTTCCAATGCATCCTCAGTTACCAACCTCCTCTGTTTCCCTGGAACACTAACCCCACAGATTCTCCTGCAGTGGATGATTGGTTCAGGTGGAGTGAACTAGTGTGGGAGAATACCCATCAACATCAAGACCAAGTTGCACAGAACAATAAGGAGTTTGCCAACAGACATCGGGCAGACACCCAAATATCAGCCTGGAGACAGAGTCTTGAGTTTTGGTTTATGTCCTGTCTTCACCCATAGATTTATATCACATTGCTTGCAGCTGATTGTTGGGTTTGGGTTTTCTTACCCAGAATAAAACATGCTCCAGAGCAGGATAGCTGTGTAACATAAGTTACCATGGCGATGAAACCCGCTAAAAACAATCCACCTTGTTGAGAGCGAAAAAGCAGTGTTTGCTCAAACTAAACTCAAACTTACCTGGGTAGCCACCTAAACGATTTTCATAATCGATTATTATCGTTGTTGCAGCCCTAGTTTAAACTGAGTAAATGTATCATTTTGAGAAAAAAATAAGGTAATTTTGAATTTGATGGTCACAACACATCTCAAAAAAGTTGGGACAAGGGCAACAAAAGGCTGGAAAAGTAAGTGTTACTAAAAAGAAACAGCTGGAGGTTAATTGGCAACAAGTCAGTAACATTATTGGGTATGAAAAGAGTATCGGGGAGAGGCTTTCAGAAGTAAAGATGGGCAGAGGTTCACCAATCTGTGAAAAACTGCATCTACAATTCATAGAACAATTTCAGAATAATGTTCCTCAACGTAAAATTGCGAAAACTATGAATATCTCATCATCTACAGTACATAATATCATCAAAATGTTCTGAGAATCTGGAGAAATCTCTGTGTGCAAGGGACAAGGGTGAAAGTCAATATTGCATGCCCGTGATCTTCGGGCCCTCAGGCGGCACTGCATTAAAACAGGCATGATTCTGTAATAGAAATCACTGCATGGGCTCAGAAACACTTCCAGAACTCATGGTCTGTGAACACAGTTCGCCGTGCCATCCACAAATGCTGGTTAAAGCTCTATCATACAAAGAAGAAGCCATATGTCAACATGATCCAGAAACGCCGCTGTCTTCTCTCGGCCAAAGCTCATTTAAAATGGACCGAGGCAAAGTAGAAATCGTCTGTGGTCAGACGATTCAAAATTTGAAATTCTTTTTGGAAACCACTGGATGCGGCTTCCTCTAAACTAAAGAGGACTAAAGAGGAGAGGGACTTTTTTTTTTTATCAGCGCTCAGTTCAAAAGCCTGCATCTCTGATGGTATGGGGTGCATTAGTGCCTATGGGCAGCTTGCACATGTGGAAAGCCACCATCAATGCTGAAAGGTATATACAGGTTTTAGAGCAATATATGTGTCCATCCAGATTCCATCCCATCTTTACTTCTGAGGGACTCTGCCTCACTAAGATACTCTTTTTATACCCAATCATGTTACTGACCTGTTGCCAATTAACCTAATTAGTTGCAAAATGTTCCTACAGCTGTTTCTTTTTTAGTAACACTTACTATTCCAGCCTTTTGTTTCCCACGTCCCAACTTTTTTGAGATGTGTTGTGGCCATCAAATTCAAAATTACCTTATTTTTTTCTTAAAATGGTACATTTCCGTTTAAACATTAGATATGTTTTCTATGTTCTAATGTGAATAACATATGGGTTTATGAGATTTGCAAATCATTACATTCTGTTTTTATTTACATTTAACACAGCATCCCATTTTTTTTTGGATTTGGGGTTGTAGAACATGGAACACGGAAAATTAATGCTTGAACTTAAAGACATAAATGCACAATAAGTCTTAGCCATAACACATAGACATCAGTCTATAAGTAGACAAACTAATCATGGAGTAAAGGTACTAATCAGGTACACACATTTGAGGAACAAACCAATGACAGGACAAGGGGTGGAGACAGGATCAAAACATGGTGCTACAGAGAGGCTCTGATGTAGTCCATGTTGCCAGTGAACAATTTTTTTGGCTGTAAACTGTCCTCACAGCAGCCCCTGTCCTTCATAAGCATGTTCAACAGGACTGGTGGGGGGGCACTGCTTAGGGGCTGACCCACAGTGTAAATGGGGGGGGGGGGACTCAGATGCCTGCTAGGAACCTGAGAGCATGACTGTTCATTTAGGGCACACAAAACTGATGGAACTTATGTGGGTGCTTAACCAATGAGCCAGGTTGTAGCTATCTGAGGGTGCCAAATGGCTGGTCCATTAGGCTGTGCTGATTTTTATTTTCGGAAACTGGTGTCCTTCTTTCCAGGGCTTCTTTGGCTGAACATATAAGGAGCAATCTAGGCAAACAGTTTAGGTATCTCACGGTTTATTTACACAAGTCTGTCTTGGCACTGTCCATAAACCAGATTATGAAAGACAGCTTATTGCATATTGGTCTAGGTGTCCCACTTCCAGAAGTGAGGTTTTGATCAGCTCTGTCACAGAAGGGTCAGTAGCTGCAAATGTGAATCATCATTCCTGCTTGTAATGCATTATGTAAAATAAATGCACCATAGAGCACGGCCGTGGTACAGCAGATGGTCAGTTATGCTCAATGTAGTCTTTACACTGTGGCACAGTGAAATCCTTCAGGATCAGTGTGGTGCAGAAGTGCGAATTCAGTGGTTTGCATCATCCAGTATTTTCGGGTTCGGGTTGCTGTCATATTAAAAGTGGCAGTTACAGGTGATTGGAGGGTGGTTTTATTTAATTACTAGTCTGCTTCTTTCCCCCTATAGAGTTCGTTAGAGCATGCAGTGTGCACCCCACAGGCTGGTTACCACCCCAGGGTTCTTTCTCCTCTTGCTCACCTTCCTGCACCTCGGTTGTAGTGGTAAAATCTTTCAGTGTATGATTAAAATCATATGCACTCTTTCTCTGTCACCAGTTGCTGTGTTTGTGTGTGTTTATAAGCACAAAAAGGCATGGACCTTTTCCTTCCAGCAAAAGGTAATCACGTAGTGAGAGCTATTTCTCCCCTTTTCCTTATTTTAATCTGATCTGGTATTCTCCTTCTTTATTTGGAATTCTTGAACAGCCAATATATTGTATCTACCTGGCAATTGTTCTCTCTGTGTGTGCTTTATTGATTGCAGTGTATTTTGTATGATGGATTTTTTATTTATTTGTGTATTAATAAATAGATAAAACTTGAATTATTTAAAAATAAACTAGATCCCGTTTTGATGTGACAGTGTATGTGCTTTCAAGCTGAGCAATAAAGTTGCCCATCCAACTCAGAAACATGTCTCTGATACATTCATTTGCAACTTACCTGAAAATGGAATGTCCTTATTAATGTTTTATAGTCCTAATTTCCTGGAGTGGAATTCTCCAGGTGGCGTAGTCAGTACTTATTGGGCATTGCTAGGATAGTTTGACTGTCATTCATCCACCCACCCCCATTCAACCACAAAGAGTTGGTTTTAAATATCATGGTTCCACTTTCGTTTCACTGTCAGACTGGAAATGTCTCCCAGAGAAAGTGACAGACATAGTGTCCTTGTGCTCCTTGGATGAGCAATTGGAGGAAGAATCAGATATTGGACTATAAGGAGAACATGTGAGCTGATTTTCCTTCAGCTCTATGATTTATGATATGATACATCAATGATTTCAGATTATCCCTGTCTGATGCCAGGTTGTCCGCAAACTGTTTGCTTTCTCATTTTCTCACCAATTGTCACTGGGCATGAATGTTTTTAACTAGCGGCCCTTAACCCCTTAACTGCTCAGTTGTATAAATGAGGTAAATGTAAGTTGCTCAGAATGAGAGCATCTCAATGCTGTAAATGCCATAAATGTAAATGTAAAATCTGGAAACTCTTAGACCTCACCTTCTGTGACTGCACATTGCCAATTTCTCCTTTACAATATCAGAAGATTTTGTCCATTTCTATCCACACAGGCCACTCGGGTGTTTGTTTAGTCCCTTGTCATTTCAAGACTGGACTACTGCAACTTGCTCCTTGCAGGTCTGTCTTTGAGCACCATTTGACTTCTGCAGTTGATCCAGAATGCAGCTGCATAACTTGTTTTCAACCTTCCGAAGTTTTTCCCAAGTCAATCTTCCCATTGCTACACTCCCTCCTGTAGTTTCCCACATCAGATTTAAAACACTGATGCTTGCCTACAAAGCCAAAAACGGACCAGCAGCCACCAACCTTAAAACACTAATCACAACCCACACTGCACCATGCTCCCTCCAATACTCTCACACTGTTCGAATGGTCCCACCATCTCTCAGGGTAAAAGGAAGGCATGTATCTTCTCTCGTCTTCTCTTCAGCTCTTCTCTGTTTTTGCACTTAGGTGGTGGAATGGACTTCCCCTAGATGTCCAAACAGCTGAGTCACTGGCAGTTTTCAAATGATGACTAAAGACCAACCTCTTCCTGGAGTACTTAAGTTAACAGTTGTTTTTTTTTTAAATCACGTGTACTATTTTCCTCTCCAACAGAGTTTTTTAGACTGATAGCACTCTTAGTCCATGACCGAGTGAACCAATATGAGGATGTATTTAGGTGGAGTATTCTTGTTTTTTTTTTCTTTAGAATGCTTGCTGGCTGTAGTGACTGGGACTGGGACAGGAATAAACAAAAATGTAATATAAGCACAAAGTTTTTACCTCCTGATTGTCAGTACAAAACATTCTCAGGAACCGGCCAATTTCTTGGTTCACTCTCTCCACTTGTCCATTAGCTTGGGGGTGATATCCCATCAGGCTGACAGAAACCCCCTAGTTTTTCCATGATAACCCCCCAACCCTGGCTAGACAGACACTCTCAAGGTAGTGAATTAGGGTCCCCAGTCACTCACAATATCCTCTGGCATGCTAAAGTATCTGAAAACTTGGTTAAAGATAAGTTCTGCAGTCTCAAAGGCAGATGGGAGCCCTGGGAGGGGGCAGGATTTCAAAAAAAGTCTATGAACACCTTGATAATCATGTTATTTAGAGACATGGGGAGGACAGTGACAAATGTCAATGCTGTGGCATGGACAGAGGGAGGAGTTTTCCTGCAGGTAAGGTTTGTGGTACATTGGCTTG
Organism: Cranoglanis bouderius; assembly: GCA_023630585.1. Taxonomy (NCBI): domain Eukaryota; kingdom Metazoa; phylum Chordata; class Actinopteri; order Siluriformes; family Cranoglanididae; genus Cranoglanis; species Cranoglanis bouderius. Next base: position 17,155,398 of record CM042561.1, read on the forward strand.
ATGTACAGTACATGATCAAATTAATTTATGAATGTCTTGGAGCATGTTTGGCCACCAGTATCTGTTGGGTTTTGTGAGTGTTGGGGTATCCTGTGGCTGTAGATGTGTGAGCCTACATGATCAGTTTGTCTCTGAGGTGTGATGGCACAAGCTTTTTGTCGGTTGTGCACTCACCTCTGGTGTGTTATCAATTTCTCTGTCAATGTCCCATGTTATAGCCCCTAAAAAGTGTGGCTGAGGAATGCCACTGGATGGAGCTTAGGTTTCACTCAGAATCTCTGAGACAAGACTGTGAAACCGCTCTGTGTGGATATTGGCATTGTCATGGGTTTCCCCTCGTGCAATACTGCACGAGCATTCAGTGTGCATGAATTGTCCAAAGCGCACGCAGCACGTGCTCCCAGGTTACGTTGACTTTGTTTACTTTGACACGTGTGTTTTGTTTTGATTTCTGTCCTGTTATGTTATTGGTTCCTTCCTAATGTGTCTCAGCTGTTTTGTTAACCACTATGATTACATTTGTTATTTAAACCCCTTGTGTGTCTTTGTTTGACACATAGTATTGTGAGTTCTGTGTTTTCTGCCAGACCCGTACCAAGCCTTCATTCTCATTTCGCGCTTCATGGTTTTTGATCTTGTTCTCGTTTCCTCGTTTCCGATTATAGTCCTAGTGCAGTTTATGCCTGTTGTAGATCGCCTGACCCACGCCTGTTTTCTGACCACGATTATTGCCTTATGTTTTTGGATTTGTCTGCCTGTCTCTCTTTAATAAAAGCTTATACTGCACTTGCATCCACCTATCGCCGCATTACATGACAGAATACTACGCCGAAACTATGGATGCAGCAGGAGAGTGAAGGGAGCGTCAAGCCAGGATCTTTGTACTGGTATTTGATTCCGTGCGTTTTCCCCAGTGGACCCACCTGGATGTTCTGGCTCCCTTTGAGGGATTTGAAAGCCTTCTGAAGGGATTTTTCCTCCAATGCAAATTTTATTTTGAGAGCCTGATGAGCCTTAGGGAGACCTTAAATTTAATTTTGAAAAATATTTGGGGAGGGCCAGCCTGACAGACGAACCTGCGAGGCTGTTCACCACATACTATGAGAGGGAGCTGACCGATGTGGTGGCCTCCACAGCTCAGCCACAGCCTCAGGTCAACAGGGCACCAATGGTGGTGACACAGGTGTGCATGTCAGAGGGCTGCAGAAAAGAAGCCAAACTACAGTGTCCCACGTGTGTCGAACTCGGGATACCAGGATCACATTTCTGCTCTCAAGAATGTTTCAAGGGCGGCTGGCGTACCCACAAATGGCTCCATAAGAGAGTGAGAGCAGAGCAGCAGCCAGAGGCCAACGTGGCAACCTCATGTCCAGAGCTCCAGCCTGAGACCCACAAGGTGGTCTCTCCTGCGGAGCTCCAACCGGAGGTCAACGTGGCAACCTCATCTTCGGAGCTCCAGCCTGAGATCCACGAGGTGGTCTCTCCTGCGGAGCTCCAGCTGGAGGTCAACGTGGCTACCTCATCTCCAGAGCTCCATCCTGAGACCCACGAGGTGGTCTCTCCTGTGGAGCTCCAACCAGAGGTCAATGTGGCGACCTCGTCTTCGGAGCTCCAGCCTGAGACCCACGAGGTGGTCTCTCCTGTGGAGCTCCAGCCGGAGGTCAATGTGGCGAACTCATCTCCTGAGCTCCAGCCAGAGACCAATGAAATGGTCTCCCCTGCAGAGCTCCAGCTTGAGGTCAACGTGGCAACCTCAACTCTGGAGCTCCAGCCTGAGACCCACGAGGTGGTCTCTCCTGCGGAGCTCCAACCGGAGGTCAATGTGCCGACCTCATCTTCGGAGCTCCAGCCTGAGATCCACGAGGTGGTCTCTCCTGTGGAGCTCTAGCCGGAGGTCAACATGGCGACCTCATCTCCGGAGCCCCAGCCTGAGACCCACGAAGTGGTGTCCCCTGCTGAGCTCCAGCTTGAGGTCAACATGGTGACCTCAACTCCAGAGCTACAGCCAGAAGTCAACGAGGCGACCTCAACCCCAGAGCTCCAGCCGGCGACCCATGAATGGGTCTCCACTGCAGAGCTCCAGCCTGAGGTCAATATGGCAACCTCAACTCCAGAGATACAGCCAGAGGTCAATGAGGTGACCTCATCTCCAGAGCTCCAGCCGGAGGTTAACGTGGCATCCTCAACCCTAGAGCTCCAGCCTGAGACCAACGATGAGGTCTCCCCAGTGGAGCTAAATCTGAAGGTCAACGTGGCGACCTCCTCTCAAGCCAGGTTCCACACGGAGGCCAATAAGGCGGTCCCCCAAGCCATGATCCTGCCGGAGGCCGACGAGATGCCTCCCAAGCCAAGTTCCAGTCTGAGGCCGACGAGGCAGCCCACCAAGCCAAGTTCCAGTCTGAGGCTGACTAAATGGCCCACCACGCTCTGCTCACACCTGAGACTGATGAGAAGGCCCACCACACTCTTCTGAGTGGACAATTTTGCCCAGAGGTCCAGGACCACCGATGGGGAGAGATTTTGGCACTTCGGGAGAAGCGCCCTTGAGGGGGGGCTCTGCATGGGTTTCCCCTTGCACCGTGCTGCACGAGCATTCAGCACGCTCCTGGGTTACATTGACTTTGTTTACTTTGACACTTTTTTTTTTTGATTTCTGTCCTGTCTCCACCCCTGTTATGTTATTGGTTCCTTCCTAATGTTGTCTCAGCTGTTTTGTTAACCACTATGATTACGTTTGTTATTTAAACCCCTTGTGTGTCTTTGTTTGACACATAGTATTGTGAGTTCTGTGTTTTCTGCCAGACCCATACCAAGCCTTCATTCTCGTTTCGCACTTCATGGTTTTTGATCTCATTCTCGTTTCCTCATTTCCGATTATAGTCCTAGTCCAGTTTATGCCTGTTGTAGATCGCCTGACCCACACCTGTTTTCTGACCATGATTATTGCTTTACGTTTTTGGATTTGTCTGCCTATCTCTCTTTAATAAAAGCTTTACTGCAATTGCATCCGCATATCTCCGCATTACATGACAGGCATTCAATCCCTGAGGATATGCTGCCTTAAGTGCTGGCTCATTCAAAAGCTTAGTGCAAACTCTGCAGCACTCCAATTACCATTTCAGGGTGAGGAGTCTCTCACCAATCTCCTGGCCCTCTGGGGAGTGATTGATTGCTCACCTCATTGATTCTTGACAGCAGTGGCCCAGGTTAGTGCTTTAGTGCTTTATCCATTAGCAGACTGATGAGCAATTTTTCACTCAGAGGCCCTTTCATGACTTGGAAAGTACAGGAAGCACTGTAACATGTAGCCTTTGCAACCAGCAGGATCACTTGCGTATGGGTCGGTCCATATCAAGTGGTCCAAAATTTGTAAAGTTGGTTGCATGACCGTTTAAAATTTTTTGATTACCTCTATATATTGGCATAGCAAAACCACCAGTTTTTGTATTTATTTTACTTGGTTTAACTATGACTGCCATCTTTTTGTCATGGCACACAACAAATTTTTGTTATACAGCTGTTTACGGAAACCTCAATATCTCGGCTCAGCATGGTGCTAGCTCCTTGGGGGAAAAAATATCTCTAGAGCTCTAGTAAAGATCTGGAGAAAGGCCTACTTTATTCATGCATTTTGAGAAATGAACAGATGGAATATAAACATAACAAATAAAAATGAACAGTATTTTACAGTAATCGTGTTATGTAATCGTACAGTAATCGTACAGTAATGATTGACATACAATAGCTTATGCTTGTCAATGAGGTCTAAAATGTTACTATATTTCATATTGGCAACAGTGAAGCATGATCGATCACAGTGTTCTTCAAATCTGCAGAGTTTATCTCCAAGCTCCAAATTTACCTGCCTGTAATTTCCTAGTAATCCTGAAGACTTTGGTTAGCTTGTTCAGTTGTGAATGATTGGTGTTGGAGCTAAACTCTGCAGGACAGTGGACCTTGAGGGCCAGATTTGAAGAACCCTGATCTATCATGTTGGTACAGGTGTACATGCATGAATAGATTTTATCCAAATATGGAATTAGTGTCCAGTTGGGTGTTTTACAAATGAACAGTGTCATAAGTTCTGAGCTGTATGCACTTACTGCATTCATCACAGGAGAAACAACACCTTAGCTTTGTTTATGACACTGTTCATTAACATAAAACATGTCAATTACACACTAATAACTACTACTAATGCATGCTCAATAATTGCATAGAAAGGGCTTTTTATAATCTATCACAACCACTATTGCATTTATTAGTCATTTTCACACAACAGATCCCCAATTATAAACCAATACGTGTTTATGGCTAAAGTCTATATCTCATGAATAAACCATTTACAAGAAACAAGAGTAGTAGAGGCAAATATTGTTGAGCAGGAAGTAGAAAGGATTAGCAAGGGTGAAGTTAGGAGAGCTTTGAAGAGGATGAAGATAGGAAAGGCGGTTGGTCCTGATGACATACCAGTGGAGGTATGGAAGTGTCTAGGAGAGATGGCAGTAGAGTTTTTAACTAGGTTGTTCAACGAGGTCTTAGAGAGTGAGAGGATGCCTGAGGAATGGAGGAGAAGTGTTTTGGTGCCGATTTTTAAGAACAAGGCAGATTGTGTGCAGGGAGTTTCCACAGATTGTGGAAACTTCAGAGGTATTAAGCTGATGAGCCATACAATGAAGTTGTGGTGGAAGCAAGGCTAAGGGGAGAAGTGAACATTTGTGAGCAGCAGTATGGTTTCATGCCAAGAAAGAGCACTACATATGCAATATTTGCTTTGAGAATGTTGATGGAGAAGTACAGAGAGGGTCAGAAAGAGCTGCATTGTGTCTTTGTAAATTTAGAGAAAGCGTATGACAGGGTGCCAAGAGAGGAGCTGTGGTATTGTATGAGGAGATCTGGAGTGGCAGAGAAGTATGTTAGAGTGGTGCAGGATATGTATGAGAGCAGTAGGACAGTGGTAAGGTGTGCAGTAGGTGTGACAGAGGAGTTCACGGTGAAGGTGGGACTGCATCAAGGATCGGCTCTGAGCCCCTTCTTGTTTGCGGTGGTGATGGACAGGCTGACAGATAAGGTCAGACAGGAATCTCCATGGACTATGATGTTTGCAGATGACATTGTGATCTGTAGTGAGAGCAGGGAGCAGGTGGAGGAAAGTCTAGAGAGGTGGAGGTTTGCTCTGGAGAGAAGAGGAATGAAGGTTAGTCGCAGCAAGACAGAATACATGTGTGTGAATGAGAGGGATCCAAGTGGAACAGTGAGGTTACAGGGAGAAGAGGTAAAGAAGGTGCAGGATTTTAAGTACTTAGGGTCAACAGTCCAGAGCAATGGGGAGTGTGGAAAAGAGGTGAAGAAGCGTGTGCAGGCAGGTTGGAATGGGTGGAGACAAGTGTCAGGTCTGTTGTGTGATAAAAGAGCACCAGCAAGAATGAAAAGAAATGTGTACAGGACAGTAGTGAGACCAGCAATGTTGTATGGTTTAGAGACAGTTGCACTGAGGAAAAGACAGGAGGAAGAGTTAGAGGTAGCAGGGCTGAAGATGTTGAGGTTCTCTTTGGGAGTGACGAGGATGGATAGGATCAGGAATGAGTACATCAGAGGGACAGCACATGTGAGATGTTTTGGAGACAAAGTTAGAGAGGCCAGGTTGAGATGGTTTGGACATGTTCAGAGGAGGGAGAGTGAATATATCGGTAAAAGGATGCTGAGGTTAGAGCTGCCAGGCAGGAGGCCGAGAGGAAGACCAAAGAGGAGGTTTATGGATGTAGTGAAGGAGGACATGAAGGTAGTCGGTCTGAGAGAAGAGGATGCAGGGGATAGGGCTAGATGGAGGCAGATGATTCGCAGCCGAAAGGAAAGGAAGATAATAAAGTGTTACTAAAATATATAATTTGCATGGTACAGACAGAATGTTAATGGAATAATTAATTATTATATTAAATAAAGCCCTGGACTACAGTAACTGATATAAAAAAATTAATACTGAAACCTATTGTGTAAAATGCTGAGCACAAACTGTATATTTTACACTGTATTAGAGAGCCTCCTAGTGGAAGAGAAAGTGTGCCAGTGAGCACGTTTTTATCACTCCACCAGCACATGGCCCACATTGTCTATGGGCTGCTCTTTAAATAATAGTTAATCAATATATATTCACTAAGGGCTGATTTATACTTCTGCACTGAAGCACATTTGCGTGTCTTCATTACCAAGTAGAGAGGGGTTTTATGGGTAAATGTGGTGTACAGATATACACTGATATACTCATATGCTTTTTTGGTCAATTAATAGTTGATACTGCTTAATATAAGTGAAAATGCTTAAGAAATGCTCTCAGCTAAAAACTGGCTTTGCTCACTCAAGGTTTCTTATTCACCCCAGGATTTTTTCACCAATGTTGCCTTCTGTTTCTTAATCCTACTGTGAAACATGGAATTCTTGGTTTTTACACTACATTATTTGTTTTTGAACACCTCATCTCTAGGTAATCCAACTAATAGGCCTCCTACTGATGCTAGAATCAATGGAGGAAATGAAAGCAATGAAGACAGACATTATTGCTGAGGCAAGAGGAAAAAGAAATGTCACAAAAGGTGACGACAATGAAGATGACGACAATGACCATCCAAAAAGAAAAACAAAAAGGATGAAGGATAAGAAGAAGATATCAGAACCAGAGCTGAACACTGAGGGGAAATGAAAGAGAAAAGAGGTGGCAGATTATGTCATCTGTAATGGATGACAGGTGAAGTTCCTGTGTCGTAGTTCCTGTTTTCAAATCGTTTGCAGGGAGTTTGTTGCCTGTGTTGGCGTTTAAATTATACTGTTCCATTATTTTTTACTAGTCGTTTCCATTTGTTGTAGCTAATCTTATTTATATTCTCACTCGAACACTGCTGTTTAAAATAGCGAATGTCAGTTGTTTCTTTACCTTTGAGTGCAGGTGAGGACACGTTCGAATTGCACACAGTGCAGTTGCCATGGAGAAGCAGATCCACGACCTACTAAAGAAGCAGGCCCAGCTGCGTGAACGGAGAGCCGTGCTAGAGACGTCTCACGCTGACGCTCACAAAAGCACGGTAAGTTTGCGGCGTGATACAATCACTCCCACCACCTCTACTCCGTGCGTTTCTCTGCACAGGGGCCATGCACCCAGGACGCAACCAGCCCAGGTCTCCTTCACTCCGGCGCCAACACACCACAGACCTTGCGTGCACCAGCAGCGGAAGGTGCGGGCCAGACGCCGGGCGAGGACCTCTCCCCCTCCGCCGCCCCCAGTCTTCGAGATCTCCACCAGGAACCACTTTGCCCCTCTCTTTGAGAACAAACCCAACGCTGTGATCATCGGAGACTCCATTGTTCGAAACGTCTGCATCACCTCAACCAAAGGTAAGGTTCGCACCCACTGTTTTTCTGGCGCTCGTGTTCTCGATGTCGCTGCACAGGTACCCGTGATCCTGAAGGATGCCAAGAACACTGGAGCTGTCGTGCTGCACGCAGGGGTCAACGACATCAGGCTGCGGCAGACGGAAATCCTGAAGAGGGACTTCGGCAGCCTGATAGAGATGGTACGCAACACATCGCCCACGACGAAGATCATCGTGTATGGACCTCTCCCCACATACAGACGTGTACTTGAAAGGTTCAGTAGACTTTTCGCTTTAAACAAATGGTTAATTACATGGTGTAATGAACAGAAACTGCTCTTTATAAATAACTGGAATCTTTTCTGGGAGCGTCCTAGATTGTTCCATGCTGATGGCCTGCACCCCAGCAGACTCGGAGCGGATCTCCTCTCAGACAACATCTCCAAGACACTACACACCACATGACTCGTAAGTACAACTTCAAATAACAATAACAGCTACTATAGTCAATGTTCGAATTACTTAAATGATAATACAACATCTGTAGTTTATCCTATAGAGACTGTGTCTGTTCCCCAAGCTAAACAAATATGTAGAAATTTTCGGAAAGTTTGTTTGAGTAACCTAAGAGTAACCTAATTAATATAAAATTAGACCATACTGAACGCACAGCCAGCACCTTTGATCTGAAGCTAGGACTGTTAAATATTAGATCTCTTATGTCTAAAGCACTTATTGTTAATGAAACCATTACCGATCAGGAGTTTAATATAATGTGTTTAACAGAAACATGGATTAGACCAAACGAGTACATAGCACTAAATGAAGCCAGTCCTCCTGGATACAGTTATATACATCAGCCCCGTCTAACTGGCAGAGGAGATGGTGTCGCACTCATTTATAATGAAAATCTAGGCGTCACACAAAAACCTAGCCATAAGTCTAACTTCTTTGAAGTTCTTCATACTAGTATAACATATGTAACCACAAAAAATAAGTCTATCGAGTCGATTCCACAGACCCCCAGGGCCATATTCTGAATTCTTTGGTGAATTTGTAGATTTTATCTCGAACCTGGTTGTTTCTCTAGATAAAGCATTAATTGTTGGTGACTTTAATATTCATTTTGATAACCCGGAAGATCCTCTGAGAACAGCGGTTGTGTCTATTCTAGATTCAGTAGGGGTCAATCAGAATGTAATAGGACCCACTCATAATGGTGGTCACACTCTTGACATTATACTAACATACGGATTAAATATAGAAAATATAGTCACATTTCCGCAGTCTGAAGCTATCACAAATCATTATCTCATCTCGTGTAAATTGCGCATTGATCATAATATATGCACTTTACCACGCTACTGTGTCAAACGTACATTCACATCAGCTACTGCACAGAGTTTTATCAATAACCTCCCAGAGATATCAACTATGATTCGATCACCGTCTGATCCCATAGAACTTGATCAGGTAACTGAAAGCTTAGATTCAGTGTTCCGCTACACGTTAGACAAGGTAGCTCCACTTAAAAGAAAAATAATTAGAGAAAAAAAAGCTAGCACCCTGGTATAATGATCACACATGTACCTTAAAACAGATCACTCGACAATTAGAACGTAAATGGCGTCAAACCAAATTGGTAGTATTTCAAACAGCATGGAAGGAGAGCCTCATGAACTATAGGAAATCTCTTAGTGCTGCTATCTCTCTACCTTAATTGAAGATAACAAAAATAATCCTAGATTCTTATTTAATACTATAGCAAAATTAACTAGGAATAAAACCACCACAGAAACAGGCACACAATCATTATATAGCAATGATGATTTCATGAGTTTTTTTATTGGCAAAATTGAAAATATTAGACAAAAAATTCAGACTATTAATTTAAAACTAGACAGTCTAACTAACCCTGTAGACAATAATATAGCAATATCAGATCAACGATTAGAATGGTTTACTCCCCTTAGAGAGACCGAAATTATTTCATTAATTTCTTCATAAAAATCATCAACTTGTATACTAGATCCCTTACCTACAGATTATTCCAGAAATAATCAAGCCCCGTCTAAAAATAATCAACTCTCCCCTTAGCACTGGCTATGTACCTAAATCATTTAAACTAGCAGTTATCAAACCCCTGATTAAAAAACCTGACCTCGACCCCTGTCAATTGTCCAGCTATAGGCCAATATCAAATTTATCTCCAAGATCTTAGAAAAGGTTGTAGCACAGTAGCTATGCTCGTACCTAAATAGGAATAACATTCATTAAATATATCAGTCAGGATTTAGGCCTCATCATAGCACAGAGACAGCACTGGTTAAAGTGGTAAATTACCTACTGCTGGCCTCTGATCAGGGTTGTGTCTCCATACTTGACCTTAGTGCAGCTTTTGATACAATTGATCATACTATTCTCCTTGATAGACTAGAAAACGTTGTTGGCATTAAGGGAACAGCCCTCTCCTGGCTCAGGTCTTATTTGACTGACCGTTATCAGTTCGTAGATGTAAATGGTGCATTCTCTATGCATACTGAGGTAGAGTTTGGTGTTCTGCAAGGTCCTGTTTTAGGCCCACTGCTTTTTTCTTTATATATGCTACTTCTGGGTCAAATTATTCGTAAACATGGAATTAGCTTCCACTGTTATGCTGATGACACACAGTTGTGTGTTTCAGCAAAGCCAGATGACAGACACCAGTTTAATAAAGTTGAGGAATGTGTAAAAGACATTAGACAGTGGATGCTTATTACCTTCCTCTTACTAAATTCTGACAAGACAGAAATACTTATACTAGGACCACATGCAGCTAGAAGTAAGTTTTCTGATTCCATAGTAACTCTGGATGGCCTTTCTGTTTCATCATGTGCAGCAGTAAAAGACCTTGATGTGATTATTGACTCCAGTCTTTCCTTTGATGCCCATGTAGATAATATTACTAGGATAGCTGTCTGTCACCTCAGAAATATTGCTAAGATAAGAAATATATTGTCACTACATGATGCAGAAAAATTAGTCCATGCTTTCATCACCTCTAGATTGGATTATTGTAATGCCTTACTGTCTGGATGTTCCAGTAGGACCATAAACAAACTCCATTTAGTCCAGAATGCAGCTGCAAGAGTCCTTACTATAATTAGAAGATATGACCACATCACCCCTATCTTATCCACACTGCATTGGCTCCCAGTGAAATTTCGCATTGATTATAAAATACTACTACTGACTTATAAAACGCTAAATGGCTTCGTGCCACAGTACCTAAGCGAACTTTTAGTCTTTTATGATCCGCCACACCTACTTCAATCAAAAGGTGCAGGCTATTTGTTGGTACCTCGAATAGTGAAGGCTACAGCAGAGGGAAGAGCTTTCTCTTACAAAGCCCCACAGTTATGGAACAGCCTTCCAATTAGTGTTCAGGACTCAGACACAGTCTCAGTGTTTAAGTCCAGGCTGAAAACATATTTGTTTAGTCAAGTCTTTCGTGAATAGTTTTTTCCTTAGGTAAAGGAGCAGATCTAGAGGTCTCATGGGCATAGTGTGTTGTGGTGAACTGGGATGTTTGGATGCTGTTGCCCCCCCCCCCCACTTCCCCGCATTCACCCAGGTTTGTTGATGGTGGGGTGGCCGGCCGCCTTATGTCCCAGGGAGCCCTCATGTCTGTGTTACCTTCTGGCTCTCCCTTTTAGTTATGCTGTCATAGCTAGTCTTGCCGGAGTACCTGCTTTCACTCACACAAAGTACACTGTCCTTAACCATTATGGTACAATAAGCATACCTAATTCTCTCTCTCTCTCCCTCTCCCCCTCTGTCGAGCTACACGATACTCCTGAGATGCCAGTGATCCCGACCCCTTCTGCTCTCTGGACCTGCCTGATCCATCCTGATGCCATACTTCTGGTTGGAGATCTCATCAATTGGAAGTCACATGCGTCTGCTGAGGATGGCCCCACAGCCTAGGGATCATTGGGATTGCTGAGGATGGTGCCGCTTGGAAGCCATGGGGATGGCTTTGGACCCCAATTCATATGAACAGTTATGCTATGATGGTTGGGACTGCGATTGCCACAAACAGCTGGCACTCAGGTCTCCATCAGTGAACAGTGGTGAGGTTCAACAAAATGGACTTCGTGTAGAAACTGTAATGAATTCTAATGGTTTCTCAACTGATATTTGACCATGTAGTACTGGTACACTTATAGAAGGGATTTATTTATTCATAATTGCACTATCCGGTGTTACCCAGATGAGAATGGGTTCCCCTTGGAGTCTAGTTCCTCTCAAGGTTTCTTCCTCATATCGTCTCAGGGAGTTTTTCCTTGCCACCGACACCGCTGGCTTGCTCACTGGGGATAAATTCATAAATTTAAAATCTATGTCCTGAATTTATATACTTCTGTAAAGCTGCTTTGGGACAATGTCCATTGTTAAAAGCGCTATACAAATAAACTGAACTTGAACTTGAAGTGCAGACAAAAAAAAAAAGATCTGGATGGAAAAAAGGAAGATATCAAATAGAAAAAAGAAGATTGGTGTGGAGAAGAATGCAAGTGAAAAGGAAGATGATGACAGAAATTATGGAGGATGCATGCACTGGGATTAGAGGACAAGATGAGGTGGGTGAGGTGAGGTAGAAGAAAAAGATGCTTTTGCTCCAGACAGCACAAATGGACTGATAGAAGAGGAACCAGAGAAGCAATAGTGGAAAAAGAAGGATGTAAAGATGTAGGTTTGCCTGTGAATGGAATGAAGGAAAAGCAGAAATGTATAAGAAAGAAACTGGCATAAAACTTCAGCAGATGGGCAGTGACTCCTACAGTGGAAGTCAAGTGTTTTCACTAACCCTCAACAATATTAAACAACTATATGAAGCTTTTTAACTCCACAGTCCTTACAACAGGACTGGATGCAAGGTGATTGGAATATAGGCCATCACCGAGCAAGAAGGATGATACAACTCAGTGTTGGTGGGGCACCTCACACTGCTGTCTCACCTGGCTGAAAGAAGAAAAAAAATCACAATATCCCAAACAGGCAGGAACACAAATAGCAGAGATCCTCACACTAACAGCAACATTGAAGTATGCCAAAAGTAAAATGGCAAATATCACTGAATCCAGATATTAGTAGTCCATGACTTTGGGCCCTTATGGAATTGCTGGAGCCTACTAACAACATCTGGGAAGGCAATACTGCACCAAATAAATCGCAATTGAAAAACCCAAAGAGGTAGCTGGCATAACAGTATCAGCCCACATCAAATTCACTCTAGATATAGAGCAAGGAAAAATTTGGGGCAATCAAGAAGGCAAGAATGTGGCTGGAAAATACCAAGAAATCGAGACAATGTGTGGTGCACTGAAATTATTTAAAGAGAAGAAACAAAGTGGTGACTTGACTGAGATGTACTGTACAGAGCAATAAGCCAAGAAGGAAAGTGCGGAAGTGTGAAAACAAGGGAGAAACCTCAATGGAGACCCATTTCCATAAACTGAAGCTATAAATATGGACCTCTGGGCCTCTGCCAATGTAAATTAAAATCAACAATATTACATACAGTACTGTGCAAATGTTTTAGGCAGGTGTGAAAAAATGCTGTAAAATAAGAATGCTTAAAAAAAATAGACATGTTAATAGTTTATATTTATCAATTAACAAAATGCAAAGTGAGTGAACAAAAGAAAAATCTACATCATTTGGTGTGACCACCCTTTGCCTTCAAAACAGCATCAATTCTTCTAGGTACACTTGTACATAGTCAGGAATTTTGTAGGGATATAGTCAGGTGTATGATTAAACAATTATACCAAACAGGTGCTAATGATCATCAATTCAATATGTAGGTTGAAACACAATCATTAACTGAAACAGAAACAGCTGTGTGGGAGGAATAAAACTGGGTGAGGAACAGCCAAACTCAGCTAACAAAGTGAGGTTACTGAAGACAGTTTACTGTCAAAAGTCATACACCATGGCAACACCATGGCACAGCAACAAGACAGAAGGTAGTTATACTGCATCAGCAAGGTCACAAGCAGAAATTTTAAGGCAGACAGTTGTTTCCAGATGTGCTGTCTTCTTTGAAGGAGCACAAAAAAATGGGCAACATTGAGGACCATAGACGCAGTGGCCGGCCAAGGAAACTTACTGCAGCAGATGAAAGACACATCAGGTTTATTTCCCTTCGCAATCAGAAGATGTCTAGCAGTGCCATCAGCTCAGGCCTGGCAGAAAACAGTGGGACCCTGGTACACCCATCTACTATCTGGAGAATTCTGGTCAGAAGTGGCCTTCATGGAAGACTTGAAGCCAAAAAGCCATACCTCCAATGTGGAAACAAGGCCAAGCAACTCAACTATGCATGAAAACACAGGAACTGGGCTGCAGAAAAATGGCAGCAAGTGCTCTGGACTGAGGAGTCAAAATTTTACATATTTGGCTGTAGAAGAAGGCAGTTTGTTTGCCGAAGGGCTGGAGAGCATTACACGAATGAGTGTCTGCAGGCAACAGTGAAGCATGGTGGAGGTTCCATGCAAGTTTGGGGCTGCATTTCTGCAAATGGAGTTGGGGATTTGGTGAGAATTATTGGTCTCCTCAATGCAAGTACAGGGAGATACTTATCCATCATGCAATACCATCAGGGAGGCATCTGATTGGACCCAAATTTATTCTGCAGCATGAAAACGACCCCAAACATACAGCAAAAGTCCTTAAGAACTGTCTTCAACGTAAAGAAGAACAAGGAGTATTGGAAGTGATGGTATGGCCCCCACAGAGCCCTGATCTCAACATAATCAAGTCTGTCTGGGAGTACATGAAGAGCGAAGCAACTAAGGCTACCTAAATCCACAGAAGAACTGTGGTTAGTTATCCAAGATGTTTGGGCCAACCTACCTGCCGAGTTCCTTCAAAAACTGTGTGCAAGTGTACCTAGAAGAATCGATGAATTGATGCTGTTTTGAAGGCAAAGGGTGGTCACACCAAATTGATTTGATGTAGATTTTCTTCTGTTCACTCACTTTGCATTTTATTAATTGATAAATATAAACTATTAACATGTTTATTTTTGAAAGTATTCTTACTTTACAGCATTTTTTCACACCTGCCTAAAACTTTTGCACAGTACTGTTTTTCTGTAAAGCTGCTTTGTGTCCATTGTTAAAAGTGCTACATAAATAAAATTGAATTGAACAAAGAAGTACAGAACCAAATAACAGTCAACAAATAAGGTAGGAGTAATGGTCCACAAAAGAGACGGGTGGGCCCAGTAGGTATTGCTGGTGGGAGACTCTGTTGTGCATTGAATCTAGTAGGAAGTGAGCCCAGGTGGTTGTAGAAGAACAAGGGTGATAGAATAGCATGGCATAGGGATCATAAAAATTGCATTTTGTTTTTTATTTAGTACTCCTCTGAATAAGCTATTTCACATAAAGCTGTTTACATATAGTCCACAAGACACAATAATAACTGAATTTACACAAATGAAACCATTCAAAGGTTTACATACCCTTGATTCTTAATACTGTGTTGTTACCTGGATGATCAATTACTGTTTTTATGTTTTGTGATAGTTGTTCATGAGCCCCTTGTTTGTCCTGAGCAGTTAAACTGCCCACTGTTTTTCAGAAAAATCCTCTAGATCCTGCACATTCTTCGGTTTTCCAGCATTTTCTGCATATTTGACCCCTTTCCAACAGTGGCTATATGATGTTGAGATCCAGCTTTTGACACTTAGGACATCTGAGGGACTCATACACAACTACTGTGTTACAAAAGGTGCAAACATTTACTGATGCTCAAGAAGGCAACACGATACATTAAAAGTCAGGGGGATGTAAACTTTTGAACAGAATGGTCTTTGTGAATTATTATTTTGTCTTCTGGGAAAATGTAAATATCTTATGTAGCTTCTGAAGGGCAGTACTAAATTTTTAAAAAGTTGCTTTAAACAAAATAATAACAATTTACAAAGATCATCCTGTTCAAAAGTTTACAGACAGGAAGGACAGGCCTTAGGTGGGGAGAATCTCCACAGGTCTGTTCCAAGGCTAGCAGGAAAGAGAGGTGACAAGAGCTATGTCTCTATAAATCTAGCTATATAGCTAGAGCAAGGCTGTAGCACAGGAACGATGGGGGGCTGGACAACGTGGGATGGCATTATTGGCAGAAACATCAGCATGGCAGACCTGTGGAAGATCAAGCAATGCTTAGTTTACTTATCAGGGCAACATACAATACTCTCCCCTGCCCACTGAATCTGCACCAGTGGTTTGGCCAAGAAGAATGCTGCTCCCTCTGCTGCAGTCCAAATGCAAGTCTCCCACACATCTTCACGCATGTCAGTAATCTGTAATGTAAGATAACTGACAGTTATCTTGTCTTGTGTTATGAATTTTTGACCACTCTTCCATGCAATATTCTTTCAGTTGCAATATGTTTGAGGGTTATTTGCATGTACTGCCTGTTTCAAATCCCCCCACAAAATTTCAATGGGATTCAAATCCAGGCTTTAACTAGGTCATTCCATAACCCTCCATTTCTTCTTTTTTGAGCCATTCCTTGGTGAATTTGCTAGTGTGCTTAGGATCATTATCCTGTTGAAAGGTCCACTTTCAATTCAACTTCAACTTTCGGACAAATGGCCTCACATTATCTTCAAGCACTCTTTGATATGATGCAGAACTCATAGTTGAATCAATGAATGCAAGCTGTCCTGTCTCTGAGGCAGCAAAGCAACCCCAAACCATAACATTTCCACTACCGTGCTTCACAGTTGGTATGAGGTGCTCCTTCTTAAAAGCTGTCTTTGATTTGTGCCAAACATGTCTGCTGTTACTGTGGCCAAATGTCATGCAAATACCGGAATAGGACTAAGGACTACGATTCCCATCAGCCACTGCATATCACCTGATTCCATCACATGACTGTCAGCACCTGATTCACATTTGGAACTAATGAACACTTGTATATAGAGTCACGCTTTCACGGCACACTTTGTCTTTCGTTTGTCTTTCCTCACCACAGTTTATGTTTCTTGTCTATGATCATTGATTTATGTTTATTTTCAAGCTTTGTATGTTCCTAGTTCCTGGTTTTGTATTTTGTTTTCATGTTTTATTAAAACCTAAATCTGCACTTGCATCCGCCTTCGCCTCCGTCTTTACCCAAACGGGACAGAACGAAAGACCTTAAAATGGATGCAGTAGATTTTTTTGCTAAGCAGGAGAATATCCTGGAAGCCCTGAAGAAAGAGCCACAGAGGAGGGAGTCATGGATCTGGTCCACAGAAGCATGGCTAGAAGCCATGTGTAAGATCTTTCCCCACCCTCCCCTACTGTGGAACTCACACTGCCTGCCAGGCCAATGGAGAACGCCGCTCAGCCTCCCGGCTCGACTGAGGACGCTGCTCAGCCTCCCTGTTCAGCTGAGGATGCCGCTCAGACTCCCTGTTCAGTTGAGGACGCCGCTCAGCCTCCCTGTTCAGCTGAGGACGCCGCTCAGCCTCCCTGTTCAGCTGAGGATGCCGCTCAGCCTCCCTGTTCAGCTGAGGACATTACTCCGTCACCAGGTGCGGACAAAAGCTCCGCTTTACCTTCCTACTCTACCTCGGACGTCACTACACCAGGCTCCGCTTCAGACATCGCTCCACCTTCTCACTCCACTGAGGACGTCGCTCCGCTTTCCTGCTCAGTTGAGGACGTCGCTCGGCCATCCTGCTCGGCTGACGACATCGCTCTGCCATCCTGCTCCGCTGAGGACGTTGTTCTGCCTCCATGCTCTGCTGAAGACGTTGCTCCTTTTCTCTGCTTCGCGCCGCAGGTCGATCCCCCTTTCCACTCCCCCCTGCATGCTTCATGGAGAGCATCGCTCCCTCTGGCCTCGTAGAGAGCGTCGCTTCTCCCTCTGGCTCCATGGCAGGTGTGGCTCCCCCCTCAGGCTCCACCTTCAGCTTCATTCCCCCCGCTGGCTGCGCGGTAGCCGCCGCTCCACGTCCAAAGCCAGGCCGGGGATAGCGCTGCATCTCACCGATGGAATTTAGAGATGCAGAGGGACATCTGGTCTGGGTGTTTGGGACCCCCTCCTAAAATTGTTGCGCGCATCAGGAGCCACACATTAAATGGGGGGCTCTGTCATGTAAATACCGGAATAAGACTAAGGACTACGATTCCCATCAGCCATTGCACGGCACCTGATTCCATCACATGACTGTCAGCACCTGATTCACATTTGGAACTAATGAGCACTTGTATATAGAGTCACGATTTCATGGCACACTTTGTCTTTCATTTGTCTTTCCTCACCACAGTTTATGTTTCTTGTCCATGGTCATTGGTTTATGTTTATTTTCAAGCTTTGTATGTTCCTAGTTCCTGGTTTTGTATTTTGTTTTCACTTTTTATTAAAACCTAAATCTGCACTTGCATCCGCCTTCACCTCCATCTCTACCGAAACCTGACACCAAACAACTCTATCTTTGTTTCCTCCAGATTTGTCCAGAGCACATTATTCCAAAAGTGCTGATCTTTGCCTATATTCATATTAGGCATATTCATATTACATTGGCAAACTGTAGTCATGCTCTATGTTCTTTTAGACAGCACAGGCTTTTTCCTGGCACGCCTCCCATGCAGGTAAAATTTGTGCAATCGCTTTCTGATTGTAGACACATGCACTTTGACACCAACAGTTACAAGACATACTAGCAGATCCTGTGATGAAATTTTGGGGTTCTTGGAGACTTGCATCAGACGGTCTGCTCTAAATTGGCTGGGTCGGCCAGTCCTGGACAAATTGTCAGTTGTTTGAAATCTGTACCACTTGTAGATGATTTTCCTTACAGTGGAATTATGTATTTCACTTTAATCTTTGTCTATGTATCTTTTTAAATTTCCAATACCTTGCCAGACTCATCATCCAGCCACATGGATGAATGTAAAGTTTATGTCATTTGATAGAGTGTAACACCTTTATCAATAAGCACTGTTTCAAAGAGGATCAAATGTTTGCTTGTCCAAATATGTTTTTAAAAATTCCATTTGGTGTACTTATTTTTTCACATGATTGTATAGTATACAGTTAGAGAAAGGAAGTTATTTATAATCACACTATCCAGTGTCACCCAGATGAGGACGGGTTCCCTTTTGAGTCTGGTTCCTCTCAAGGTTCCCCCAAGATAGCCAGATTTTTTACAGCACATGGACATCAGAGCAACCGAGACACTGATAAAGTACAGAAATTATGCAACAACGAACCTGCATGATGATCTGCTGGAGAAGTTAAGCGATCTCGGCTTGCTGCGAGGACCAGGCCTCCAGGCCTCAGCGTCGCCTGATGCCAGTGGCTGAGGGCAGGGGACGTCATAAGCTGTGTGCACGGAAGTGGAAGCTCGGCAAAAGGCCGGGGGTCCATGCTAGGCTAAAAACAAGCTGGCCTACTCTCCCGTCCATCCTGCTTTTGAATGTCTGCTCCCTGGACAATAAATTGGACTACATCTGACTCCAGCAGACTGCGCGGCAAGAATTTAGAGACTGCTGCATCTTTGTTTTCACGGAGACATGGCTCAGTGACTTCCGGATGCCGCCATTCAGCTAGATGGGCTTGCCTCATTTCGTGCCAACAGAAATGCAGCTCTGCGCGGTAAGGCTCGTGGTGGTGGCTTGTGTGTTTACGTCAACAAGGAATAGTGCAAGAACTTGGTGCTAGTTTCTAGTTACTGCTCAACGCTGGTGGAGTTTGTGACTGTTAGATGCAAACCATTTTATTTACTATGGGGATTCACCACAGTCCTTACAATCAGTGTGTACATTCCCCCCAGCATAATGCTAAGGAGGCACTCTGTGAACTGTATGGGGCTATTAGCAAACTGCAGAACACACGTTCAAGTTCAAGTTCAGTTTATTTGTATAGCACTTTTAACAATGGTCATTGTCCCAAAGCAGCTTTACAGAAGTATATAAATTCAGGACATAGATTTTAAATTTATGAATTTATCCCCAATGAGCAAGCCAGCGGCGTCGGTGGCAAGGAAAAACTCCCTGAGATGATACGAGGAAGAAACCTTGAGAGGAACCAGAGTCAAAAGGGAACCCATCCTCATCTTGGTAATACCGGATAGTGCAATTAGTGCAATTCAAGTCCCTCGCCATCCTCCACCAAACCCAACATCAAGCGCTCCTCGACCTGCACCATGAGCAGCAGCTGTGCCTCGAAGCCCTTGTGCAGGAGCAGGCCTAGAGCTGGCAGGCACACAAGAAGCTGGTGCAGCCCAGCATGTCTCCAGCTGTGTCCCCTGTCACCATTCCACACGTGATGCTCATGAAGATGGCTTCCACGGATGATCCAGAGGCCTTCCTGGAGCTCAACACACAACACATACACACACACACACACACACACACACAGCATGAACTTGAACTTGACGGAGCGAAAACCGCTAGTTCGGGACAGACCAGTTTCCGTTGAATGTTTTGATTTTGCTTAGTTTTTTTTTTTAAGTGCACTGAAAAGCACAGACTGAATAAACATGGACACGAAGCTCTGATAAAACTCTGCCTGTTTCCTGAGTCTTCCTCTACACTCTCTCACACCGGGGTTCTACAACCACAGTAGTAGCTTGTTTCACTATACTGTCCATGTAAAAGTTACAATATTTCACAATATACACAAATTCAAATTAACATACTTATTATGCAGAGTAGTCATTCTGTGTGAATATTATCAGACTACTGTAAATTGCACTGGGTGGATTTGTGTGCTGAGGTGAAATAATATTACTATAATATTATATAAGACTTAACAAAAATCTATTATAGTCCACAAATGAGGAACCCATTCCTTCTCTCTACAGTTGACAGAATAGAATCAGACACAATATGTGGTGCTGTGTTATAACAAGAGAAGTCTCTATCCAGGGGGCTGTTTTTTCTCGGTTTATTGTAAGATCATGATCTACAGTAAGAGCAACCAGGATTAGAACATATTTTAAACCTCAAAAAAAGGCAAAGAAATAGCTTATAAATTTGGTTAGGAGGTTTGGTATGTTTGAAACATAAAATTGCAAGTTACTTGCAGAGTTATTTTTTATGTGGGTTGTGCTTTGGCACTGCTTCTCTGCATGGATGAATCTGATGGTTTGAGGTATACATATGGGTTATATATTAGCTCCTTGAACTAAAGGTGAATTGCTCTTTCTGTCAGAAAATAAGTGCAATTTACCACACTGTCCATACCAAAACAAACAAACAAAAAACAACAGAGTAAACTTGATACCTAGATGAATCAAGTGAACAAGTATGCTAATGTTAGCTAGCCACCTACTGAGCCACTGAAATGTCTTACCTGTTCAGCAGAAAAATAGCCGTCTGTTCTTGGTTTTGACAACAGGTGATTCCCCAGATGTCAACGATGATTGCTGTTTAGAACTATCCAGATTAAAAGTAGCCATTTAGATTACAAGTTTTATATTGTAAGCGACTGTTCTAAAAAACAAGCTACAAACACCCCACTATCCTCAGCACCCACACACGCGATATAGTAGCTGGGTCTTCTTCTTTCTGTTTATGGACGTGACTTAACCACGCAAAGACAAATGACGTCAAACTGCTCAAATGATAAATCATTATTATAAGCTTACCACTGCGAATTGGGGCAAGGTAAGGCCTTATTGATTTTTTATGTACTTGCTCAATAGTTGATTTTTGTTAATTTTTAACCAAAAAAAAGTTGGTACTGCAGCTTTAATTGTTCTATTCTGTAGTTGTGGTTACTGTGGCTGAATTTCCAAATGTTTGATGCACATTACCATTCAAAATTTTGGACACTTACTCAAAATTATGTTATATTTTAGATTCTTCACAAGTAGTCTTCAAAGTTGTTGACAGCTTTGTACACTCTTGGCCTTCTCACAACCAGTGTCATGAAATATCCACCTTGGATGTGCTTTAAGCAGTCTTAAAGAAGTTCCTTTTGCTGAGCATTTGGCTGCTTTGGGGCATTTAAGTATAAATTCCAATAAATTCATATATAAATTTCACGATTAATATGTTACTTAGAAATTAACGTTATAGGCCCAGAGATCACAGTGTATTTGGGATTAAAATATGCAAGAGAGATATAAGTTTTTATAAAGCTTATAAAAATGTTATAAGCTCTAATAATGTCCCATATTTCCAATCAATTTTCATAATCTAATTTCCGGACTGATCTTTTTTCTCGCCTACGGTCCCCTCTGAAAGTATTGGAACAGCAAAGCCAATTCTATTGTTTTTGCTATACATTGAAGACATGAGATCAAATATGAATATAAGACAATAGATCAGAATTTCAGCTTTATTTTCCTCATATTTACATCTAGATGTGTTAAACAACTTAGAAAATGGCACCTTTTGTTTGAACCCACCCATTATTTGTCATCAAAAATTTTGGATCATGTGACTGATAGGTGTTCTTGCTGCCCTGTTAAATTGATTGTTTAAAGAATTAATCACTGTGAATGCCTACACTTAGGTTTTGCCTGTGAAGACTGCATTTGCTGTTAGGATAAACCAACATGAAGACCAGAGAGCTGTCTGTGGGAGAAAATCAAGCCATTTTGAAGCTGAGAAAGGAGGGACAATCTATCAGAGCCATTGCACAAGCATTGGGCATAACCACTGGTGTAACAACCAGACATGGAACAGGTTGGCCAAGGAAAACAACAGCAGTTGATGACAAACATTGGGAGATCTGTGAAGAAAACCCAAAAACAACCTTCACAGGGCAGGGGTAAAGGTATCACAATCCACCATTTGAAGAAGATTTCAAGTGCAGAAATATAGCTCCGCCAACACTACCAAGGAGTTTATCAAGGGGAAAAAGTGGAAGATTTTAGACTGGCCAAGTCAATCATTAGAGCATGCATTTCTCCTCCTGAAGAGGAGACTGAAGGGAGAAAGCCCAAAACAAACAACAAATCAAAGACAAGCTCCAGTACAAGCCTGGAAAAGCAACACAAAAGAAAAAATGTAATGTCATGGTGGGTCTCCGGCTTGATGCAGTTATTGCAACCAAATATTAAGTGCTATTTTCTTAAATTTTCTTTAAGACTATCTGTTCCTATACTTTTGCTCACCTATGAATTAGGTGGTCTGCCACCAAAGGTGGAATGTTTTAAGTTGTTTAACACATTGTGATGTAAATTTGAGGAAATGAAAGTTGAAATTCTGATCTACAGTGGAGCTTGAAAGTTTGTGAACCCTTTAGAATTTTCTATATTTCTGCATAATTATGATCTACAGTTGCAATCAAAATTATTCAACCCCCATTGCAAATCAAGTTTATTGCCAAAATTTGCATAATTTCAGCTGTTTGCAATTGTCACAATGAGAGGCTGAGACAGATGCAAGTGCAGTCGAAACTGGTTTTAATGATGGCAGTTCAGCAAACAAATCCAATACGTTAGGCAAGTTCAAGGTCAAGACGAGCAAAGGGTCAGGAGATCAGCAAACAGGGCAGTGTAGACAAAAACAGAATCTCAGAAAACTGGGAACAATCAAAGTATCAAAATCAGAATAGCTAGGCTTGGTAAGTCAGAGTATGCACAATGAGCATTACTTCGCAAAGTCCTAGTGACTGAATGTCCTTTTTAAAGTGTGGTGTGAGTGTATGTGTGTAATGGGCAACAGCTGAGTGATAATTAGAACTCTGGAGACTGAGAACGTGTCGGTGTCTGGAGTTGGGAGTTGTAGTCTGCAGCAGCCATGTTTGTAGGCCACAGTGTATTCTGGGAACTGGAGCTCGAAGCCTGAGTTGACCTGACATAACCCTCCCCCAAAAGGCTCACTCAGGTAGCACTGGTAATTCTGGGTCTTCCTCTGAGTCGTGGGCCTGGGCGTTCAGGATGGTCGGCATGGAATTCTCTGCACAGATTGGAGTTGAGGGCGTCATGTGCTGGTACCCAGCACTGTTCTTCTGGCTCATACCCCTCCCAGTCAATCAGGTACTCTAGTTTACCTCTTCTGCGGTGGGAATCTAGTATGGATTTTACCAGATAAGCAGGTTGACCTTCAATTTCAAGGGGAGCTAGAGGAGTAGCTGGAGGTGTGTCCGTGCCTAGGGGACCTTGTCTGACAGGTTTTAATCTAGAAATGTGAAAAGATGGGGCAATGTGGTAGTGTCGTGGTAAGTCCAGTCTGTAGGTGACATCATTAATTTGTTTTAGGATTTTGAAAGGGCCGATGTACCTGTGGCAAAGTTTTCTGCAGGTTTGGGGTTGACAGAGGTGGCTAGCCAAACTCTGTCTCCTGGCTTGTAGCGGGGTTTCTCTCCTCGGTGTTGGTCTGCGTTTGTTTTGTTAGTTTGTGTCACTCTTTCTAGACATTGGTGTGTGGTTTCCCATACCTGTTCACTTCTTTGAAACCAGTGATCAACTGCTGGAGAGTCGGTGGGGGTGGCGTTCCATGGGAATAATGGTGGTTGATACCCCAGTACACATTGGAAAGGTGTGAGCTGAGTAGCAGAATATCTGAGGGAGTTTTTGGCATACTCAGCCCAGGGTAGAAACTGAGCCCAATCCTCCTGGTTGTCAGCACAGAAAGTTCTAAGGAACCGGCCTGTCTCCTGATTGGCCCTCTCCACCTGTCCATTGGTCTGTGGGTGATAGCCTGAGGTTAAACTTATCAAAACTCCTAATTATTTCATAAACCTTGCCCATGAATTGAGTGCCTCTGTCTATGTCCTCTGGGATCCCAAAATATCTGAAAACATGAGTGAACAGAAGTTCGGCAGTGGAGAAGACTGTGGGCAAGCTGGGCAGTGGAATGAGTCGGAGGGATTTAAAAAATCGATCAATGACACTGAAGATGGTGGTATAGCTCTGGGACTCTGGGAGATCAGTGATAAAGTCATTAGCAATGTGTGACTAGGGTCTCTGTGGTATGGTAAGGGCTGAAGCTTCCCGGCGGGCAAGGTTTGGGGGACCTTGGCCCGGGCACAGGTGGAGCACAATGAGACTATTTGGCTTACTTCCGCAAACATGTCTGGCCACCAGTATTTATCCTGTAGTAATTGGTACATGCCTTGTGTACCTGGGTGGCCTGTGGCAAGAGAGTTATGTGGCCATTTCACTAGCTGCAATCGTAGATGACTTGGCATGAATGTCTTGGTTGTTGGGCATGATCTTGGAATGTGGTGTGGCGGAGTGCGTGCTATGGCTTGGTCCAACTCCCAGGATATACAGTGGGGGAAAAAAGTATTTGATCCCCTGCTGATTTTGTACGTTTGCCCACTGACAACGAAATGATCAGTCTATAATTTTAATGGTAGGTGTATTTTAACACTGAGAGACAGAATAACAACAAAAAAATTCAGAAAAACGCATTTCAAAAAAGTTATAAATTGATTTGCATTTTAATGAGTGAAATAAGTATTTGACCCCTTCGACTTAGTACTTGGTGGCAAAACCCTTGTTGGCAATCACAGAGGTCAGACGTTTCTTGTAGTTGGCCACCAGGTTTGCACACATCTCAGGAGAGATTTTGTCCCACTCCTCTTTGCAGATCCTCTCCAAGTCAATAAGGTCTCGAGGCTGACATTTGGCAACTCGAACCTTCAGCTCCCTCCACAGATTTTCTATGGGATTACGGTCTGGAGACTGGCTAGGCCACTCCAGGACCTTAATGTGCTTTTTCTTGAGCCACTCCTTTGTTGCCTTGGCTCTGTGTTTTGGGTCACTGTCATGCTGGAATACCCATCCATGACCCATTTTCAATTCCCTGGCTGAGGGAAGGAGGTTCTCACCCAAGATTTGATGGTACATGGCCCCATCCATCGTCCCTTCGATGTGGTGCAGTTGTCCTGTTCCCTTAGCAGAAAAACACCCCCAAAGCATAATGTTCCCACCTCCATGTTTGGCGGTGGGGATGGTGTTCTTGGGGTCATAGGCAGTATTCCTCCTCCTCCAAACACGGCGAGTTGAGTTGATGCCAAAGAGCTCGATTTTGGTCTCATCTGACCACAACACTTTCACCCAATTCTCCTCTGAATCATTCAGGCAAACTTCAGACGGGCCTGTACATGTGCTGTCTTGAGCAGGGGGACCTTGCGGGTGCTGCAGGATTTCAGTCCTTCACGGCATAGTGTGTTACCAATTATTTTCTTGGTGACTATGGTCCCAGCTGCCTTGAGATCATTAACAAGATCCTCCCGTGTAGTTCTTGGCTGATTCCTCACCATTCTCATGATCATTGAAACTCCACAAGGTGAGAACTTGCATGGAGCCCCAGACTGAGGGAGACTGACAGTTATTTTGTGTTTCTTCCATTTGTGAATAATCGCACCAACTGTTGTCACCTTCTCACCAAGCTTCTTGGCGATGGTCTTGTAGCCCATTCCAGCCTTGTGTAGGTCTACAATCTTGTGCCTGACATCTTTGGACAGCTCTTTGGCCTTGGCCATGGTGGAGAGTTTGGAATCTGATTGATTGCTTCTGTGGACAGGTGTCTTTTACATAGGTAACAAGCTGAGATTAGGAGCACTCCCTTTAAGAGAGTGCTCTTAATCTCAGCTCGTTACCTGTGTAAAAGACACCTGGGAGCCAGAAATCTTGCTGATTGATAGGGGATCAAATACTTATTTCACTCATTAAAATGCAAATCAATTTATAACTTTTTTGAAATGCATTTTTTGGGATGTTTTTGTTGTTATTCTGTCTCTCACTGTTTAAATACACCTACCATTAAAATTATAGACTGATCATTTCTTTGTGAGTGGGCAAACGTACAAAATCAGCAGGGGATCAAATACTTTTTTCCCTCACTGTAGCCCCCACGAAGCATGATTGAGGGAGGATGTGCTCTTCTGAATCTCGTGGTAGACTGGGCCCATGAAGATGTGAAAGGGCGTCGGCCTTAGTGTTCTTTGATTCCGGTCGGTAGGAGAGGGTAAACTGAAATTTGGCAAAGAACAAGGAGCACCGGGCTTTACGAGGGGTTAAACGTTTCGCTTTCTTGATGTACTCTAAGTTCTTGTGATCAGTGAAAATTGTGAATGGATAAAGAGCCCCCTCCAGCCAGTGGCTCCTCGAGGGCCAGTTTTACGGCCAGTAGCTCCCTGTTCCCAATGTCATAATTTTGTTCCACAGGAGAGAGTTTCTTTGAGTAGTAGGCCATGGGATGAAGCTTGGGTCACTCCCCAAATCGCTGGGACAGTACAGCTCCTAGTTCTGTTTCCAAAGCATCCACCTCTACAATAAATGGTTTCTTGGGGTCAGGGTGTTTCAAAATGGGAGCTGTGGTGAGGCTGTTTCCAGTTGATTGAGGGCCGCCTCGGCAGTGGGGTTCCACGCAAGATGCTTGGTTCTTTTCTTGAGCAGGTCGGTCATGGGGCGAGCTATAGAGCTAAATCCCCAAATGAACTGTCAATAAAAACTGGCAAAGCCCAGGAATCGTTGTAGGTCTTTAAGAGTTCTGGGTGTGGGCCACTTGGTGACTGCAGAGATTTTCCCTGGGTCCATGGAGACTCCAACCGGGCTAATGATATAGCCTAGGAAGGAGATGGTGCATTGGTGGAATTCACATTTCTCTCCTTTAATGAATAATTGATTCTGGATGAGGCGTTGGATGACTTGGCGAACATGTTGGACATGGGTTTCATAGGAGGGCGAGTAGATCAGAATGTCGTCAATGTAACTGAAGACATATTTGCCCAGCATGTCTCTTAAAATGTCATTGATAAAGCTTTGGAATACTGAGGGAGTGCAAGAAAGCCCATATGGCATGACGCAGTACTCATAGTGACCACAGGTGGTGCTAAAGGCAGTTTTCCACTCATCCCCTTCTCGAATGCGTATTAGATTATATGCACTCCGGAGGTCTAGCTTGGTGAAGATTTGAGCGGAACGAAGCTGTTTGAGTACTGCTGGAACCAGAGGTAATGAATAACGATACTTTATGGTGACTTCATTGAGTCCACAATAATCAATACATGGTCGTAGGCCTCCCCCTTCTTTCTCCACAAAAAAGAACCCAGTAGAAGCAGGAGACGTGGATGGGTGAATGTACCCCTGTTGCAATGCCTCCTGTATATATTCCTCCATAGCTTCTTATT
Source organism: Cranoglanis bouderius (assembly GCA_023630585.1). Taxonomy (NCBI): domain Eukaryota; kingdom Metazoa; phylum Chordata; class Actinopteri; order Siluriformes; family Cranoglanididae; genus Cranoglanis; species Cranoglanis bouderius. Next base: position 17,182,850 of record CM042561.1, read on the forward strand.
CCTTGAAGGAAAGGGTGTAGGCCCTGTTACGGGGAGGTGTGCTTCCTGGATGCAGTTCAATGGCACAGTCATAGGGATGGTGTGGGGGTAATCCTTGGGCTTTGGCTTTGCTGAAAATGTCACCAAGGTCCTGGTACTCCGGAGGGATGACTAGTGATTGTTCTGGACTCTCCACTGATGTGGATGCTAGACAGAGCTGTGGGGATTGCAGACAATGTTAGTGGCAGTAATTAGACCACTTCATGATCTCTCGGTGTCGCCACGAGAATTGAGGGTTGTGGAGACACATCCAGGGGAACCCCAATATGATGGGATGTTTCTTTGTGACAGTAACCAGGAATATGATCTCCTCCTGATGAAGTGCAGAGACTTTGAATAGGATGAGTGCAGTGCAGAAGTGAATGATGCCATCTCCGATGGGTCCTCCATCAATGGCATGAATTTTTTGTGGACATGACAGGCGTTGTACGGGAACATTGAGGCAGGTCGCTGTTTCCATGTCCATGAAGTTCCCCACCGATCCAGAGTCGATTAATGCTGTTAAGAGGGAAACCATACCTGAGAGTTGCACCATGACTGGTAGCGTAAATGATTGGAGAGAGTGAATATGGTCATGACTCACTGTTGCATAGCGGGGTGTGGCACTCCCGCTTTAAGCCTGAGTTGACCTGACAGCAATAAACAAATCAAACAAAGGCAACTGAAGTAGTTCAACACAACGAATGCTTCAAGTGGTTTCCCCAAATTCAACTGAAAATGCAACTTATAATGACTATAAGTTTATAAGAAAATTATTCAACCCCCTGAATAGAATCCCTCACAACAGCACAAATATGCAAAACAGGTGTTGATGCAACTAATCAAGGGCTTCATTAGTTGCACCAAGTGTGCTTGAGCTGGAGTACATGAAATACCTGAACTGGCTAGGGGCAGAAAATACATGAAATACCTGGACAGGGCATAAAAAGGAAGCTACCAACGGCTGCAACCAGATTTCTGAGAAGGCAGGTTGTGAAAAACCCTTGAGTGACTGCGAAAGACCTGCAGCAACAACAGGCACTGAGGTTTCAGTGAGCACAGTATGGTGTGTACTAAACACAGAAGGTTTCCATACCAGAACTCCAAGACGTACACCACTACTGACCCAAAAGCACAAGAAAAGTCGGCTCAAAATCATATAAATAAGCCACAGAAGTTTGGGGATTCTATTCTGTGGAGCGATGAAACAAACTGGAACTTTTCGGCACGATGGATCAGCGGTATGTCTGGAGAAAGTGCAATGAAGAAAGAACACTCTGTCCATAGTCAAGCATGGTGGTGGCTCAGTGATGATCTGAGGCTGCTTTGCACCCTCTGGCACTGGAAACCTGCAGCGTGTGGAAGGCAAGATGGATTCGTTGAAGTATCAGGAAATCCTAGGAGAAAACGTCATGCCATCTGTGAGGAAGCTGAAGCTTGGGCTTCATTGGATCTTCCAACAGGACAATGATCCCAAGCATACCTCAAATTCCACCAAGGCTTGGCTGCAGAAGAAGTCCTGGAAGTTTCTACAGGGCCATCACAGTCACCTGACTTGAACCCCATAGAAAATCTCTGGTGGGATTTGAAAAAGGCGGTTGCAGCACACAAACCTAAGAATATTAATGAACTGGAGGCCATTGCTCATGAGGAATGGGCTAAGATTCCTCAGGAATGCTGCCAGAAGCTGGTGTCTGGCTATGCATCTCGGTTGCAGTAGCTCATAACAGCAAAAGGGTGCTCTACTAAGTACTAAAGATGCTTGCCATGAAGGGGTTGAATAATTTTGAAACTGGAGGTCATTATAAGTTGCATTTTCAGTTGAATTTGGGGAAACCACTTGAAGCATTCATTGTGTTGAACTATTTCAATTGCATTTGTTTGATTTGTTCATTGCAAACAGCTGAAAGTCTGTAAATTTTGACAATAAACCTGATTTGCTATAGGGGTTGAATAATTTTGATTGCAACTGTAAAAACATCATCAGATTTTCACACAAGTCCTAAAAGTAGATAACGAGAACCCAATTTAACACATAAGAAAAAAATACTTGGTCATTTATTTATTGAGGAAAATGATCCAATATTACATATCTGTGAGTGGCAAAAGTATGTGAACCTTTGCTTTCAGTATTTGGTGTGACCCCCTGATAAGTTTAATGTGAACACTCTGTTTAATATCAATCTTTTCCCTCTCTGTCCCCTTGTTAACACTTTCTCCTCCTTTCTTCTCTGTGAGCACCCCCTCCCTTCTCTGTTTCCTGGTTCCTGTGTTGGCACCTTTTCTCTTTGTTTCTCTGTTGACTCAGGTACAGACAGATAAACCCCACACCATTTATGTATTCCTCTGTCTCCCCAAATACCATTTGCATGCATTTAAATTCTTTCCCAAATAATATTTGCTCATATTTCATGGCTTCCTAAAAACCATATATGGTGTTGTTCCTGTCTTACACCGATAGGCTTCCTGTTCTATGCAAATATGCCTTCCACCTACCCAATCAATAGTTAACCCTTTGTCTCTATTTTGTGTCAAGCAAAATATATACTCTGCCTTTTCTTTGAATAAAAGAGAGATCTTGCCATTTGAACATTGTGTGTCTGTGTGTCATTTGGCAAACTCTCCCCAGGCCTTGGTACGGGAAGCATGTAGTGGGGTGAGGGCGCAGTTTTTCTTGTGTGCTCTCAATTACTGTGTTCTTAAGAATTGTAACCCAGAGATTCAATATTTTTAAAACCTAACACCCCTTTGTGCAGCAATAACTGCAACTAAACATTTCCGGTAACTGCTGATCAGTCCTGCACATTGGCTTAGAGGAATTTTAGCCTATTCCTTAGTACAGAACAGTTTCAACTCTGGGATGTTGGTGGGTTTCCTCACATGAACTGCTTGCTTCAGGTCCTTCCACAACATTTCTATTGGATTAAGGTCAGGACTTTGACTTGGCCATTCCAAAACATTAACTTTATTCTTCTTTAACCATTCTTTGGTAGAACAACTTGTGTGCTTAGGGTCGTTGTCTGATGGGGGACTCATGAACATTAACATTAGCCAATGTGAGAGAGGCCTGCGGACTATTACACGTCTTGCTCTTGGAATGGTCTTTGTTGGTCGACCACTCCTGGGGAGGGTAACAGTGGAGTCTTGAATTTCCTCCATTTGTACACAGTGTGTCTGATTGTGGATTGGTGGAGTCCAAACTCTTTAGAGATGGTTTTGTAACCTTTTCCACCCTGATTAGCATCAACAACTCTTTTTTCTGAGGTCCTCAGAAATCTCCTTTGTTCGTGCCATGATACAGTTCCACAAACATGTGTTGTGAAGATCAGACTTTGTTGTTTAAATTAAAACAGAGCGCTCACTCACACCTGACTGTCATCCCACTGATTGGAAACACCTGACTCTAATTTCACCTTCAAATTAACCGCTAATCCTAGAGATTCACATACTTTTGCCACTCACAGATATGTAATATTGGATCATTTTCCTCAATAAATAAATGACCAAGTATAATATTTTGGTCTTATTTGTTTAATTAGGCTCTATTTGTCTACTTTTAGGACTTGTATGAAAATCTAATGATGTTTTAGGTTATATTTATGCAGATATATAGAAAATTCTATAACCCCAATTCCAAAAAGTTGGGAAGCTGTGTAAAATGTAAATAAAAACAGAATGCAATGATTTGCAAATCTCATAAACCCATATTTTATTCACAATAGAACATAGAAAACATATCAAATGTTTAAACTGAGGAAATGTACCATTTAAAGAAAAAAATAAGGTAATTTTGAATTTGATGGCCACAACACGTCTCAAAAAAGTTTGGATGGGGGCAAGAAAAGGCTGGAAAAGTAAGTGTTACTAAAAAGAAACAGCTGGAGGAACATTTTGCAACTAATTAGGATAATTGGCAACAGGTCAGTAACATGATTTGGTATAAAAAGAGTATCTTAGAGAGGCAGGGTCTCTCAGAAGTAAAGATAGGCAGAGGTTCACCAATCTGCGAAACACTGCATCTACAAATTTCAGAATAATGTTCCACAATGTAACATTGCAAAGATTTTGAATATCTCCACATCTACAGTGCATAATATCATCAAAAGATTCAGAGAATCTGGATAAATGTCTGCGCACAAGGGGCAAGGGCGAAAATCAATATTGCATGCCTGTGATCTTCGGGCCCTCAGGTGGCACTGCATTAAAAACAGGCATGATTCTGTAATGGAAATCACTGCATGGGCTCAGAAACACCTCCAATAAAGAAGAAGCCATATGTGAACATGACCCAGAAATGCAGCCGTCTTCTCTGGGCCTAAGCTCATTTAAAATGGACTGAGGCAAAGTGGAAAACTGTTCTGTGGTCAGATGAATCAAAATTTGAAATTCTTTTTGGAAAGCATGGATGCCGTGTTATCTGGACTAAAGAGGAGAGGGACCATCCGGTTTGTTATCAGCGCTCAGTTCAAAAGCCTGCACCTCTGATGGTATGGGGGTGCATTAGTGCCTATAGAATGGGCAGCTTGCACATCTGGAAAGGCACCATCAATACTGAAAGGTATATACAGATTTTAGAGCAACATATGCTTCCATCCAGACAACGTCTTTTTCAGGGAAGGCCTTGCATATTTCAACAAGACAATGCTAAACACCATACTACATCTATTACAACAGCATGGCTTTGTAGTAGAAGAGTCCGGGTGCTGAACTGGCCTGCCTGCAGTCCATGCCTTTCACCAATTGAAAACATTTGGTGCATCATGAAACGAAAAATACGACAAAGAAGACCCAGGACTGTTGAGCAGGTAGAATCCTGTATCAGACACGAATGGGACAACATTCCTCTCCGAAAACTCCAGCAACTGGTCTCCTCAGTTCCCAGACGTATACGGACTGTTGTTAAAAGAAGAGGGGATGCGACACAGTGGTAAAAATGGCCCTGTCCCAACTTCTTTGAGACGTGTTGCTGCCATCAAATTCAATATTACCTTATTTTTTTCCATAAAATGGTACATTTCCTCAGTTTAAACATTTGATATGTTTTCTATGTTCTACTGTGAATAACACATGGGTTTATGAGATTTGCAAATCATTGCATTCTGTTTTTATTTACATTTTACACGGCGTCCCAACTTTTTTGAATTGGAGTTGTATTTTCTACAGAAAATTCACAAACTTTCAAGCACCACAGTATAGTGCCATATTCATCGTTTGATCTCAAACCCAAATGTATTCAATGTATAGCAAAAACAATAGAATTGTCCTTGCTGTTCCAATACTTTTGGAGGGGACTGAATTTAGATTTTTCCAGTGCTCCCAGAAACTATTTGTGTTTATGGACTCCTCAATTAGTATCACTTGCGTTTGTGTGAATTGGGCTTTTTTGGTTCCGAGTGTACGTTTACAAAGTCTTAAAGTATCACGGTAATGAAGACATATATAACTGCATTGTTTGGATCTCTGTGTTTTCGATTTGATAATTTTCTTAATTCTTTTCTAATAATTTCGCATTCTGTATCCACCCACTTATTGTCGGTTGGATTTTTTGGTTTGTTTCTAAATTGTTTCTAAATTGACACATTTCTGCAGTACTAATGAAAATATGGTTTATTCATAAGTGTGAGATTGATGCTTTCGTTACTGTATATGTATGTGGTGTCCAGAAAGGTGTCTAATAGTGTTTGAATTTCATGGCTGCTGATTGCTTTCTTGGACTTTTTGGTGCTGTTTTGGGCCCATCTGTGGTCTCTGAATGTTGTACAGCTTACTGGACTGTGTGTGGACAGTGGGGTTAGTTCTTGTCTTTTTAATTAGTAATTTGGCTGTGATCAGACAAAGAGGGGTTAGTGGCTTAACAGTGAAATGTGCTGACATAGAAAGGGTCTAAATCTGTTATCATATAATCTACTGTGCTGTGGCCAAGAGGTGAGCAGAACGTATACCTTCCCAAAGAGTCTCCTCGTGTCCTACTGTTGACAGAGCTACAGCAGGTCCTTTCCGTTTTTGTCGACCTGCAAGTCAAAGTTGTGACGGGGAAGGTTAGTCTGGTTTCTGGGATAATGTTGTCCAAATACAAAATTGTTTCCATGCTCTGTGTTAAAGTCAAGGAGAGAGCCGGTGCGGGCATTCAGGTCCCCACAGATGAGCACACTTCCCTGGCTCTGGCTCTGGCAGACGCAGATCTCAGTGTAGAGCTAGGGGAAGATCTCTTCCACAGAGTCACTGGAAGAGATTGTATACTGTATACAAGAAAATGTCGTTTGTAATGTTTAAAAAATATTTCTTAAATTTAAGCCAAATGTGTGATTTTATTTAATTTTTGTGGTGCTATGAAATCTGATAACCCCCCCGCCCCGCCCCTTTCACGGTAGCGCGCATGCTCAGTAGCGCCCCTAATTCCTCTACTTCTCTCTCTAATGGCTGCGGGATGAAGCGAGCAGAGTTGATGTCTCCGTGTCTTTCCTCGTTATGGCTGTCGTTTTCCTGAGTCCGCTACGTGCTATATTGCTATTCAAGCATGGCTGATATTCGATCGGAGAAACGTCGCGAATCGTAACCTAGAGGAGTTGCGGTGGTTATTGGTTCTGTAAGTGGACTACTTTTTTTTTTTTTTTTTTTTTTTTTTTTTTGGTTCTGCAAAAATGGTTGATTCAGCAGGGACTAGCGGTGCTCCCATGTTTGGCTTTGTTATACGACTGGGTTACTAGAGTTCATGTGAGCATCTCCAGAGAAGACGCATTATAACGGTATCAGACCAGTAGAAGTCTGAACATTATTAGACCATTATATTGCCATTTTGCTCGTGCTAAATATGACTTCGGACTTACTGATAATAGAGTAGTACTCCGTATTACTCACATTTAGGTCTTCATTTCTCACGCTAGGTCTAAAAGCGGTAAACGTCACACTGGCTCGTCTTTCTTTGCGTTCAGCCCATGCCTCATGGTTTCATTTTTGCAAGGCTTGCCGATATCCACACGCTGTTTATTTAAAGTACCGCAACAGGCGCATTGTGCTTCAGATAACCCCTATAATTGGACGGTCGCACCTCATGAATTTTTAATGAGTGCTGGGTTATTGGAGTTCATTGGCATTTTCTGACTATGGAGCCAAAGGCAGCAGGTAAAGAGCAACAGAACTCAGTGAAATCCCCAGCGATGAAGCTCTACAGTGTTGCATTAACATCTACAGTGTTCGTATGATCCTGGCTGGACAATGATGACTGAAGGTGGTACCACTTTCGGTGTTAATGAAGACTTATTAATGAATACAGCATTGTCTACGTTATATCGACAGTGTTGGTGCATTGTGTTAGCTATTACTTCTGTAAACATGGAAGGGCAGTGGTGGCTCAGTGTTTGAAATGCAGTACTTTTGATTGGGAGGGAGGGATTTCAAATCCCACCTGTGTGGGGCCTTGAGCAAGGCCTTTAACCCTCTCTCCTCTATGGGTGTAGTACTATGGCCCTGAGCCCAGGGTCTTTCTATGCTACAGTATGTTCTCTTTATTGTGTCTGAAAATTTAAGTATATTTGGTATGAATTCATAACTTTATCTATTTGAAATTCCCTTCTTTGTTTACAAAAAAAAAAAGAAAGACATTCCAAAACCTTTTGGGCAGACAACCCCAAATGAACATTATGGATTTTGTGACCCCAAGGCTTGACCACCCTACATTTATTTTAAAAAAAAAATCCAAATCACAGGACTACTGTGTTATTTAAACATTTATTATGTCAGTAACATACGTATGTGTGTTTGTATGTAAGTGACTACAAACAAAGGTATATTCGTTTAACTGACTTAGGAGTTTAATCGGAAGTGTTGCACAGTTACAGGAAAATAATCCCTTCCTGGGTAGTGTGATATGGCCAGATGCGAAGCAGAGGAGCCTTGTTTATAGTAGGCGTGTGACTCTGTGTGTGCATGCAGAACCAGCAGCAACATGACAGACATTGTTCACATCCTCGCTACATCATATGTACAGCCACAAGATGTAAATGTGACATTCACCAGATGACCTGTCCGAGCCAAAACATCCCTGTCCATCAGGTTTCAGATTCGATTTTAAAACGTTTTGTGATTTTATGCACAGCGACGTTAAACATGCTGACAAGCTCTCACTCATATAAAACTTTCCGCTGCCGTCATGAGCCCCATCTCAAGTAAAGAAACACTGACCTACCCCTGCCTTACATTCCCGTGTTTGTAAAAGCTAAGGTATGTGCCAGTTCTGTGCACTGCTTAAAAAATATTCATGCTGATGTCCTGATGCTGTCAAACCCCCCCATCTCAAAAGGTGCCACTGAAACTTTGACAAGCACAGAAAGATCAGCTTTTCACAAATCTACCTAATCTGATCTTGTTTGTCTAAATGGAATATTTTTAGTTCATGATGGGTTGTTATAATATTATGCTATCACAGGTACACATTCATGGGTTTAGTTAGGTAGGACTATCCTTTGGGGATACGTTTTTTCCAGCACAGTTCAGTCATTGTACTCGGTTATTCATAATTTCAGATGGTGATCATGATCACTCATTGTTTTTGGTGTCAGTATCACATATCAGCAGACATTGATGAGCTGTTGTTTGAAGTAATTTGATCCTCTTCCTGGAACATGATTTCACTGATGGGCTGTGAACATGATTTTCTTCCCGACCTGATTCTGTCGAATGGCTGAAGAACATAATAATAATTGATTGTAAATCTAGATTTTTCTTTAGCATTACATTATCAGCATTATCACTGGAAGAATTATGTACCATGGTAAATGACTTCTACGAGGAAAGAAAAAAAGTACTGAAACAGACAGAGACTGTGAAAATGAAGTAGGAAAGGGAACATTTTGCTGCCACGAAACAGTGGAAGCTGTAAAATGTGTCACCATCAAAGATAACAGACTTAAAAATTACAATTAGAAATATCAGTCTGGTCAAATCTCCAAGTTAAAACTTGATGCAACAACTTGAAGTAACATTAAATCGGTAAAGAAAGTAAGTTTGTTTTTGCTTTTTTATACAGTGCTTTAACCCCTGGTGTGTTTAAATATCTAGATTTCACAACCATCAAAGTATGTTTTTTGTTTTCCAGGCTTTATGAATTCAAGTTCAGAGGAATCTGATTTAATAGTGTTTATTTAACATTACCGGGCTTACCATGCTCTGTTATATGCCTTGGGACCAGAAAACTTTTGTGTTAATGCAGGTTGAGTTGGAAATCCATTTAACTATCGAATGTGATAAACTATGCTGACCGACAGCCCCTAGACAACTACTAGCTATGCTAATGGCGGGGCAGGATAGCTGTGATCCCTCTCATCCTACTGTTTTCACAGTCTTGCAAGGGCGTTTCCATGGTTCTGTGCTGCATCACAGCTGTAGTTTGTGCTGTAGTTACACTTACAGTCATGTGAAAAAATAAGTATACCTCATGGAAAATGTTGGCTTTTTGGAAGCAAACATTTGATCATCTTTGATACAGTGCCTATTAATGATTAATAATGAATCCTAATCCTGCTTAATTCACCTTAAGGTAAAACATTTTAAATATATCATATTTCTTTTACAGTACATAGGATAGACTGATCGGGTTATTTATTTAGACTTTTTTGAACTCTAAATTGATATTTCCAGAATATAAACTATCAAATATATGAACTATAAAACAAATCTTCCAATAATAACTTTCAGTTTAAAATCTCTGTGATTGGATTGAATATTATCAGCATGGTTAAGCTAATTTGCACTGAACCGTTTAGGGCTAGTTATACAGTATAGCCTAATGTAATGGCCTTTTACCTTTTTCCCGCCCCTTCTCCTTATCTCATATATTCGACTTGACAGAATCGCTTTCTGTCACGGTAATTGATAACTAAATATTTTGAGTTCATTAATATAAAATAAAATCTGTCGGCATATGTTCAACTAACAGCTAACATTAGACAAATAAATAGTGAACATCAGTTAACTGCATTTATTAAAAATGCCACTCCAAAATGACACTTTCTGTTTCTGGAGAAAAAAGGATGAACGTCATGGTGATAATAATTACAAACTGATTAAGTTGCCTGTTCCTAACATTGTTCTCAATAGAAATCTTGAGTAAATATGCGTACCAGTATGCCTACTCTGTCACATGTGCATGCAAAGGGGAGTCTGATTCAGCCTCGGAGTGAGAATTCAGCACAACACTTCTTCAACTCTCCAATGGTGGAAATGCTTGTTTTCCTGTCTTTTCTCAGCCTATTGGTTCTGAATGATTGCACTGTTTATTGCAATTTTTTAAAATGGTAAATTGTGAATATTTACACTTAACACATAGTCACAAAGGGGTCTTACAGAAATTTGGATGAAGGTCAGATTAGGGCTGTAACGACTAATTGACAATCAATAAAAATGATAATAGTTGGCAATGAATTTCATTATCTATTAGTTGGACTGTGTTGTGAAGCATGCTGTGGCTGATGTCACTTCATTTAAACTAAAAATACATTTCAAGGAAATGGCAGAGCACAGAGAAAACAGTTTGACTTCCTCTAATATATGTGAACTCTTCACACTACACCACACTGCTGACCGAATGACAATTTATGTTTTCATGTGAATAAAATTTGTAATAATTTGAATAAAATTTGTAATTATGATTTGTAATAATTCATTTGTGGGAATCATGTTCATTAACTGCCATATATTGAGTTGTCCTCGCTTTTTCTCACACATTTATGTTGATATCTAAATTTCCTGCCCTGTCAAAAATATTTCATTCTACTTTGACCAAAAGGTTGGTTGTATGACAACTTGGATTGAAAATGACTGAACAGGGTCTCAAATGAATGATTATCTAGGAAGCATGCGCATTATGCAGAGTTGGCAACAAAAAGCAAAGCTTTCAGTAGTTAAACAATTTTTATTATCCATTGCATAATTCTATTTTAAATAGATCTTGTATGTCAAGTCACCATCTTTCTTTCGATTCACATCGAAGTCAGTTTCAAATAGACGATTTTCTAATGTTAGACATGAAAACTAAGTCAACCCCAAAGCTTCAGAGTTTCTACACTGTAAATGATTCACCACACACACACAAAACAAGCAGAATGAATTTAGCATCAGAGTGTTCTAGATAGTTAGACAGGCAGCAGAAATGTTTGCCTATATTTTGTATTTGTCTGGTCGGAATTGAACAGGTCAGGGCTTGAAATGCATATAGAATATAGAGTTATATCCACAGAAGCAGGAAGTGAGAAACTAGTGCAGAAGTAGTATCAGGATGAATCAGGCAGGTCCGAAGAGAAAGCACAATAGTAGAGTTGTCAGGATCAGGCACTGGCATGACATCAGATAGCAGGTATGCAAGTACAGGTCAACAGAGAAGTTGATGGAGACAATAGAGGTTGTAGACTGAGTGTCATGAAGGCAGACAGATTGCAGGTTTGTGGTTTTTATTATTTTTTTTAAAAAAGCCAAACCAAATTAAGCGGGCTTGGCTAGTGAGAGATTCAATAGTTCAGGTAATTGGCTAATTGGAATGATAAACAGGCATGGTTTAAAACAAGCAATAGATAAGCCTTTGCCCTGTTGTCAACAGATTGTGGAATTGAATCCCAATGATGTCAGAGCCATCCGGGTCTGGGAGTCCAAGAGAGCATAGTTGGCCGTGCTCTCTAGGTAGGAGGGATGGCATACTCTCTCCCTTTTCAATCAGAGTGACACTAACTAGTCATGGCCGTCTGTGAGCTTGTGAATTGTTGAAGAGGGTAGTTTTCCTCTGAGTGTGTTTAGCTGAGTGTAATATGAGCAGCAGTTTGAAAAATTGTGGTGGCTATCCGTCACCCTCCCCGATTGTGACGGGACAGCTAGCTTGTGTTAGTACTGCGCCTGCCTTTCTGGTTCTTTTGCTACACCTGTGTTGGTGATCTTTGACTTTTGATGCCTGCAAATGCTCCCAAAGATGACCTTTAGTGATGTTTACCAGATATATAAGAATACTTTCAAAGCCCCTTCTAGCAATCTGAACAGAGACTTCAACCTGTATGCATTGTCATACATACACAAGAACAATTGTATGGAAAATACCTGTCTTGTATAGGTGGACTCTGGTCCGGGTCTGGACTTTAATACATTTTATTGCGGCCCAATTACAAAATAAACCTCTCTTTGCAATCCATGTGAAACTTTGCACACTCTCCTTTCGTTTCCTCCAATCATGAAGGCTGTGAATTAGTTTCTATGACAACAAACATAACTGAGACAGGCTGTTAGTGTAATAGCTTGTGCTAGTCAAAAGACGTTTAGCTAATCAGCAACAGTAGGCTAATATCGCGTTCACAATATATAATGGCTTGTTTAAAATTGCTCAGTACCAAGAAAGAGAGTCAACAGTGTAAACTGCTCATTTTAAGAATTAATTGTAATGAATTGGTGGCCATTGTGAAGAGTGGTAACAGCAGGCGCCACTGTCAGACCATGTATGAAAATTTCTAACAAAACTACCCACAGAACATGTAGGTAAGAACCACACAAATACAACCCCAATTCCAAAAAAGTTTGGATGCTGTTTAAAATGCTAAATCACATACTGCATCTATTAAAACAGCATGGCTTCGTAGTAGAAGAGTCCGGGTGCTGAACTGGCCTGCCTGCAGTCCAGACCTTTCACCAATTGAAAACATTTGGCGCATCATGAAACGAAAAATACGACAAAGAAGACCCAGGACTGTTGAGCAGCTAGAATTCTGTATCAGACACAAATGGGACAACATTCCTCTCCCAAAACCCCAGCAACTGGTCTCCTCAGTTCCCTGACATATACGGACTGTTGTTAAAAGTAGAGGGGATGCTACAAAGTGGTGAACATGGCCCTCTCCCAGCTTTTTTGAGACATGTTGCTGGCATCAAATTCAATATTACCTTATTTCTTTCCTTAAAATGGTACATTTCCTCAGTTTAAACATTTGATATGTTTTCTATATTCTGTTGTGAATAAAATATGGGTTTATTAGATTTGCAAATCATTGCATTCTGTTTTTATTTACATTTTACACAGCGTCCTAACTTTTTTGGAATTGGGGTTGTAAACCAGGTAAAATCAGATCAGGCTACAAACAGAATAATGATTAAAACAATGACGCAGCATGAGCGAGCAACAAAGGCTTTACTTAGAGTGGCATGGGCAAACACAAGAAAACTTTGATGCTGAATTAATGTGTACAAGTGCAGTGATGCTTCATGGAAAACAAAAAGATGGCAGAGTAGATATTTCAAATTTGTTTGTACTTTAGCAGTGTTTCCCACAGGAAACTCTGCGGTGGACGGACCTCTGACCCTCTCGTGGGGTCAGGGGGCAAATCCATGCCAAAAATCCGCTAAGATAACCTACAGTAATAATTCGTTTAAATATTGTAACCCACATAAAATAATCGCAATGCAGTCATTTTTTTTTTTTTTTAGCATTTACATCGATAATTGACCGGCATTAACAATTATTGAATCAAAAACCATACTTCAAGATAGATGCATATGGATCAGCAGGATTAGCAATCGATGGATTGAGAAATTGAGTGAATCGTAACACCCCTAATTATGCAATATAATATATGTAAATACAGGGTATCTTTACCAGTTGTTAATAGACAGAAAGTGTTCTACCAGTTTATTAGCAAGCCTTTGCATTCTTGGGATGTTAATAGATAGCGATTGATCCAGCTGATATCATCATATTGATAATCATTCATGTTGTAAGACTCTTTATAATTAATTGTGAGCCCCCAGATAATAAATCATTGGCTTAGTAACAGGGTTGTGACTTTACTGTTGTGACTTGAAATGCTCATTTTGGTAAAAGATTTAGTTATGTCATATTGATCTTTTATATATAAGATTTGTTGAATGTGTTTCATTATTATTCTCTCTGTCCCATGTACAAGGTGTCCTCCACCTCACTCACAACTGTACTTTTAATCAGATAAGCTGTGCTTAAACTATAATTGACTTGGGGTGAGTGATGCTTTGCCAAAGCAACAGCACAAAACAGATCAAAACAAAACAGATCTTTTATATTATTATGAGAAGTGTAAAAATGTTTTCGGTTCATTATGAAACTGTGGCGGGACAAATTGGACTGTTGCGGGCCAACACACTCTAGGTAATTAATAGGAAACACTGCTTAGCCTTAGCCTTCATGGGATGTATGGAATTTGTTTCGCTTATTTGTCCTCTATCGACCTTCAGTTTTGTGGAAAATGGGTAATTGGACATATAAGATTTATATTTGAGTACCCCTGTTTTAGACCCCTTTGGTGTTTATAAACAAAACGAGATGGTCCTGTGCCTTACAGGTGTGACCATCTCCAGCCAGATGAATGAAGATGTGGTATCCCCATACTGTCTGTTATAATGAGTGAGTTGACTGAAAGGGAGCCTGCTTGTATTGACTAAAAAATTCCCATCATCACTAGTTCAAGGAACTCCAGACTTGAGGATACATTGCCCTCCGACATTTATTTTTCCCTGCTACTTTCCATTTTTATTAAGAGTTGTGTTTGTGTTGTTATGAAACTTCTGGATAATCTAACTGTGTCCCTCCCTCTCTTCACTGTATGTATGGGACTGTTCCTTGGTAGTGTCAGGGCGTATGCTGTTTGTGTCCGGTGGGAAAGCCAGGTGTGCAATGGCGGTGAAGGAGCGCGTAGAGGCCGTGCTGAATGTGGGCCTGCGGGTTCCCAGCATCATGCTGCTGGAGGTGCTATACCGCTGGGATGTGAGCTCCTTCTTCCAGAAGATCCAGAGGAGCAGTATGAACAACAACCCCCTCTTCCAGTACAAGTACCTAGCCCTCTACCTGCACTATGTAGGTGAGTCCAATTTCATGAATTTATAATACTTTATTTGTAATAACAATAGTAATAATAATGGTAATACTTTATATAGCGTTGCTAATAAATTAAATGCAGCTAAAATGCTTTAAATTTTATTTATGTTGAACAGTAAAATTGAACAGACGGAGCAAGAGACAAACAGCTATTTAAAAGCGCGTGGCACCAGGGACTCAGGAATTCGCTTCTAAATAAGTTTTGTGATCACTTATGTCCCGTTGCTTGAGCTGTGCTTCCATTTCTCTCTCCATTTTCAGTGTCTATGCAGGAGTGAAGATTATAGAATACAGCACTCTCCTAATTCTATCCAGATATCCAGAATATCTGAACACAGTTCATTTTTACAAACAAACAAACAAAAAACTAGAGTGTTCTAAATGACTAAGATGAACAGGCTGGGAATCGGTCTCATGTTACCACTCATTGTGATGGGTGTGGCTGATCTCGCTCAGGGTTTGTGGATAATGGAGGTGAGATGCAGACAGAGATGACTGAACAGGAAATGAGGGGGTAAAACTTAAATAGGATGGCAGGATTCCAAGTTTATATAAGGGGGTAATGCTTCAAATCAGGTCATGGTATTATTTTTGGTGTGATGTGATCCGTTTCTGGCTGGATATGTTTCCTTTTCTTTCACAGCCTGTATGTCTTTTTCTTGCTAACTGTATCTCTCTCTCTTTCCTTGTCTCTCTTCCTCTCTCTCTCTGTCTCTCATGCTTCCCGTGTATTTGGTGGTTTGTTTATGCTGAGTTTGTTCTGAACATAATGTAGTTAGCTCTCCCAATCTCATGTCCTGAGATTTAAAAAATGTCCACTGGAGCATAGTATTGAAATGCCATCAACTGACACACACACACACACACACACACACACACACACACACACACACGAGAGTTCACATTAACAGACACTGGGCCTCAGTCATCATTCAAACTCGTGCCTATGTTGATAAATAACAATCAAACATAAATTATATAGATAGATCACTTTATTAATCCCAGAGGGAAATTCAAAGCACTTTTTTTTAGTGACACCCATAAAAAAGCAAATGTTACAAAGAGCACAAAATGATTACTAAACAATAAAAAAGCATTTCCTAAGTCTGGCATGCTTAATCACTCCAGAGCATCAGCTGCCATAGGCAATATAACACGTCCTTCTTTTATAGGGATGCTTTTCTTTTGTGCTAATTGAATGGGTAATCCTGTTTGTCTTAATTTATGGATTTGTTTTGGATTGCTTTATTTGAAGTTATTAATATGTAACAGTTGAGCTTTACAAAAATGAGAATGCACAATTTAAATAAATAAGCTATTCACACACACCATATTGCGTTATAGAATTGCAGTAACAAATGCCAATTATACAACAAGCCTATCAATCAAATCCTCCTGTGAATGATTTACAAATAAAATTGTTTGTGTCCAACTTGATAAATTTGTTTATCAAGTTTGTTGAGATTTGTACCATTGTGTACAGTGCTGTGAAAAAGTATTTGCCCCATCCTCATTTCTTCTGTTTTTTTTGTATATCTCATTGTAAATAGTTCACCAATGGGAAAAACTAATTGCCCTCTTAAACTTAAAATCTGGTTTGCCACCTTTAGCAGCAATAACTGCAACCAGTCGCTTCCCATAACTGGAGATTAGAGGTCTTTCACTTCTAGGACTAGGACTTACTCCTATACTTTGAATCATTGTCTTGCTGCATAATCCAGTTGCGCTTGAGTTTCAATTTACGGACTGAAGACCGGACATTCTCCTTTAGGATTTTTTGGTAGAGAGCAGAAGTCATGTTTCCCTCAATTATTGCAAGTTGCCCAGGCCCTGAAGCAGCAAAGCATCCCCACACCATCAAACTTCCACCACCATGTTTGACCATAGGTATAATGATGTTCTTTTTGTGTAATTCAGATGTAACGGGACCCCTGTCTTCCAAACAGTTCCACTTTTGACTCCTCAATCCACAGAACATTCTCCCTAAAGGTTTGAGGATCATCAAGGTGTGTTTTGGCAAAATTCAGATGAGCCTTAATGTTCTTCTGGGTTAGCAGTGGTTTTCATCTTGCCACACTTCCATAGATGCCATTTTTGCCCAGTGTCTTTCTGATAGTAGAGTCATGAATATTGACCTTTATTGATACAAGAGAGGCATGTAGATCCTTTGATGTTGTCCTTGGCTCTTTTGTGACTTGCTGGATGAGTAGTTGCTGTGCTCCTAGAGGAATTTTGGAAGGTCGGCCACTTCTGGGAAGGTTCACTACTGTGCTGAGTTTTTCCATTTGGAGATAATGGCTCTCACTGTGGTTGTTTGGAGTCCCAGAGCCTTTGAAATAGCTTTGTAACCCTTTGCAGACTGATGTATTTCAACCAACTTCATGCTGTTGAAAAAGTTCTATTTAAGTGTTGATTTGATTGAACAGGGTTTGCGGTAATCAGGCCTGGTTGGGTCGTCTAGCTGAACCGCATTATGAATGCAGTTTTACTACTACATGCTCTACTATATACTTGTAGGTTTGCAAATTTCTGGTAGCACAAATATGGCAACAATAACCTCCGAAGAGCTATCTGGATTAACAGGCACACATTATTACATGCAAGCCTTAGTCTTCAGTGGTCTATCTACAATACAAAACTAACTTAAAATCAAGTCAGTAATTTGACCTCCCAGAGTAAAAGCAAACCAGCCTCGTATGTTGTGCATTATTTGCCTTTAAGTTATGAGAGCAAACCAATGGGCTATTACTCACACCCATAGCTAATAATAATGTAGTAAAAGTGGTCCTTTCTCAAAGACCACAGAGACCAAGGAGCCAGAATCATCAAAATGCAATTAATAGAAATAGTCTTCTCAGACAGCAGTGAGAACCACTGCAGCAGTGTTTATGCATTTAAGGCTGTTACTATCAGTGCACGTTTGGTCAAAACCAGGGTACATTGATATTATTTAGACAGACAAGCAGTACTGCTGTATATAAGGCCTCTAATGATGCAATTTAAATTTGGTGGATAAATAGAATTTGATGGGGGGTGGAATGAAATCACAGGCAGAGAGAAGGAAAAATATAGAGACATGAACACCTTTAGTCAGAGAATCCACTGGCATTCGCTGCTTCTGCTGCTCGTGTTTAATGTTAAGACCTCTCTTGTAGAGGCAGGTTGCTCATATTTCAGGGTTCTCCTTTAGTATGTTGAATAAGCTTTATTTTTTGTCTTTCATGCATTTTTTTTGCAGCGGAAGTTACTTGTGTATTATTTGTGTATGTAGGAAATAAAATGATCCAGAAGAATTTGATGACAAAGTATCAGTTTTTTAATTTCATTTTTTTTAGGGTTGTAATTTTGTCATTTAGCAGGTTTCCAGTCTGTGACATCCTTTTTGTCCTAATACATTATTGTTTGAATAGAGCATGTTTTTTTCTGTTGGTCTGGTTTCTGTTGGCATGTTTCCTTCTCATTGACAACATAAGATGTGTATAAGTATGATCACGTGTGTGTGCACAGTGTGAATAACAGAAGGTGGGGTTAGGCGAAACGGTGAGCAGTTCAGCAATGTTAGACAGATAAAGCTCTCCAGTGTTACATAACATGACGAATAAGGCAGGCATGGCAGTGGAGTAATGAAATTCTAATCTCTTGCTTTACAGCACTCACACATGCTCTCATTCATATTTGCACTCATTCTTGCACACGTAGTGTCAAATGTTTTCATACTCGTGCATGCTGACATACAAACATGCACATGTACACTGATTTACATGTGCACTCTTTGTGCCTTGTTTAAGTAATCACCCCTTTAACTTCTCCACATTTTGTAGCGTTACAACCTGGAACCGAAATGGACTTAATTGGGACTATATGTCATGAATATACACAAATTATCCCATAATGTTGAAGTGGAGTGAAAAATCAAGTTTGCAGAATTGTTCACAAAAGTTAAAAAATAAAAGCTGTCTTTGCATGGGTATTCTGGATTGAATGTGTAATTTCTGATTAAACACCCTCTTTACCCAGTCAATGACTTTTGGTGGACGGCCTTCTCTAGGCAGAGTCATGGTGTGCCATATTCTTTCCATGTTTTGATAATTAGTTTAATGTTGCTCTGCATGATGTTCAACATACTTTTCCATAACTTTGTGTCAGAATTGTTTTGCTATGTTCTCTAACAAACTCTGGTACCTTCCAGGAACAGCTGTTATTGAGAGCACGTGACACTGTAATTGCGCGCAAGTGGAATCTCACTAATTATGTGACTGGTAAATACTTATGCAATCATTTGCATAAGAAACCAGACTTCTACATATTGGAAAATTAGATATTTCTTGGGTTGCACAACTACAATTTTTACTAGTCGAGCAATAATTTACAAAAGCAGTCAATTAGTTCTCTTTTCCATAGTTAAAGCAAAAACCTTCAGGATTAAGGTTGGGTGACGTGGCAAAAAAATATATACATTTTTTTTTTCAGGCTGGGTCACAATCCACGATTTTATCATGACTTTTTTTTTGTTGGTTTTTAAGATGATTTCGCAAGTTACTGAGCAGAGAAACCAAACTAATGTCCCTATTTGTGAAAATATAGCTCTCCAAGAAAATATAACCTCAAAGTAAAAGAAAAACGGAGATTACTTAGGCCAAAGTACATTTGCAAACAACTTTTAATAAAGTGCATTTGCCGCCAAAATTTACACAATTATTTCTAAAATGAAACCAATCATTCATGTATAATGTATTTGAAAAATGTTAAATAAAAAGTACATCACCCCTACTAATGTCTTTAAAAGTGTATTTAAATATTAAGTATTTAAAAGTGCAATAAACGGAAAGGTGATTGACAAGCAGTACGTTTAAATACTGAAAACATTAGCTGAGCTAGATTTATATTTTTATTTAACATTTAAAAAAAAGTATTGAATTATTTTGGTTTTTATTGCACTTCACTCAGCATTCAGTGTACAGAATGGTGATGTTAGAAAAAATTATTTTCAACTTGATAAGTTGAGTTGATGGGTATTATATTCTTGCCAGGGTCGCAGCATTGCCAGGGTCGCAGCCAGGGTCACAGCAATGTCACGGCATCCGTGAAGTCTTTCCAGGGCTTACTTGTTGTCTCATAAGGAATGTCTTCTTCAAATGCATTTATTTACTTAAGCCCTTTGCTAAAATTCTGGCAGTGGCGCTGTTACACTCAGACTGGAACGTTATCTGGAATTTGGCATACTCCGAATCCGAAATATTGGTTTATAAAACAGCTTGGGGTGCCATGTCTGAGCATTTTCAGTGCAACTGACAAAATGTCCTGATGCACATGATCTCCCTGTAAAAACAGATTGTGGAGACATTTTAATCGTTCATGATCCAAGATCTTCATATCGCCCACCCCTTTTCAGGACATTACTATTTGTAGGCTCTTTTGTTTGTGTAGCAAAAAACTGCACTTCAGTTAATAGCTGTACACAGGCTAAAATAACATTTCCAGCACCAGGGCTTTAAGCTACATTGTTAACGATGAAAGTAAAAGAATTGGTGTAATATATGTGCAAAATAATAAATCTGTTTTTTATTATTATTTTTTATCAGCAGCATATTACACAATTTAATGACCTACCAACTCTGAAAATACACTTGTGGACAAGCCAGTGGCTCAGCGGAAATGATTCTGAGCATGCAGTGCATTGTGGAAATTCCTTATAGCATAATATTGGATGGAGGATGTGATGTGTACAGCAGTGTCTGGGAGTATTGGTCAGGGATGTACAGTCCATGGCTGTGAAACAGTGCTGGTCACAGTGGAATTCACTGTGCCACAGTACAAGGATTTTATTTACATTTTACACTTTAAAAGGCAGCAAAAATAATGTCATCAAGGAATTTCTTCAGGAGCGTTTGAGAGTGGGATTAGTGGGAGTCTCTCCACTTCATGCGAAGTCGTATCTAAGTTTAAATGGTTCATGAAAGCAAAAGAAAATGAGCTTTTCTTAGCATAGTCTTGTGCAGTTGACTATAGAATTTGCTTTATCTAGTTTGAAGTGTCACTGTTTTTCTCCACTGCCCCTGCCTAGTTGACAGCTCCATGCAGCAGTAACTAGTGAGTTTATTAGCAGACTAATCTATGCATACAGTCATGGGGTGGGAAAAAGTACATCTTTCTTCCACTCTTTGTTTTTATTTATCAGGGCTGAAACAACAATTGTGTGGTCCTCACCAAGTTCTATAAACAAACAAAAAAACTCAGAGGTGTGTTTCATGAAGCCGGTTTCAGTGGCTGCCCAAGGAAGTTTGTGTTTAGTTTGAGCACGCTCTGGTTTTTCGGTCTCAACAAGGTGGATTGGTTTTTAGCGGATTTCATCACCATGGTAACTTACACTACACAGCTAACTGCTCCGGAGCAGGTTTTATTTTGGGTAAGAGAACTCAAACCCAAATTGGACCAATTGGACCCAGACTGGACAACTCCAACAGAAAAGTTTATTTCAAGTTATTGTTGCTAAAAGAAGTTCTGCATGCTACTGAGTGTACTTATTTTTCCCCACCTGGTTTCTGAATGGTTGTTTACTTTTTGGAAAAAATAATTCCAGATGGAAAGGACCACACAATTGTTACTTCGACTCTGATTAATGAAAACTTAGAATTTAAGGAAGTGGTACTTTCTTTCTTAGTATCTCAAAAAAAAAAAAAAAACTAATTGTCAAAAACTGGGAAGTGAGACTCCTGAAAAGTTTGAATGTCTGCATTAAACCCATGACGCAAGAAACACTTTTGTGTGCCATAAAACATGCATGAATACTAGTTGTGTAACCTTCAAAGGGTGACCGATAGTGAATAATATTACGCTATGGGTTTGCCATGTCCAAATTTGAATAATTGGGGACTTGTTTGGATGTGGGTAACAAATGCATTGGCACTGGTCCCTGTTCGTCTGCATTTGATTATTAGCTTACTCTGTTTCAGTTTCCATTCCCTGGTCTGTTTATGACCTTTCTTCTATCATGATCTGTGTAATGTCCTTCTCTGCTTCCACAGTCATTTTGAATAGGTTGCCCTTCCCAACCAGTGTTTCAATGCTACCTTCCCCACTGGAAGAAAGCTCCTATGTGAGCTTGTATATAGGGATTGTATGCTTACACAGTTTTCTAACATAGCTCTCTCTCAGGCTATATTCTGAGTCTGGTTTTGCTGACCCTGCCTCGTCAGCGTCTTGTTCAGCTCTACCTGTACGTCCTCACCGCTCTACTGCTTTTTGCTGGACACCAGATTTCAAGGTAAGCTTCCAGGACATTCATGTATGATTACTGAATATAATGACAATCCCAAACCATCTAATAGTTCCCTTCTATTAGCTAGTTCTCCCCATCTCAGAACAGCTACCAGAGTGAGGCCTAACACGTGCTTCCTCTGAGACGTGTGAAGCTAGCTGCCCTGTCTTTTCAAACTGCAGCTCATACACTGCTGGATGAACACAACCTGCCCAACTTAGCACAATTGGCAAGCGCCACTCTGATCAATAGTGAAGAGATGTGTACCCCCACTTCCACCCACTAATAAGGGCCAATTATGCCCCCTTGACTCTTTGCCAACTAAGTTGCGAAATTAATTCAAAATTATTTACTTATGTAAGGCACCATATAAGAAATTACTGCAGTGGATTTCCATGCTCTACCATAACTCATCCATCTGATAATTATAAAGCTGAGTAGAATGCTTGTGCCCTGTGATGGTCTGCTATCCCATCCATGGTGTATTCCTGCCTCGTGCCTACTGTGCCTGGATGGGCTCCATATCCACACCAACCCTGACCTGATTAAAGTGGTTACTGAATATGAATGCTTGAATGATAAAGGCTTTCTTGAGCTGAGCCCAGTGTTAAACATTACAACATTATGCAGTGGGATCCCCAAAACTTGTTTTGAGAACCAGCAAATAATTTTTAATAGAAAGGCTGATTTATAGTGAAGTGTGGCAAAGCCATTACAGGCAAATTGTAACTTATATAAAAGCCCTGTTTACTGAATTCCTTGCCAATCAATACAGAGCTAGCCCAGCTTGGTGTGAGTGTGTCTTACAAGACTGGAACAATATTGTTCTCGGTCAGAAAGTCTGACTAAAAGCTGAAGTGAACTTCAGCTCAGACTTTTTTTAAGAGAAGCTTGTGCAGTCCTAGAAATGTCAGCAAAAATATCCATGGTTAGTCATATGACTACAAAAGAAGTGATGCTTGATGGTGTTTTTGCTGGCCAAGGTGAATGTTTTCAGTTCCTGGACTACACATGTTCAGTGCTGTGTGTTCGGTTTCAGGGACTAAGTGTGCCCTATAATGTGTGTTCTTGGTTTCAGGGATTATGTACGTGGTGAGCTGGAGTCTGGGTATGAGGGCCCGCTCTACTTGAAGCCTCTGTCTATGAACCGCTTCACTACGGCCCTGATCTGTAAGAAGTTTTTTTTTTTTTTTTTTTAAATTGTTCTCTTCTCACTGAGGGTCACATTGACTGACGTCTTGCTCACATATCCAGCATCTCAGTGTGGCATTCCATCGTAATGATCTCACTGTTTAAAACCGCATGAGTATTTTTTGACCGAAGTTGAGCTGAAGCTTTAGCTGGTTTCAGCTGAGCTCATTCTCTGTTCTTTCTTAAGCAAGGCTTGCATCCAAAGCTTCCCTCTTTCATATATTTATTTGTATTCCCATCGTTCAACACTTTCACTCACTCTGATGTCTCTCTGTCTCTCTCTTTCTTTCCATTGTTTCCACTTCAGCAGTCATCTTAAAGTTTTTAATGCCTAATTAGCTCACTCAACTCAAATACTTTCTCTAGTGTCAATGTGCAGTGCATTGGGAAACCTCAAATATCTTATTTAGCTAGGCTACTTTTTATACAGCTCAACAGACCATACGATAATTGTTTTTGGTGATTTAATGACAATTTGATGATTTCATCATTCCTCTGCTTTATTCTGAATATTTCGTTTGTGCAGGCCAGCTGGTGGTGTGTACTCTGTGCTCATGCGTCATGCAGACCAAGCGGATCTGGCTCTTTTCAGCCCACTTACTCCCCCTGGTGGCCAGATTGTGTCTTGTGCCTCTGGAGACAATTGTGTTTGTAAATCGATTCGCCATGATTTTCACTGGACTAGAGGTCATCTACTTCCTAGCCTCTAACCTGCTAGTGCCCTTCAACCTCGCCAAGACTGCATACAGGGAGCTGGCACAGGTCAGGGAGCACAAATGCACTCAGTTCAAACGTAACCTACTGGGACATCAGACAAGCGCCAATCACTGCACAATAAATCCCTAGTATTAAATTAAAACTAACAACATTAAATGAACTCATACAATGCTAATCTGTGGCCTAAATGCATCTAAAGTAGGCATTATCTTAGCAGAATATAATTGTGAATAAATCTTTAGTACAGTACAGAATTGCTTTGCACATGATTCAAACTCACTAGAAACTGTCACTCAAGCTGGCTGTGTAGCATTAACCCCCATATTCTTTTCCATTTTAATGCTAATATTTCATTTTTACAATATATGTTATTTATTATTGTTTATTTATTTATGTAATATTTATATTATTTACAAATCAGCCCTTCTCCTGCTTGGGGTCCTCTTAAGTGAGAGATAGACATAG
Source organism: Cranoglanis bouderius (assembly GCA_023630585.1). Classification (NCBI taxonomy): domain Eukaryota; kingdom Metazoa; phylum Chordata; class Actinopteri; order Siluriformes; family Cranoglanididae; genus Cranoglanis; species Cranoglanis bouderius. The sequence continues at coordinate 17,207,371 of CM042561.1, forward strand.
TGTTGCGGGGATTAAAATCATTTTGTTTGTTTACAAAAAATGCTTAAATACGCATTTTTTTTTGTAAAATCTTGTAACCTTCAGATCAAAGTTATATAAACATAATCTCTGTAATAGAAATGATTTTTAATAAAATATAAAACCACTGACAGGTGAAGTGAATAACACTGATTATCTCGTTGCAGAGGCACCTGCCTAGGATATATCAGGCAGCAAGTGAACAGTCAGTTCTCGAAGTTGATGTGTTGGAAACACATCAAAAAAATGGAAAAATGGGCAAGCGTAAGGATCTGAGTGACAAGGGCCAAATTGATGGCTTCTTATGATAAAATTAAGTACAGTGGATATAAAAAATCTACACATCCCTGTTTAAAATGGCAAGTTTTTGTGATGGAAATTTTTTAACTAAGATCGGGGTTCGTACAATCATGAAAAACCTGGAAAAGTCATGGGCGACCAGTCACGTGACGACGTGTTCTCTGCGTGAGGAAACGTCTGGCACAGTTGATGCTTGTACTGTGAGTCAGGGCCGTAACCACCATAGACACAGCGAGACTGGCCCCCCCATTACTTGATATTTTTGATGCTGCTCTGCTGCACTCCATGCACATGATGCTGCACTGCTATGTATGTTAGGATGACAAAAAGTTACACGTTTAGGGTGGTCAGCCTCGGCGGTGCTAGTCAACGTCAAAATGTTTGAGATGGCCAATCAGATCAAAAAAGGCGGGCCTTACTGTTCACAGAAGCCGCGTGACGCTTCAGTTTTAACAGAGAAAGAGTGCGAGGTAAGATGTAAGCTAAGTAGCTAAAGTTTAATATTTGACAACTGTTTTATGATAGAAGAGTTAAACAACCGACGATAATATCCAGGGATGCAAACATTTATGAAGAAAGAATGTGTGCATATTGTGAATGAATTTAATGAACGTGGTAACCTGGCTTTCCTGGTAGCCTTTCAGTAAATTCACTTATCTAAGAATAATTGTGGCTTTGACTCAGGTGTGTTTTTAGGTTATGGTTAGGACAGAGTCATTTGTTAAAATGAAATATTTGCAAATCTAGTTCTTGAACTATTTTTCTTTATTCCTTTAATGCTCTTTTATGGACAATAGATCTCCAAGTGTCTCCAACCACTATATTTTGATACTAGTCTGTATGTCCTTGTCAGGTCTGCGCTCAAAAAGTTAAAGGGATAGTTCACCTGAAAATAAATTATTTACTTACCCTTATGTCATTCCTATAAAAAACTATACTCCAAGTGGCCATAATAGAGATTTGTGTCATATGGACTGCTTTTATAGTAGAGCTGTGTAAACATTCTTCAGTACACACTGACCTTACTGTCGTTAGTTTGGTTTTGGTTTAATTTTAGTTAACATGGATTTGAAATGTTTACATACACATTTCAAATTATGTATCACATATCACCAAAAGTACACCATATCCATAGTGAAACATGGTGGTGGCAGCGTCATGCTTTAGGGCTGATTTTCTTCAGCCTGAAATGGGGCTTTTATCAAGGTGGAGGGAATCATGAATAGCTACAAATACTCAAGCCGAAGAAAAGGAATTTCGCCTTTCAGCACGACAATGACCCAAAGCACACATCCAAATAAACAAAAAAATGGTTTAACCAAAAGATCGTCAATGTTTCTGAATGGCCTAGCTAGAGCACAGACCTGAATCCAACTAAAAATCTGTGGGGTGGCTCTAAGCGGGCTGTGCCAGGAGATGCCCTCACAATTGGATGGATCTGGAATGCTTTTGCAAGAAAGAGTGGGAAAGTCAGGATGTGCCACGATGATAGACTCTTACCCAAAAAGACTGAGTGGTGTAATAAAATTAAAAGGTGCTTCACCAAAGTATTAGTTTAGGGGTGTGCACACTTATGCAACCAGATTATTGTAAGTTTTTTTGTTTTTCTTTTTACCGCTATAAATGTTTCTGTTTTTCACTTAATTTTTATACATTGTAATTTCATATTGAGGGTGGAAAAAGTTCTGACATGATTTATCTTAGTTTGAATTTTTTCCATCACAAAAACCTGCCATTTTAACAGGGGTGTGTAGACTTTTTATATCCATTGTATATTTATATGCAGCTAACACTTATATGCAGCATTTATCTAGGGAAAAAAACAAACCTTAACAATTGTTTTTGCAGGTATGGTTTTTAAACTAATCAGTTATTAAAATAATCATAATAGCTCAACGGTTAAGGCGCTCTGGGTTACTGATCAGAAGATTGGAGGTTCAAGCCCCAGACCACCAAGCTGCCACTATTGGTCCCTTGAGCCAAGGCCCTTAACCTTATCTGCTCCAGGGGTGCCATATCATGGCTGGCCCTGGACTCTGACTCCAGCTTCCTAACAAGCTAGGATATGTGGGGACAAAAAATTTCACTGTGCTGTAATGTATATGCAACAAATAAAGACTTCTTTACTTCTTTTCTTTCTCTATGTGGTTCCAGGTGGTGGAGGTGTATGGGCTCTTGGCCCTTGGCATGTCCCTGTGGAATCAGCTTGTTCTGCCTGTGCTGTTCATGTGCTTCTGGCTAGTTCTGTTTGCTCTGCAGATCTACACCTATTTCAGCACCCGAGACCAGCCCACTTCCAGGGAGAGGTTGCTTTTCCTTTTTCTCACCAGGTAAATGGTGGTTACCCAATCATTTTCATTCAGAATGTTATACAGGAAATTCGTTTCTGCTTGTTTGTGGGTGAACAGATCTATTATATAAGGATAAACGGTTTCACAGACTCCAAAATGGACTTAGTTCAGTATTCTGGAACATTTGTTAAGCTGAATGACTTCAAACTTGCTCAGACGTGTTTTTGTCTTTGTGTTTTTCAGTATTGCGGAATGCTGTAGTACTCCGTACTCTCTGCTTGGACTGGTGTTCACTGTGTCATTTGTAGCTCTGGGCGTGCTCACTCTCTGCAAGTTCTACCTGCAGGGCTACAGGGCCTTCATGAATGATAACACAATGCACAGGTGCCATACTCTGATGTTTGCTCTCTTTCTCCCTCTGTTACTCTTTTTCAATTTTTATTTTTTTACTTCTTCCACTATATTTTTAATCATTCTTGTCCCAGACCCATCTTTATCCAAGCCTGTCAGCATCACTTAATTAAGCCTAACTGCTGGCAGACAGTGTTCCCGTTGATAAGAATTACAAAAGTAACTGCCTTAAAGCGCTTTTTTGCAAAAGCTTGCTTCAAAACCACTTCACATATAGCAGTGGGACTGCAGAGAGCAAAAGATCAGACTGCTTTAATGCTGTCTCATTCTTTCAGCAATAAGTGTAGCATGAATGATGGAAGGGGTAGTTCCAAAATTTTCATGTCTGCTGTGCAGTGGGCAGAGGTGCCTAACACAACAATCATGATTACCCCATTTTGACGCGTTCCCTCACTGCTTCAGTATGGATTTTTCAAGCATAGATTAGGCATCCATACCACAACCATGTGGTAAAAAAAGACAGACTGAGGGTTTCTTAAATACATATGACAAAAAAATGAGGATGAAGATTTAAAAGAAAGAATTCTGACTTAATACTCCAGTAAATTGTTTTAAATTTACACTGCCAGTCAAAAGATTTTGAACACTATGTATTTCAACATTTTTGTTTAAATGACCTCATTGTAAATAAAATTTTAAAATCTGACTATGGAATTTGGTGTAAGTGAATCGAGAATTGTTTATTATGAAATGTTTGGTTTTATTGGGAAAATCTAATCATAAAAGGCCAAAATGTCTAGTATATTTTGTTTGGTCTGTGGCAATAATGGTGATTAAACTGTAATAAAATATATAAAAATCCAGGTGTTTAAAAACATTTCAACTCGATCTTATTTCTATTGTGCTTTTAATAATACACAATGCAGCTTTAGAGAAATCCAGATGTAGATCTGTACTTATATTTTGTCTGGCAGTCTATAGAGTCTTTCAATAGTCATCTTGGATAACACTTCTATTATTATTATCATCATCATCATCATCATCTCGGACCATATTTCTTTTCAGACATGTAAAAGTGCACAGGCAGACAGACAGACAAATTAGGTTGAAATTAGCAGTGTGAGATTCTTAGTCATGTATGAACTGTGATAAATCTGATGTTCTATACAGGTATGATTTAGTACAATATATCACTAACTAGACCAATCCAAACCAACATAACCTCTGGTTAGAATGCCAAACAACCTCTCTATCTGACCTGCCCCTTTTCAGTACATCAATACAAAAAAACAGCCATGTTTCACCAATACAGTAATCTCCAAACTCTAAAAGCTTGGTGATTAAGGATACTACATGGTGTGCATTGTACAGTTTGGGACGGAGCCTTGAATTTAAATGTGTGCAATCGCTGCTGTGAGAATAATGTGCACAATATAAGAAGAGCACAGCACAACCTAGGCTATAAAATGTTCTTCAGCAAGTAGCTTGTGAAGGATTTTATTTTCTCAGAGAGAGGGTAAATTTCGTAATCTTACATCCTGTAGCTTTAATAGCTGCGTAACCTAATAGCTGTGCCTAACCATAGCATCAGGCCTACCCATACATAGGCCTAGCCAAACTACATCCAACCCTTTTAATGCTAATATAACTGTTAATGGATATCGAGTAATAGATAAGCCATATTTAAACTTACACCTTGAGTTTTTCTGTGCTTTTTATGTTTTCTTTGTTTCTCTTTTTAAATGTATATTAGTCTACTAATCCTTAAATAGTTCTAAATTTGCACTCTTTATTGCTCTCTGGTTCCTCTCAATTTTTTTCTTTCTTTCTTTGTTAGGGGAATGACTGAGGGAATCACGCTGTTGATTCTGGCAGTTCAGACGGGTCTAATTGAGCTCCAGGTCATCCACAGAGCCTTCCTTCTCAGTATCATTCTCTTCATTGTGGTTGCTTCCATTTTGCAGTCCATGCTGGAGATTGCTGACCCCATAGTGCTGGCACTAGGGGCATCTAGAGATAAGTAAGCTGTTTCTCACAAAATGCATAGACACATGGGTATGCTTAAGCCTCATGCAACATACCATGTCCATGCTGTTGTGGGCTTGCTGAGTGCAAGCTTGTTGACTGGGATTCTGAGCATGGTTACTTTTTACCATGTTGTAGACTGCTCAAACATGACTAGAAAGTACAACCCCAATTCCGAAAAAGTTGGGACAGTATGGAAAATGCTAATGAAAAAGAGTGATTTGTAAATGCAAAAGTTTTTTTTTGTACAGACTTTGTTATAGATTTTTTTATTTTATGACTTCCACATTATCAAATCAGTACAAAAACATTTTAGATTCCCAAATATTAGTTTTCTAGCACAAAATTAAATGTTACAGAAAAATGTTTGTATGTCATTAAAGAAAGCAGCATATTACGTAAGAGACACTTTTCAGACAAAAAACACAATGAAGGCAAAAATAAGAAGCGAGTGCGACAGTCAGTCTCCAGAAGAACTGTGTCTGGTTCTGCAAGATGCTCAATAAAACTTACCAGCTCATTTCCTTATAAAACTGCACTAATTGTACTGGAGACTATTATTTTCTATTTTAATTTGTATTTTTTTGTAACACCAAATATTGACTTCGTTTCATTTACTACTGTTTACTGCTCTTTACGGTATTTATTTTTCTTTTTAATGTAGAAATATTTAATTTCATTATTTTGAAGGCATCTTTGCTCTACAGCATTTCTATGCATGTGCCTAAAACCTTTGCACAGTACTGTACTTTGACTTGTATTTAACCAAAAAAAAAAAACGTATAAAGATAAGGTATTTGAAGTTTTACCTAATCAACTGCATAGTGATGTGAAACAGGTGAGGCAATCGTCTAATCATAGTATATAAGGAGCCTCCAAAAAAGGCCTAGTGCTTCAAGAGAAAGGATGGGCGGAGGCTCGCCAATCTGCCAACAGGTGCGTCAGCAAATAATCCAACACTTTGAGAACAACATTCCCCAAAGACAAATCGGTAGGATTTTGGGCATTTCACCTTCTACAGTGCACAATATAATTAAAAGATTCAAGGAATCCGGTCAAATCTCTGTGCATAAAGGACGAGGTCGAAAACAACTTCTGAATGCGTGTGATCTCCGATCCCTCAGACGTCACGGTCTTAAAAACCGTCATGAGTCTGTAATGGATATCCTGACATGGGCTCGGGAATACTTTGGTAAACCTTTGTCAGTCAACACCATTCACCGCTGCATCCACAGATGTAAGTTAAGGCTTTACTATGCGAAGCAGAAGCTGTACATCAACACTGTCCAGAAGCGCCGCCGACTTCTCTGGGCTCGGTCTCATCTGAGATGGACAGTAGCACAGTGGAATCGTGTTCTGTGGTCCGAGGAACAAACATTTCTAATAGTTTTTGGACAAAACAGCCGTCGTGTTCTCCGGGCCAAAGAGGAAAAGGTCCATCCAAGCTGTTATCAGTGTCAGGTCCAAAATCCAGCATCTGTCATGGTATGTGGGTGTGTCAGTGCCCATGGCATGGGTAACTTACACATCTGTGAGGGCATCATTAATGTAGAAAGATATGTACACATTTTGGAGCAACATATGCTGCCATCCAGAGCAGGACAACGCCAAACCACATTCTGCCCGGGTGGTTGCGTAAGCAGAGAGTGCGGGTTCTAGCATGGCCTGCAGTCCTGACCTGTCTCTGATTGAGAATGTGTGCCGCATTATGAAGCGCAAAATAAGGCAAGGAACAGTTGCACAGCTGAAGAAATGCATAATGTTTGAATGGGGGAAAATTCCGCTTGCTAAACTTAACCAACTGGTGTCTTCAGTGCCCAAACACTTAATGTGTTATTAAAAGAAAAGGTGATGTCACACAGTGGTAAACAGTCGACTGTCATAACTTTTTTGGAGTGTATTGCAATCAGATTTGAAATGAGTGTATATTTTCAAAAGTAAAACATCAAATAGTGTGTTAATAATCTGTTTTCAATATAGTACAGGGTGAATTTAATTTTCAAACGACACTCCCCCCCCCCCCCCCCCCATTTTCCCTACTGTCCCAACTTTTTCGGAACTGGGGTTGTATAAACTGTAGTAAAACTACACTAATAACATAAGTAACACATGTACTGTGTTTAATGTGGTAGCATAAAATATATGCTACAAGTTGCTGGTGTGCCACTGTATTTTAATGGCTGTCATAAATATTTTAACCTGGGGCTAAGAATAATGCTTCACATTGCTAGTAATTGTAGTGTATATTCAACATTCTCTCTCTCTCTCTCTCTCTCTCTCTCCCCTTCAGAATGTAGGATTCAAAAACATTTGAGCTACAGAGAGCTGCTTGAATTTAGCTAACTGCAGAATGTGAAATAAAGTTTTGTGTGTTTCAGAGAGCTAATGCCTAATTAGCCATGTTTAATTTCGTTACATTATTTTGTTTTGTTGAATCTGAATGGATCACACAAACACTGTCATTATTAAGTTTCAGTTATTGTAGTTTTACAATACGCAAGACATTCAGGCAATGCTTATTTTTGCTGGATCGAAAATGTATCGTATTGACCACTCACCATATTATACCAAATTTTCATCTTGTGTATCCTTACACGCCTAGGTTGGATGAAATCTAATATTCGCTGAGAGGCAAACAGAAAAGGTGAAATAGTTCAAGGAAGCTAAAAACTCTTTGTAGTGTTAACTTTAGAGTGGACTGTGAGCTCTCTGGTCAAGTTCATTGCAGATCAGTGTGAGGGACTGAATTTTATCTATGAACTCTGCAGATCATGTTTGGTTGGAGAGCAGTATTTGTTTGATTGCTGTTTATTCAAATTATGATAGTAATTGGTTACCTGGATACCGTTAACTTGGAATTCAGGGTGATGTGGTCTATTCATGATCTATTCATAGCCGAAATGCACCTAAAATGACTGTCAGCATACAGTATCCCCCAGAATTAATGCCATCCTTCACAAAAATGAGCAAAATTCAATAAGTGATATTTTGAGCTCAAACATACTGGGGCATTGTGTAGTTTTATTTAAATATGTTTAAGAAGTGCAATTTTCTTTCTACAAAACCCCTACAGTTAATGATTTTTTGATGCCTGCTCTGAAGAGAATAACAGCACTGAGTCTCTTTTTGTAATGTCTAACAAGGTTATGGACACTTGTAGAGGGATCTTGGGCCATTCTTCCATGCAGAACAGTTTGTGCATGTGGACTTCCCTCTCCAATTCAGACCACAGGTTTTCAGTAGGGTTAAAATCTGGAGGCTGATGTGGTCATTGCATAACATTGATTTTGTGTTTCTTTAACCATTACTGTTTTCATTTGGAAGTATTTTGGGTGATCTTGTTGAAAGCTCTATCTATGCAAGTCTGAACCTCTTGGCACTTTAAACCAGGGTTTGGGATTAAATATCTCGTGTCAAGCATAACTCATGATGGCATGAGAGTGATTCCATATCAGATCAGCCAGTGGCAGAGGACTTGTCCACCACTCCGTCCCAGATGTTGCTGTGGGTTTTTTTTTGTTTGTTTGTTTGTTTGTTTTCGTTTTTTTCCAACATCATTTATTAGTATGCATGAATAAACTCTCACTTGTTATGCAGTGTTAGCCATTTCAAAACTTGACCCAGATGTGTTTTGTGACTGACATGCCCCCTTTTCTGAAACCCTTTTTTTTCTTAACTTAACATATACTTGCTATGCAATCAGCGTTGGCATTTCTGTAATTATTTCAATGGCAAAAAAAAGAAAACTACAAGCTACAAATTTTCTGAGTTAGTAAGTATTCAGTGTTATTACTGTAAGGTAGATTTTTTTCATTTTTTTTCCTGAAATCGTATTTATGAATAAGATTCCGATGCAACTTAGTGCTGCTTGAAAGTGTGTGAACCCGTAAGATTTTTCTATATTTCTGCATAAATATGACCTAAAACATCAGCAGATTTTCACACAAGTCCTACAAGTAGATAAAGAGAATCCAATTAAACAAATGAGACAAAAATATTATATTTGGTCATTTATTTATTGAGGAAAATGATCCAATATTACATATCTGTGAGTGGCAAAAGTATGTGAACCTTTACTTTCAGTATCTTCTTTGACCTAGTTGTGCAGCAATAACTGCGACTAAATGGCTTGGAGGAATTTTAGCCCATTCCTCAGTACAGAACAGCTTCAACTCTAGATTGTTTGGTGAGTTTCCTCACATGAACTGCTTGCTTCAGGACTTTAAACAGCATCGGATTAAGGTCAGGATTTTGACTTGGATTTTATTCTTCTTTGCTTAGGCTCTTCTTTTTGGAGAGCAGTGGCTCTCTCCTTGCAACCCTGCCATGCACACCATTGTTGTTCAGTGTTCTCCTGATGAACAACTCATGAACATTAACATGTGAGAGAGGCCTTTAGTTACTTAAGTTACCATGGCTCCTTTGTGACCTCGCAGACAATTACATGTCTTGCTCTTGGAGTGATCTTTGTTGGTCTCCACTCCTGGAGAGGGTAACAAAGGTCTTGAATTTCCTCCATTTGTACACAATCTGTCTGACTGTGAATTGGTGGAGTCCAAATTCTTTAGAGATGGTTCTGTAACCTTTTCCAGCCTGATGAGCTTCAACAACTTTTTTTCCTGAGGTCCTCAAAAATCTCATTTGTTCATGCCATGATACACTTTCACAAACATGTGTTGTGAAGATCAGACTCTGATAGATCCCTGTTCTTTAAATAAAACATGCCGCTCACTCACACCTGATTGTCATCCCATTGATTGAAAACACCTGACTCTAATTTCACCTTCAAATTAACTGCTAATCCTAGAAGTTCACATACTTTTGCCACTCATGGATATTTAATGTTGGATCATTTTCCTCAATAAATAAATGACCAAGTATGATATTTTTGTCTCATTTGTTTAATTGGGTTCTCTTTGTCTACTTTTAGGACTTTTAGGTCTGAAAATCTGATGATGTTTTAGGTCCTATTTATGCAGAAATATAGAAAATTCTAAAGGGTTCACAAACTTTCAAGCACCACTGTAGGTTTTGCATCATCTGCAAATTTTGAGGTCCTATGTTATCTAGTGCTGTTCTTTTCATTAAGTAGCACCACTTCTCCACCCTAGTAAATACATTTATCAATCCTCACAGTACAGGTTGAGAGCATTTGCTTTGTGAGACTACATCAGCTGTTTTTGTTAATCCCCTGCCTGTCTCAGGGGATACTTGTCCTTTTTTCTTCTCTAACATTAAATTGACAATTTTTTGCAGGAGCTTGTGGAAGCACTTCCGTGCAGTCAGTCTGTGCCTGTTTCTACTCGTATTCCCGGCTTACATGTCCTACATGATCTGTCAGTTCTTCCACATGGATTTCTGGCTTCTTATCATCATCTCCTCTAGCATCCTTACATCTTTGCAGGTAGATCTCATATAAAATCACATTAATGGGTATTTGGTGTTCGAAGGTTTCTGCAGCAGCACACTGAAACCTACCAGCTCGTGTTTTTTATGCTTCCGCCACTGAGTAACGATTCTCGTTAGTGTGATGTGTCAAGAACAAGTGGCTGAATGTTTGTAGGCTTTTATGTGGACTTATCATTGTAACCAACAGATAAATTGATTAGATTTTGGAATTGATCCAAAAGATCAAATGTCTGAAATAGTTTTTTCTTCAGTAAATTCCTTCCTTTTTGTCATACAAAGATATTACTTGTGCGTTCATGTTCAAGAACTCAAGTCCCATTTTTGCCGTGTGTCTGTCAGAGATTCAAAATTTTCATTAGCGTTTTATCTCAAGAACAAGTGTTTGAATGTTTGTAGGATTTATACTGATCAGCCATAACATTAAAACCACTGACAGGTGCCATGAATAACATTGTCGTTACAGTGGCACCTGTCAAGTGTTGGGATATATTAGGCAGTAAGTGAACAGTCAGTTCTCGAAGTTGATATGTTGGAAACAGGAAAAATGGGCAAGTGTTAGGATTTGAGCGACTTTGATGAGGGCCAATTGTGATAGCTAGACGACTGGGTCAGAGCATCTTCAAAACAGCAGGTCTTGTGGGGTGTATGCAGTGGTTAATACCTACCAAATGTGGTCCCAGGAAGGACAACTGGTGAACCAGCGACAGGTTCATGAGCGCCCAAGGCTCATTAATGTACCTGGGGAGCAAAGGCTACCCTGTCTGGTCTGATCTCACAGAAGAGTCACTGTAGCACAAATTGCTGAAAAAGTTAATGCTGGCTGTGATAGAAAAGTGTCAGAACACAGTGAATTGTAGCTTGCTGTGCATGGGGCTGCGTAGCCGCAGACAGGCAGTCAGAGTGCCCATGCTGACCCCTGTCCAGTGCAGAAAGCACCTACAATGTGCATGTGAGCATCAGAACTGGACCATGGAGCAATGGAAGAAGGTGGCCTGGTCCGATGAATCACGTTTTCTTTACATCATGTTGATGGCCAGGTGTGTGTGCATCGCTTATTTGGGGAAGAGATGGCTCCAGGATGCACTATGGGAAGAAGGCAAGCTGGGGGATGCTCTAGGCAATGTTCTGCTGGGAAAACTTGGGTCGTGGCTTTCATGTGGATGTTACTTTAACACATACCACCTACAGTACCTAAACACTGTTGCAGACCACCACTTCATTGCTGCAGTTTTTCCTAATGGCACTTGCCTCTTTCAGCAGGATAATGCGCCCTGCCACACTTCAAAAATTGTTCAGGAATGGTTTGAGGAACATGACAAAGAGTTCAAGGTGTTGGCTTGGCCTCCAAATTCCCCAGATCTCAATCCAGTTGAGCATCTGAGGGATATGCTAGACAAACAAGTCCGATCCATGGAGGCCCCATCTTGCAACTTACAGGACTTAAGGATCTGCTGCTAACGTCTTGGTGCCAGATAGGCTTGGTGCCTTGACGGGTCAGAGCCGTTTTGGCTATACAAGGGGGACCTACACAATATTGGGCAGGTGGTTTTAATGTTATGGCTGATTTGGTGTATATGGAATTATCATTGTAACCAGCAGAGCAACTGATTAGATTTTGAAATTGATCCAAACAGCGTTAAGGTCTCAGCAAGGACAAATGTGTGAAAGAGTTTTTCTTCAATAGCTTCCTTCACATTTGAAGTATATTTTGAGCATAATGTATGAGTCCTGGCATACAAATAAGCAACAAGAAGGACTGGACCTGTTGGTGATGGAAGCATCTCGCTGGATGCCCAGTTCAACTTGTTTGTTTGTTTTTCTTTTTAGTGTAATGTGACAATTAGTTTGACTGGCAGGTCAATATTTCTGTTGACTTGGTATGCGTTAGTTTACATAGACTGCATGCATAACTCTAAAACAGTTCTTCAGGTAAGTGTAATATCGTGAATCCATATTTTTACAATTTACTACCCATCACAAATCTAAGCTTGGCAAATTTAAGTGAGCTCTGAAGCAGTTGATTTTTGATTAATGAACACCCTATGTTCCTGCAATAAATTTGAGGAAGTACAATTGCTAAATTATAAATGCCAGTATTTCCTTTACTGTAGATTACATTACACTTGGAGTGTTTCTAATTCTCTCTTCCCCTCTGTCCTCCTCTCTGTTCTCCCAAGGTGTTGGGCACATTGTTGATCTATGTTCTCTTCATGGTGGAGGAGTTGCGCAAGGTGCCAATGGAGAACATGGACGATGTGATCTACTGCGTGAACGGCACCTACCGGATGTTGGAGTTTGTGGTGGCTCTTTGTGTAGTGGCATACGGCATTTGTGAGACAGTGTTTGGTGAATGGACTGTGATGGGCTCCACCATTGTGCTTGTACACTCCTACTACAATGTGTGGCTGCGGGCACAACTGGGTTGGCAGAGCTTTTTACTCCGTCGCGATGCCGTCAACAAGATCAAGAGCCTGCCTACAGCCTCTGAACAGCAGCTGCAGCAACACAATGACATCTGCTCCATCTGCTATCAGGTAAGAGTGTGTATGAAATTATATCATTAGTAATTCATATTTGAAATATGTATTGGGTATTGGGGTGGGGAGATGTTTTAGGTTCCTGTATGTTCCTGTATGTTTTAGGTTCCTGATGTTACAATAAAGGACAATTTAATTGATCTAGATGCAGTTAAATAGAAATGTAATACTGTAAAACTTGTTTAGTGAAGGCATGACCAAAGTGTGTTTTTGTCCTCCTGAAAATTGCCTTGTCTTGTCAGTCTTGTATTGTATTTTACCATGCAGTCCAGTCCAGAGTGCAATCCCACAAATTTGTTGCCATTTAATTGCCAGCTGACCTATACTGTAACTAGATATTGTGCTGAGTTTAGTTACTCATCTTGCCAAAGTACTAATCACGCTGAACAGGGTCATATGGGTGATGCTGGAAATACTGTACACCATTGATCAAACACAGTCCTCAGACAATCATCTTGATGATGTCACTGGTTAGAAACACTTTTGTAATGAACAGTATGGCACAGTGATGTAGAGTTGTGCATCAGAACTGGGATCCTGCAGAAACCAAAAAAGAAAAAAGAAAAAAGTCATGGACATTGTGTGGACAGGCAAGCAGACAGGCATCATTTGTTCACCTTCAGCAAATGCTTAATCTTGTTCAGGGTCACTGTGGTTTAAAGGGGTCATATGATGATTTTAAAAGTTCATTATTTTGTTTATTGGGTGTAATAGAATAGTTAACATGCTTCAATGTTCAAAAAAATAATAATGTCGTCGGTTTTACTGTATCAGTTCGAACCCGAGTCAGATTCAGAAAATGATGATCAAGCAGATCAATCAGAACCAACTTTGCAAGCATGACTTGACCAGAACGTTTAACAGTGGTAAGTTACCTTTCAGATACGATGTTTTTGTTATGGTTTAATTTGGCTTCTTCACTGTAGCAACTTTATGTCCTGAACTTTATTGCACTTTGTGTATAGCCTGTGTTGTACTCTGCCAGATTCAGGAAGCAAACTTTTGGGTTGTACTGCTCAGGAACAGCGTTATAAATGAATGTTAACTACTGATTCCTAATTTCGTCCATTTTCGGAAGGCCAAACAAAGAGATTTTGCTTTTGCATCGTAATACAGAGCGTCTCCACAACATGCCGCTAACACAATTCACTGAAGCCTCGCCTTCTTTCTTCACGCCTGCCTTTGGGCGGGATTATGCTAATATTTAAAATACTGACGTAGACGTTTGCGGTAGTAATATCTGGACTTCGATGTGTTCTCTGTTGGATAGATTAAATCCCTTTGTGGGAGACTATGAGCTTTGTAACTTTGCAGATCTTGTACATGCACAAACAGATACATTACACACTAAAGGAAAAGGAAAACATTAAAAAGCATCATATGACCCCATTTAACATAACACCTTTCCTGTGGAGGAAACAGAAAGGTTAGAAAAATATTGTACATGTAGAAACAAAATAGGTTTCATAGCAGAATTGGCCAGAATTCCCATCAGGGTCTTACAATCTCACCTTGAGTGACTGTAGACCAGGCAAAATAAACTTCAGACTTCACGTAAAACAAAAATGTCTATAAACAACAAAAAGATGCGAGAAAAACAGTTTAGTTTTATGACTTAACAAATCCTTAATCACAAAACCTTAATTATCTGAGGTGGGCATGCACACACAAATATCCAGAGAACAAACAAAAAACTATAACAAACAAAAGATAAAAATTTGAGGCAAAGGTTTAGCACTCAAAAAGGCAGGTAAGTTACAACTCTTCATAACAAAAGGAAAGGCTAGGAAGCAAAGAACTGGGCAAGGAACTGAACACAACAGGTTTTAAATAGGCAAAACACAGGTGAACACAGTAATTAATTAACACAGGTAATGATAAAGTTGTTAGAAAAGAAACGCGAAATGTCCCCATCTAGTGACAAAAATGAAGAACTGCAGGCTGAGAATTACACAGGTGGGATTGAAACAACCAACTTGGATAACCTCTAAAGCAATCTTCAGCAGTAAAATAGTGATCGCCAAAGCCATGTTAGCATACACTTTTGTTTCAGATTTATTTTTTTATTTATTAGGGCTGACAAAATTACAGTACTTTCACTACAGAGCTGTCACTGCCAGTGAAGCAAGCCTGAGAAAATCCAAACAAACCCATCACAGAGATTAGGTGTGGCATTAGGTGTGGCCAAATAATTTATTTGCTAAATTATTAAAAAGAAAGAATGCCATGGTGAGCTCAGGAACACCAAAAGACCTGAAAGACCATGAAAAAAAAAATTGTGGCAGATGTGAGGAATTCTTTTCCTGGTGGAGCAAAACCCCTTCACAACAGTTGGCCATATCAAGAACACCGTTTAGGAGGTAGACGTGTCTGTCTCAAAGTCAAGAGAAGACTTCACCAGAGCAAATACAGAAGGTTTATCAGAGCATGTAAACCATTGTTAATTCTCAAAAACAAGATGGCCAGATTAGAGTTTGCCAATTTAAAAAAAAAAACAAAAAAAACTCTTGAGCGGTTCTGGAACAACATCCAAGGGACTGATGAGACAAAGGTCAACTTGCACCAGAAGGATGAGAAGTGAAGTGTGTGGAGAAAGGAAGGAAATGCTCATGATCTGACGCATACCACCTCATCCTATGGTGTGGGAATGTGTGGCTAGTTCCCTTGTATTTATTGATGATGTGACTGCTGAGAAAAGCAGCAGGATGAATTCTAGGAGTAGATCTCCAGGAGATCAGCAGTTTCTGAATCCAGCCTGTCTGGTACCAACACCCATGGTCAAAGTCACTGAGATCACATCTTTTGCTATTTTATTGCATGATGTAAACGTTACCTGAAGCTCTTGAGCTGTATCTGCAAGATTTTATGCATTGTGCTCCTGCCATATGATTGGCTGATTGGATAATTGCATAAATGAACAGTTGTTCATATTAAGGTGGATGATGAGTGTAGTTGACAACTACTTTAGATCCTATAACTACTAAGCTTTACTCTTCATAACTACTATAACGAAATAGAGCATAACTGTTAATCTTACTAGCCAGCTAAGTTAATCATTCACTGGAGACTATCTACAAACTACCCTACAGTTATATTAAAGGGATTCTTTTTCCTTAATTTTCAGGTCGATCCTTTTTTGTGTATGTCAGGGAGTCTCATGCATACAAAGCAGATTGGGTTCCATCCATAGACCATATACAAGTTATATGCAGTGTATGGTTCCATCTGAGTGTCCTCTGGAAATACTCACATTGTGATGTGGTTCAGCATTTCTGAAGTTCTCTGTATTCTCTGAATCTGCACTGCATTTGCAAATATTTTGGGGTTTCATCCACTATGTTTATTTATTTACCCAGAGTAATGTCTTTTTGCCAATGACATTTAGCTTTATTTAAAAAGTTTTACATCTGCCATCTTCAAAGTTTGTGAACCCTTTAGAATCTTCTATATTTCTGGATAAATATAACCTAAAACATCATCAGAAGTCCTAAAAGTAGAAAAAGAGAACCCGATTAAACAAATTAGATAAAATGAGACAGCACTGTGGCATGTTGAAAATGAGTGTCAGCCAACACAGTAGAATCTTGGACCCAGAAACAGTATTATTGGAAGCTCATTACGTCACGACTTAACAAGCGGATATTACATTTCTGTGAGTGGCAAAAGTATGTGAACCTTTGCTTTCAGTATCTGGTTTGACCCAGTTGTGCAGCAATAACTGCAACTAAACGTTTCTGGTAACTGTTGATCAGTCCTGCAAATCGGCTTGGGGGAGTTTTAGCCCGTTCCTCAGTACATATCAGCTTCAACTCTGGGATGTTGGTGGGTTTCCTCACATTAACTGCTTGCTTCAGGACCTTACACAGTATTTCTATTGGATTAAGGTCAGGACATTGACTTGGCCATTCCAAAACATTAACGTTATTCTTCTTTAAACATTCTTTGGTAGAACGGCTTGTGTGCTTAGGGTCGTTGACTTGCTGCATGACCCACTTTCTCTTGAGATTCATTTAATGGACAGATTTCCTGACATTTTCCTTTAGAATTCGCTGGTATAATTCACAATTCATTGTTCCATCAATGATGGCAAGTCGTCCCGGCCCAGATGCAGCAAACCAGGCCCAAACCATGATACTAACACATACTATCTATGTTTCATAGATGGGATAAGGTTCTTATGCTGGAATGCAGTGTTTTCATTTCTCCAAACATAACGCTTCTCATTTAAACCAAAAGTTCTATTTTGATCTCATCTGTCCTCAAAACATTTGTCCAGTAAGCTTCTGGCTTGTCCACGTGATCTTTAGCAAATGCAGACAAGCAGCAATGTTCTTTTTGGAGAGCAGTGGCTTTCTCCTTGCAACCCTGCCATGCACACCATTGTTGTTCAGTGTTCTCCTGATGGTGGACTCATAAACATAAACATTAGCCAATGTGAGAGAGGCCTTTAGTTGCTTAGACGTTACTCTGGGTTCCTTTCTGACCCCGTGGACTATTACACGTCTTACTCTTGGAGTGATCTTTGTTGGTTGACCACTCCTGGGGAGGGTAACAAAGATCTTGAATTTGCTCTATTTGTACATAGTCTGTCTGATTGGATCGGTGGAGTCCAAACTCTTTAGAGATTTTGTTACCTTGTTTTACCTTTTTACCTTAGAGGTTTTGTAACCTTTTCCAGCCCGATGAGCTTCAACAACTCTCTTTTTTTTTTTTTTTTTTTTTTCCTTTCTTTTCCCTGAGGTCCTCAGAAATCTCCATTGTTCATGCCATGATACACTTCCACAAACTTGTTGTGAAGATCAGACTTTGATAGATCCCTGTTCTTTAAATAAAACAGGGTGCTCACTCACACCTGATTGTCATCCCATTGATTTAAAACACTTAATTTCACCTTTAAATTAACTGCTAATCTTAAAGGTTCACATACTTTTGCCACTCACAGATATGTAATATTGGATCATTTTCCCATTTTCCTCAATAAATAAATGACCAAGTATAATATTTTTGTCTCATTCATTTAATTGGCTCTTGTTGTCTACCTTTAGTACTTGTGTGAAAATCTGATGATGTTTTAGGTCATATTTATGCACATTTGTGCAACCAGATTATTTTAAGTTTTTTTTTTTTTCTTTTTCTTTTTCTTTGTTCCCCCTAAAACATTTCAGTTTGTTTTTCACTTCAGTTTTGTTGGCTGCTAAATCATATTAAAGGTTGGAAAAGATCTGACATGATTTATCTTGGTTTCATTTTTTTTTTTTTTTTTTTTTTACATCACAAAAACCTGCAATTTAAACAGAGGGGTGTAGACTTTATATCCACTAGAAACTCTGCCACAACTGTCATGCTTTATCCTGCTGAGCTCAGTAGTTGCTGAAGGAATAATAATCCATGACTTTTACATTTCTATTTTTCCTTTAGGACATGACTTCAGCTGTCATCACACCATGTAATCACTTCTTCCATGCCGGCTGTTTGAAGAAGTGGCTGTATGTGCAGGAGGCCTGCCCTCTGTGCCACAGCCAGCTAAAGAGTTCAGCACAGCGGGAGGCAGGTATGGATGTACCACCACAACCTGATGCCACCATCCAGGAGGCCCAGCCAGAGGCACCCATGCCTGCCTCGGCTGAGGTGGTAAGTGGTGATGAAGGGGAAGTGGAGGCCAACACTCCTGCTGAGACTGAGCTTCCTCTGTCCTTTTCCACAGGCTAATGGCTGCTCTTGCCAGGCTCTCGGACCAGAAATGAGCCACACCCCTCTGATGTCATATTCATAAATGCTGGCCAAAGGAGGAGGAATATTTCTGAATATGGGATTTGGTGGGTAACAGCGTTACTGATGCGGTAGCTGTAGCACCTGTGTGCCCAACAGACATCCTTACAATCAAACACGCCATATTATGTCCTTTATACTTATCTGTAAACCTCTTGCTGCTTTTATAACTTCCATTTCTGTTAATTGCGATGGCATTTCGCTAATAGGAATGCCTGAACCCTTAATCCCAAATACTTACAAACATCAGCTTGCAAACCTGTGCCACTTCCATGTCAATCCAAGGCCTAGAGGACTATAAACGGTTCTAGACCTTGCCAACCTGAATGTGTCCCTTAGACAGTGCATTGGTGCAATATATGCAACCAGTACATATTCACTAGCATGCTTTTAGTATCCACAAATCGCATTAGCTATATGTACATATTTTTATATATATATATATATATATATATATATATATATATATATATATATATATATATATATATATATATATATATATAAAAATATATATAATATATATATTTATATTTACACACACACACAGTACTGTGCAAAAGTTTTAGGCAGGTGTGAAAAATGCTGTAAAGTAAGAATGTTTTTAAAAAATAGACATGTTAATAGTTTATATTTATTAATTAACAAAATGCAAAGTGAGTGAACAGAAGAAAAATCTACAGCAAATCAGTATTTGCTGTGACCACCCTTTGCATTCAAAACGGCATCAATTCTTCCAGGTACACTTGCACACTGTTTTTGAAGGAACTCAAAAAGGAAGGGTGGCCAAAACATCATGGATAACTAACCACAGTTCTTCTGTGGATTTAGGCAGCCTCAGTTGCTTCTCTCTCTTTATGTAATCCCAGACAGATCGATGATGTTGAGATCAGGGCTCTGTGATGGCCATACCATCACTTCCAGGACTCCTTGTTCTTCTTTTCGCTGAAGATAGTTCTTAATGACTTTCGCTGTATTTTTAGGGTCATTGTCATGCTGCAGAATAAATTTGGGGCCAATCAGATGCCTCCCTGATTGTATTTCATGGTAGATAAGCATCTGCCTGTACTTCTCAGCATTGAGGAGACCATTAATTCTGACCAAATCCCCAACTCCATTTGAAAAAATGCAGCCCCAAACTTGCAAGGAACCTCCACCATACTTCACTGTTACCTACAGACACTCATTCATGTACTGCTCTCCAGCCTTTCGGCAAACAAACTGCCTTCTGCTATAGCCAAATATGTCAAATTTTGACTCCTCGGTCCAGAGCACCTGCTGCCATTTTTCTGCACCCCAGTTCCTGTGTTTTCGTGCATAGTTGAGTCGCTTGGCCCTGTTTCCACGTCGGAGTTATAGCTTTTTGGCCGCAAGTCTTCCATGAAGGCCACTTCTGACCAGACAGTGGAAGGGTGGTCACACTAAACATTGATTTGATGTAGTTTTGTCTTCTGTTCACTCACTTTGCGTTTTGCTAATTGATAAAACCTACTAACGTCTATTTTTGAAAGCATTGTTACTTTACAGCATTTTTTCACACCTGCCTAAAACCTTTGCACAGTTTTCTCTCTCTCTCTCTGTCTGTCTGTCTGTCTGTCTGTCTGTCTGTCTGCCTACCTACCTACCTACCTACCTAGGGTATAGAAAAGAATCAACCCCTTTAAAATAATCACATTTTGTTGCTTTTCAGCCTGAAATGAAGACGGAAGACAGTTTTTGTTTTATCCAGCTGTATTTACTCAGTGCAACTTATAACATCCAAGTGAAAGATACAACACCAACATGTCAGAATTTTTTATTTTTTTTAAAGCAATCACTGAGTTGGAAAAAGGATCACCCCCTTGCTTTAATTTGCCTTATTTTTTTTAATTACAGCCTTTAGTCTTTTGGGATATGTCTCTACTAACTTTGCACATCTAGACGTTGCAATATTTGCCCACTCTTCTTTGCAGAACTGCTCAAGTTCAGTTAAATTTGATGCTGACCGTTTGTGGACTGCAGTCTTCAAGTCATTCCACAGATTTTCAATGGGGTTTAAGTCTGGGCTCTGACTAGGCCATGCAAGGACATTCACCTTTTTCTCCTTCAACCACTGTGTGGTCAGTTTTGCTGTGTGATTTGGGTCATTGTCATGTTGGAAGGTAAATCTTATTCCCATTGACAACTTTCTGGCAGAGGGCAGCAGATTTTCCTCAAGAATTTGATGCTATTCTGCCCCATCCATTTTCCTTCTATCCTGACAAGTGCTCCAGTCCCTGCTGCAGAGAAACACCCCCATAACAGGATATTACCACCTCCACGCTTTACTGTAGCAATGGTGTTATTTGGATGGTGAGCTGTATTGGATTTCCACCAGACATATTGTTTGGTGTTCAGGCCAAATAATTCATCTGACCATAACACCTTTTTCCATGTGGCCTCAGAATCTTCAAGGTGCTTTTTAGCAAAGCTCAGTCGTGGGTGGCTTTTTTTTTCTTGCAACCCTCCCATACAAGCCACATTTGTGGAGAATTTGTGAAATTGTTGTCCAATGCACACAATGACCACTCTTTGTCATAAATTCTGCAACTGCTTCAGAGTTGCTGTAGGCCTCTTGGTAGCCTCTCTGACCAGTTTCCTCCTGGCTCTTTCATCCAGTTTGGAGCGACGTCCTGATCCAGGGAGAGTCTGTGTTGTACCAAATACCTTCCACTTCTTAATAATAGACTTCACTGTGCTTCTAGGCATTGATAAAGCCTTTTAATTTTTTTTGTATCCATCTCCTGACTTGTGCCTGTCCACAACTTTATCCCGGAGATATTTTGACAGTGCCTTGCCACCCATAGTTGAGTGTTTGCTTCAGTTGCACTACAAAATGCTCCAGGAAAGCTCTTTTCATGCTGAGCTAATCAAAATGACCGTGGCTGATCACAGTTGAAAGTCAGATGGCTTTGTGTGCCATTGAGAAGGTGATTGGCTACACCTTATTGAGTTTACAAGTCATTTTTTGGAGGGGGCTGATCCTTTTTCCAACTCAGTGATTGTTTTTTTTTTTTTTTTTAATTTAAAAAAAATAAATTTCTGACATGTTGGTGTTATATCTTTCACTTGGATGTTATAAGTTGCACTGAGTAAATACAGCTGGATAAAACAAAAACTGTGTCCGTCTTCATTTCAGGCTGAAAAGCAACAAAATGTGATTATTTTAAAGGAGGGTGATTATTTTTCTATACCCACTGTATGTATGTATATATGCGTGTGTGTGTATATATGTATGTGTGTGTGTGTATAAGTATATAAGTATCTCACAAAAGTGAGTACACCCCTCACATTTTTGTAAATATTTTATTATACCTTTTCATGGGACAACACTGACGAAATGACACTTTGCTACAATGTAAAGTAGTGAGTGTACAGCTTGTATAACAGTGTAAATTTGCTGTCCCCTCAAAATAACTCAACACGCAGCCATTAATGTATAAACTGAGTGAAAATGTCCAAATTGGGCCCAATTAGCCATTTTCCCTCACCGGTGTCATGTGACTCGTTAGTGTTACAAGGTCTCAGGTGTGAATGGGGAGCAGGTGTGTTAAGTTTGGTGTTATCGCTCTCACACTCTCTCATACTGGTCACTGGAAGTTCAACATGGCACCTCATGGCAAAGAACTCTCTGAGGATCTGAAAAAAAGAATTGTTGCTCTACATAAAGATGGCCTAGGCTATAAGAAGATTGCCAACACCCTGAAACTGAGCTGCAGCACGGTGGCCAAGACCATACAGCGGTTTAACAGGACAGGTTCCACTCAGAACAGGCCTCGCCATGGTCGACCAAAGAAGTTGAGTGCACGTGCTCAGCATCATATCCAGAGGTTGGCTTTGCAGAATAGACGTATGAGTGCTGCCAGCATTGCTGCAGAGGTTGAAGGGGTGGGGGGTCAGCCTGCCAGTGCTCAGACCATACGCCGCACACTGCATCAAACTGGTCTGCATGGCTGTCGTCCCAGAAGGAAGCTTCTTCTAAAGATGATGCACAAGAAAGCCCGCAAACAGTTTGCTGAAGACAAGCAGACTAAGGCCATGGATTACTGGAACCATGTCCTGTGGTCTGATGAGACCAAGATAAACTTATTTGGTTTAGATGGTGTCAAGCGGCAACCAGGTGAGGAGTACAAAGGCAAGTGCGTCTTGCCTACAGTCAAACATGCATGAGTGCTGCTGGCACTGGGGAGTGTACTGTGACATGTACTTTGACATACTGAAGCAGAGCATGTTCCCCTCCCTTCGGAAACTGGGCCGCAGGGCAGTATTCCAACATGATAACGACCCCAAACACACCTCCAAGACGACCACTGCCTTGCTAAAGAAGCTGAGGGTAAAGGTGATGGACTGGCCAGGCATGTCTCCAGACCTAAACCCTATTGAGCATCTGTGGAGCATCCTCAAATGGAAGGTGGAGGAGCGCAAGGTCTCTAACATCCACCAGCTCTGTGATGTCGTCATGGAGGAGTGGAAGAGGACTCCAGTGGCAACCTGTGAAGCTCTGGTGAACTCCATGCCCAACAGGGTTAAGGCAGTGCTGGAAAATAATGGTGGCCACACAAAATATTGACACTTTGGGCCCAATTTGGACATTTTCACTTAGGGGTGTACTCACTTTTGTTGCCAGCGGTTTAGACATTAATGGCTGTGTGTTGAGTTATTTTGAGGGGACAGCAAATTTACACTGTTATACAAGCTGTACACTCACTACTTTACATTGTAGCAAAGTGTCATTTCATCAGTGTTGTCCCATGAAAAGATATAATAAAATATTTACGAAAATGTGAGGGGTGTACTCACTTTTGTGACAGACTATGTGTGTATATATATGTATATATATATATGTGTGTGTGTGTGTGTGTGTGTGTGTGTGTGTGTGTGTGTGTGTATATATATATATATATATATATATATATATATATATATATATATATAAATAAAAAAAACCACTGCATTTGCACTAATGTAACACAAAAGCAATGTTCCAAAGTTGTCTTGTCAGATACCAAATATTTTGGTGTATATGCGCATTGAAACAAGTTCTAGATATGAAATATTGTTAGTACATAGTGTAAATGTCTTTGTAAAACTGTTTTTATATACAGAAGTACAGTATTAAGCAGCACCAGGTTGTATGAAGTGGCTGAGGCTTGCATGAACACTTTAATGACCTTGTGTGGTCAAAGTGGGAAAAGCTAAAGGCCATTGATTTGAACTGGTGACAGTAGATGACCAAACTCCCTTTCATCAGTATTATTTGGCATTTATTGCATTTGTGAGCATGAATACATTTTAACAATGTATGAGCAAACTAAGCAATGCCACTTTTATTTATTAGTTTGAAACTTAACTTATTTCTACAAAAGGACACTTGACTTGGAGGGAAAGGAATTTTTACATTTATTAAAGGGGGGGGGGGGGATTTTTAAAGAATGTTTCGGACATATTTTGCCACTTTAACTGAGAATGAAGAGCCTGATCCTTGCATCATTCTGATTTTGTTCTCTATGTTGTTAATTTACTACATGAATATGTGAAATGATGTCCTGAGCAACTGTTTGAGACTACTGTTTGGATTGCAACTGAGCTCAGTAAAATATGCCTGAGGTTTGACAATGAATGTGAAAATAAATCAAAACCTACCATATGAAACCTTTTTCTTGGTCAGCCATCATGCTTCTCTTAGACATTTTGAAATTGCAGCAAGTCCTTGTGGATACTATAAACCACGTGTGATGAATTGAGCAGATAGAAACACCTGCAGACACATGGAGGCACGTTCTACACTTGAATGGTGAAGTAATGTCATACTGCTGAAACCTTCAAAACTGTCCAATGGAGAAAAGCAGACTGGATTATTGCACTCATTTCCTGACCTAAACACTTTCAAGGCGTGCGCATGTGCACAAGCACGTGCATGTGGGTAAAGGAGTCTAGCAAAGCACTTTTTAATTCTAGCTAGTTTTCTGATTTATTCTCATGGAACGGCATATAAATTATAGGGCTGTCACGAATACTCAAATTATAATTGACTCGATTATAAAAAAAATCCTCGAAAGTTTCAAATATTTGCCAAATGACTTTGGACAATAATACAGTGAATATGTTTAAACTGAGTTTTTTTAAAGAGCGTTTTTCATCCATTTCCATCGTGAGCTGTTTTAAAGTTTTTAATAGACTACACTTTCAGAAAGCAGTTTCAGAGCATGAGCTTGTCTATAGAAGGTGGAATGTTAATGTACAAATCCATTCATATCCAGCTTGATAAATGGTCACATTAAAAAAAATCACTTTAAAACAAAAACAACAACTTTGCAACAATTGATTTTTGTAATTAAAGAGCTTAAATGTCATCTTTAGACTTAAATTTATTGTATTATTTTTGTAAAGTACAGAACTCAAAAGCTTTTACATCCCCATATGTGATGATTTTATTTTATTTTTTTTTTACCCTATTCCGGAAATGAATCATTTACTGTCAGGTTCCCCAAAATCTGAACATGGAGTTCATTATTTTTTAATATAATATTATAATATCCTCCTTTAAACATTTTCATAAAAGTAATTTCTTTAAAATTTTGTAAACCAAATCAGTTACCTTTGTATACCTCCATGTTGTTTTTGATGAAGATATGTTGATGCCAGGATGTGATCTCAAGTTACATGACCTAGGAACTTGAGCCAGCCCACTCTTCAAATATTAAGCCCACCCAATCATTGCTGCTTCCCAGAGTCTGACAAGTTTGTATCTCCCAGGATAAGGGTTTTATGGGTTTTTAAGGGTTTTATAACATTGCAACATAAAAAATACCATTTAATGGATGATTTGAGCTATAAATCATTTAAAAAATAAAGATCTAATAAACTTATTAGAAAAAGGTGTTATGGTCAGATGAGACTAAAATTGAATTATTTGGCCTCAACACCAAACAGTATGTGTGGTGGAAATCCAGTACAGCTCACCATCCAAATAACACCATTCCTACATTAAAGCATGGAGGTGGTAATATCCTGTTATGGGGGTGTTTCTCTGCAGCAGGGACTGGAGCACTTGTCAGGATAGGAAAAAGGAAAATGGATGGGGCAAAATAGCATCAAATTCTTGAGGAAAATCTGCAGGAAAAGTTGTCAATGGGAAGAAGATTTACCTTCCAACATGACAATGACCCAAAGCACACAGCAAAACTGACCACACAGTGGTTGAAGGAGAAAAAGGTGAATGTCCTTGCATGGCCTAGTCAGAGCCCAGACTTAAACCCCACTGAAAATCTGTGGAATGACTTGAAGACTGCAGTCCACAAACGGTCACCATCAAATTTAACTGAACTTGAGCAGTTCTGCAAAGAAGAGTGGGCAAATATTGCAAAGTCTAGATGTGCAAAGTTAGTAGAGACATATCCCAACAGACTAAAGGCTGTAATTAAAAATGAAGGCAAATTAAAGCAAGGGGGTGATCCATTTTCTGTTTTTTTATTATTTTTTTTTTTCTGACATGTTGGTGTTATATCTTTCACTTGGATGTTATAAGTTGCACTGAGTAAATACAGCTGGATAAAACAAAACTGTGTCCGTCTTCATTTCAGGCTGAAAGCAACAAAATGTGATTATTTTAAAGGGGGGTGATTCTTTCTATACCCTATGTATGTATGTATGTGTATGTGTGTATAATACACAGTTCTGTGCAAAAGTTTTAGGCAGGTGTGAAAAAATGCTATAAAGTAAGAATGCTTTCATTTTTTTTTATTTTTTTTTTTATATTTCTCAATTAACAAAATGCAATGTGAGTAAACAGAAGAAAAATCTACATCAAATCAATATTTGGTGTGACCACCCTTCAAAACAGCTTCAATTCTTCTAAGTACACTTGCACACAGTCAGGGGTTTTGTCAGCTAATAGTCAGGTGTATGATTAAACAATTATCCAAACAGGTGCTAATGATCAACTATTCAATGTGTAGGCTGAAACACAATCATTAACTGAAACAGAAACAGCTGTGAAGGAGGAATAAAACTAAGTGAGGAACAGCCAAACTCAGCTAACAAGGTGAGGTTACTGAAGACTCAGCACCACTACAAGACAAAAGGTAGTTATACTGCATCAGCAAGGTCTCTCCCAGACAGAAATTTCAAGGCAGACAGCACAAGAAGCACAAAGAAACGGGCAACATTGAGGACCGTAGATGCAGTGGTCGGCCAAGGAAATTTACTGCAGCAGATGAAAGACACATCAGGCTTGCTTCTTTTCACAATCGGAAGATGTCCAGCAGTGCCATCAGCTCAGACCTGGCAGAAACCAGCGGGACCCTGGTACACCCATCTACTGTCCGGAGAAGTCTGGTCAGAAGTGGCCTTCATGGAAGACTTGCAGCCAAAAACCATACCTCTGACGTGGAAACAAGGCCAAGCAACTCAACTATGTATGAACACACAGGAACTGGGGTGCAGAAAAATGGCAGCAGGTGCTCTGGACTGATGAATCAAAATTTGACATATTTTGCTGAAGCAGAAGGCAGTTTGTTTGCCGAAGGGCTGGAGAGCAGTACACAAATGAGTGTCTGTAGGCAACAGTGAAGCATGATAGAGGTTCCTTGCAAGTTTCTGCAATTCTGCATTTCTGCAAATGGAGTTGGGGTTTGGTCAGAATTAATGATCTCCTCAATGCTGAGAAGTACATGCAGATAATTATCCATCATGCAATACCATCAGGGAGGCATCTGATTGGCCCCAAATTTATTCTGCAGCATGACAACGACCCCAATCATACAGCAAACGTCAAAGAAAAGAAAAAAAAAAGCCACCGAAAGAACACCTTGACCATGATTCAGCATGGTGGTGGCAGCATCATTCTTTAGGGCTGCTTTTCTTCAACCCGAATTGGGGCTTTTGTCACGGTGGAGGGAATCATGAATAGCTACAAATGACAGCCAATTTTACAGTTATGCTTGTACAATCAGGTTATTCTAAGTTTTTTTATTTTAATTTTTTTTTTTTTATGAGAAATGTCAGTTTTCAGTAACATTGTACAGGTTGAAATTTTTACATTAAAGGTGGAAATGTTCTGATATGATTTATATTTGTTTAGTTTTTTACATCACAAAAACCTACTGTTTTAACAGGGGTGTGTAGACTTTTTATATCCACTGTAAATAAAAGCTTAAATAAATTTGGTTCTTAACTATTATTTTTGAAATGGCCTCTTGTGGAAATAGAGTACAGTCCCATACACTGAATCCTGTACAACAAATATGGTACTAGCTATTTCACATAATACACTCATCTTTCTCCAGAAAGAAAGTGGTTATCCTCTCGGCCAAGTGTTTTTGGAACTTGAAATTGTATTTGGAAATTGAAACGTGTTTCTTCAATATTGATTTTGTAGTTTTGTTGGAATTCTGTTTATACTAGTATGATTTGACTTAATTTCAATAAAACAATTCAGTCATAGCAAGGGGTCTATGGACTACTGGAATTTTGAGGGCCTCTCAAGGGATATGAGCCCCTATAATCACCACTAGTCCTGCTGAAACCTCAATGTATAGACTATGTACATATACAGTAACTATGTCTTTTATCATATTCTGAATGGCTTACCTTTTTGTCAAGAATGACTGCAATTTGAGCTGTTTTTCTGCTCATGGTGGTTGTAAAGAGTGGTTAATTGAGTTACTGCATCCTTCCTGACAGCTTGAACCAGTCTGGCCATTTTCCTCCTCTCTCGTCAACAGTTTCCGCCTGCAGAAACGCCACTCGGTGGATGATTTTTTTTCTTCTTGCACCATTCTGGGTAAACTTTAGAGACTGTTATGTGAGTGAAAATCCCAGGAGATCAGATAAACTCAAATCAGCCTGTCTGGCACCAACGACCATGCCACACTCAAGTTTACTAAGATTACATTTCCCCCTATTCTTTTCTGAATGAGTGTTTGATGTGAACATCACCTGCATGGTTTTATGCATTGCACTGCTGACACATGATTGGCTGGTTGGATAATGGCATGAATGAGCAGGTGTACATGTGTTCAAAGTACAGTGGCCTATGAGTGTACAATAAATATGTGAAATCTATTAGTCATGACAAATTTATAATCTCATGGGAAAAAAATAGCCAAAGCATATTTCTATCAAGGGTGTAGTAACACAAGCTTTGACTTTCATTTATCAGGCTAGAAAATAAATGCTGCTACCTAAAACTGTCCCAATTTACGTGAATTCACCATAGAATCTATTTATATTTAGGGCATGTAGATTTTGGTCAATTGTTTAATCAGTATCAGCCTCATAGACTGCTGATCAGCCCATCTCTATACAGGAGCATTTTTAATTGATTATTACATATTAAAGAGAATGACTGGTTAGAACGTGTTACTATTTGAGCTAGATGATATTGGGGATTTTTTCCACCGAAAAATTCAACGCAACAAACACATCTTCAAAGGCCATATGAACTGAATTCATGTTGTGCTTCCAACAGCTACCAAAAGATGGCAGTATGGGCGCTATAATTATCACTGAGCTGTATTTTTGCTTCTTCAATTTGTTCGTATGCTGCCTTTATTTTTTATTTTTTTTGTTTTTATTTTTTTAATTTATCGCAGTGTTTTTTGACAGTTAAATATTCTCAGCAAGAGGTATTTTTTAAGCAATTAACAAAGTGCGTTTTAAGAGGAGGTGGAGAATGGTGAAATAAATCAGTAAATAGATGGCACGAGATGTTATTTAAACAAACAAACAAACAAACAAACAAACATTTAATTCACCCAGACCATTCATGTTGACAAGCCTTTCTCAGGGCTACAGGGTTTTCACTAACACTAAAATTCCACTGGATGATGATTGTGTAGAAGCTATTCAGTCTGAAGTTTAACTTTCGAACGCTTAAAAAGAGCTGACAAATGTTTTGTGCATTAGTTAAATCGAGACTATATTTTTATACACTATATTATAGTTTCTCGAATAGGATTTAACGTTGCGTGTGGATTGACTACAAACCCTTCTATAATAAACTGAGCCTAAAGGATCAAGCAACCTATTAATATCTGTGCTCCAGGCCATTTCCCATCACCTCAAGAAGCACACAAAACAATGTGTAAGTAGTTAAATAAGTAAATACATAAATAATTAAGAAAAGACCAGAATAATAAAAAGACCGGCATGGTCTCTCTCTCTCTCTCGTTCACAGAGCGGGGGGTGGGGTGGGGGGTCTTTTCTGCAGTACATTAGGTGTTTGTAATTAGCACTCGCGGCTAATATTATATATACGGCAGGCTAAATGAGCTTTGGGCCTGAGAGAATAGTAGCTTATTGGCCTAAGCAGAGCCAAAAGCTGCCAAAGCTTTATAGGCTGTTGGTTTATAAAATCAGAATCAGGTTTATTGGTTAGAAAGATTAGCTGACGAGGAATATGAATTGGCAGTTGATCACACTGAAACAAACAACAACACAAACACTCAAACCAAATACTAAGAGCAAAATGTAAGAAATAATTATATATATATATATATATATATATATATATAATGCAAATTATAAAATGCGCATGTATAATATATGTGCATTTTTTGAATATAGAATATCTTTAACCGAACAATGTATACCTGCATCTTGCACAGTTCAAATTATGCATCTTACACAATACAGCGGTCTATACTCAAATCTCATCAGTTGATTTTCAGCAGCTGAGAACAAAAATGTTTTCGTTCTGAAACGTTTGCATTTCCACTTGTACATGCTTACTTATTTTTAATCCAGCAAGAAAGAGTAACTGCGTTGAATGGAATTAAAACAAACAAACATTTTAAAAAGCACGAGCTGTTCTACTTGATGTGTGAGTGGTATTCTCCTTCACGTGCGCTTATTTTCTAGCAAACATTTACACACAACATTTTGTCTGGTTTTGTCGATGTTAAGTGTTTTATGAAATGTAACATGCGCACATTAATCAGGGGTCGGTATCTTGTACTGCCATCGCATTTTCTTTATTCATTGTGATTTGGCCTGCTGGAGAAATCACATCCGATGAGTGGCGTCATATCCCTTCAGCCCAAGCCGCACGTGCCCCAGACTTTTTTTTTTTTTTTTTTGAGCTCTATGAAATTTATTAGAACTTTATATTAAATTTCAATATATATATATATATATATATATATATATATATATATATATATATATATATATATATATATATATATATATATTTTGCAAGCGCATAATTCCGACAGGATTAACACATGACTCGCCGTCCCTGCATGCTGGATCATTAGAGTGAGGTCATGTCATGATCGGCTTATTCCAGTTTGTAGTAAACAAGCAACTGGCATTAAAATGAAAACACACATTTACTACACAAAGGGCCTGTTTCAGCGCAATTAACTGGCACAGCTGGTGTGATGTGAAATAGTTCATTTACAGATGTATGTACAGAACACAATTTATGGCCTCCTTCTATTAGCTATGAATTATCAGGAAATACTTATATATATATAATATATATATATATATATATATATATATATATATATATATATATATATATATATATATATATATATATATATATATAAACTAATTAACCAGTACTCTGCTAGGTGGCTATATACCAGATTATTTATTATCGTTCTTGATAGAGAAAGCTAGTCATTAGTTAGCCTTGATTTGAACGGCCTCAGTGTATCACAATAAGGCTATTTCTTCTGTTGTACAGTAGTCTGGTTCATTCACATCGGCTTTACCACATTAATGCTCCAGCAGCATTTACACAAGAGATATGGCGGCTGCATAAAGTGAAACTGAGTGCAACCTGTTGATCTGATTGCATAGGGAAGCGCAATACACCAGCATCCAGTGTGCATGATCTTATGTATTATACAGAGGAATTGAGGTAGATCAAACAACATTTGTATTTCTAATGACAGTGGCAGATATCCTCCATTTTGGCGACATGGATTAATGTTAAATGGGAGTGTGCTTGGAGGGTAATGGTGTACAGTATGCTGTGAGGACTGGGGTTTAATACAGTGTCTATTTTGCACTTTTCCCGTTAACTACAGCGGCAAAATCAAGTGTCCAACACTTATAGTTTTCATACAAGTAAAACCAGGCGCTGTGAGTTCATTTAATACTGCAGATTTTCATTGAATATTGGGAACTTAATGCAGATTTTGAGGCGCTCTGAATGTAGGGATTTATAGGCTGTAATCATGCAGTTTGTGGTTATTTTACCATTTCAGCAGTCGTGCATTTGGCAACATGGCAAGAACATACTCGGGGGGAAAAGCGTTAAATTTGTTTAATTTAACAGAGAACTTAACACAGTTTAACTAACAGGTTTGCGGTTTTGAATATACAAACAGACTGGATGTTACAAGTCCACATGAATACAAATGAATACTGTACGAGTTTATTCAGCTTGACACATGTTGAGTAGTAAAGCCTCGCCTGTGCAGTGATCTCAGTTCGTGTGTACTCTCTTCCATCCCTGCTTTTTAGCCCATGCTGTAAATGATGAACTTCTTTTGGTTTTTTTTGTTTTTTTTTTTGTCTCCAGCACCGCACACACCGCACTGTGTGTGAGAAGAGTGCGCTGTGCGGTGCGAATAGACTTGAGACTCGGCGGTTGGATGGAGAGCTGATGGTAGTGTGGGCTCGTCTGTGTTCAGTAAGGCGTGGGGCGGGGGTCTGAGAGTACACAGTCACTCCCTCTTCCCTTTGAGTTCCCAGAGCATAGTCAAGTCGGATTCCTTAGGGAAAGAGCTCTCTCTCTCTCTCTCTCTCTCTCTCTCTCTCTCTAACACACACACACACACACGCGCGCGCGCGCGCGCACACGCGCACACACATACCCACATCACTTTTTGGAACCTGGGGGAGCGACCTAAGGATCCACCGCCACGAGGGTCCACCTCTTCTTCTTCCTCATTTCACCTGGCTCATTCATTTATTTCAGCCGAAAATGAAGCATCGTAGAGGCTGAAAAAAGAACACGAAAAACAAATTTAAAAGAAGAAGAAGAAGAAGCAGAAGAAGAAGAAAAAGAAGAAGAAGAAGAATTCGACTTTGGATAATAACATTTCCGCAAAGGCTCTTGTTGTGATCGTATTGTTTCTTGAAGTGACATTGGACTTTTTTTTTTTTTTTTTTTTTTTTCGCACTCCCCGGGCTGCAGGGAGCTACTAGTCCACGTGTTTTGGATGTTGACAGCTCGCTCCTTTTCGTTTTCTCTCTATTCATTTTCTGTTTGCACAGAGGAAGCGATAGAGCCGAGCGCAGAGACACCTGCGCGCCCGTAGATCTCTAGTTGGCTTTTCCCCCCCCCTGTTTTTATTTGTATCTTATTTTCTACGGATCGACGGAGAAAGAACAGAGGACTGTAAGATCGACAGGGGAAAGAAAAAGTCCGCGTTCATGTTTGGGATTCAGGAGAGCATCCAGAGGAGCGGGAGTAGCATGAAGGAGGAGCCGATCGGCGGCATGAACGCGGTGCGGTCGTGGATGCAGGGAGCCGGCCTACTGGACGCCACCACCGCCGCGCAGAGGTAAGACAGGGAGCGCGAGGGACCGAGGCAGTGAGCGAGGCTTTCCCCGTCTCCCACCTCAGCGTCGCGGGACCACACGAAAGTGCCTTGTTTGACATCTTCATCCTGAAGCCGGCCAGCATCTTCCTCTCGCTCCTGCAGCAAAGAATTAGGGCTTAAAGGAAAATCGTGCTGATTTCAGTATCACGCTGAACCATGCGCACATTTCGAGCTGTAAACATACAAATGTGTCGACTTTTCAGCTTCGTATTTAGGCTGGATGTAGATTACAACGCAAGCATCTTCCAGGGAAAATTAAGTCGCACAACTGTTTATTCCGTATATTTATGCTGATATTTCAGCGACTATCCGAAATCCTATTTTCCAAGCCTGCACTTTCCAGCAAAAGCTTTACGAGCCTTTAACCTCCAATTTATTTATTATGAAGCTAAATTTAAAACGCACAAATAAAGCTGATTATAACGGTGTAGCTTCAAACACAACAAGAGAATTACTGACCAAAAATGGCAACTTTGGATCAGTTAAATTAAATATGTTTCAGTAAGTAAATATCAATTTAGTGAGAAGAAATACCGATTTGAATATTTTGTAAAGCTTGTGGACGATGCAGAAGATAAACCAAGCATAAATAGAATCTCATAAATACATGTATTTATTGATTACAAAATTGAACAGGCTGTGGGCTGTGTATGCTCTTATTCCTCTCTCTCTCTCTCTCTCTCTCTCTCTCTTTCCTTCTCTTTACCCGTGTAGTGGTGTAGGTCTGGCCCGGGCTCACTTTGAGAAGCAGCCTCCCTCAAATCTGCGCAAATCCAACTTCTTCCACTTTGTGCTGGCTCTGTATGACAGACAGGGGCAGCCTGTGGAGATTGAGCGCACTTCTTTCGTTGGATTTGTCGAAAAAGAAAAGGCAAGTGCTATTTTCACCCCACACAAAATATATAGCCTGGCGCTTTTGCGAGTTTTCAAAAATAAAAAAAAAATTTAAAAAATCAATTATTTAAAACGCTCCCCTTATTTATCAACCCCCCCATGTACAACATAAAGGCATAAACGATGTGTATTTTGCACCAGAATACTACCCAAACATTTTCGTGTTAAAAGAGTTAAAGGGGCAAGAACACAGAGAGACACAACTCGTAAATGAGAGACATGGATGAAAGTATACTGGCTGTATATTACATGGCTGTAAAAGCGCATTTTCTCCGGTTAACACTATTATGTTGCCTTTTATTAAATGGTTTATTCTGAAGGTTTATTCGCTGATCTGACTCTGTTTTGCCATCATCGATTTATTAGCCAAACTAATTTTTTGTTTTTAAACAAAAGCTGCTTTCAAAACATCTTAATAGAGCTCCGTAGATTTAACCGAGTTTCAGTGAATTAGGGGGTCATAGTGCAGTGTTGTTGTTTTTGTTGTTGTTGTTGTTGTTTTAAAGACCGCCTTGTAATATTTTTAAATGATGGAATTCATGTGTATCAGAAAACAAAAACAATAATAATAACAACAGGTTTACGCGTTGAACTGTGTTTCGTGTTTATTTAATTATGTTGTAATATGATTGTGTGTTGGCTTTATTTAAAACGAAAATTAAATCAAGTGCTGGTGTCTGTTTCTTGTTTAATACATTCTCCAGTATCTGTGTGCCGGTTTGTTCTGAGTAACAGTAACGCAGCTGAGTAACTGGCACCGCATAATTAACACCACGCTGGAATGCTGATTTAGTACAATTCAGATATTTTCTTGGCTGATAGTTAAAACTGGTTTAGTTCAGCTCACGTGTTTTTTCACTTGAAACTTCACGTCTGCATTTATGCACATGGGAACAGCCCTGTGTCCGGCTGCAGGAATGAGGAAATCGGCTGCTTTTGCTAATATATCCTATACATTTATTTGTGTAGGAACCGACTGGTGAAAAGACAAACAATGGGATTCATTACAAATTGCAGCTTCTCTACAGTAACGGTAAGCATAAATATATAACGTGGATATTATTATTATTATTATTATTATTATTATTATTATTATTATTATTATTATTATTATTGTGTTTAATTGTAGAGAGAAGGTTGTAGTTAAATTTTTCAAAATGTGCCTTTATTATTATTATTATTATTATTATTATTATTATTATTATTATTATTATTATTATAACGATCAAATTAAGTACTAGACCAGTATCTCGGGCCATTATAAATTATAGATTACTTAACATCACCCCATTAAACGCATAAAATCTTAGATTTAGGCTTCAAGAAGCAGCATCAGGATCCTATATATTTGCAGTTTATTAAATGTTCGCATAAATGGCATGACTCGCCATTAGAAAGTTAATGATCGTGGTTTATATATATATATTGTTCGGGGGGAGGGGGGGGCGATGTTTACAAATGCGTTTTTATAACTTTTATACTCTCTAATGTGTCTGTTTGCACTTTATATAATACTGTACATGTAAAGTCGCCGTTTTCTTTTCCTTTAATCATAAATGAGTTGTTTTAAATGCACATTTTTATACCTCATTCACTCTATTTAACCCCGTGCTGAAATTGAAATGAAACTTCATTTATGTTTTAGTTTTGTTGTAAGCACTTTGTTGTAAGTTTCAGGCCTACTTTTTTTTTTTTTTTTTTTTAAATTTATTATTATTCAAAACCACAATTTAAGTACAAATCCATTCAAGCTAAGCAGAAATATTTTAACTGACATAGTCTACTGATAGGCTATAATAGTCATTTAGCTGACTCTAAAAGTATGTCATGCTCTGTAGAGGGTTTTAATCTTATCAGTGTGCTTTTATTGCATAAAAATCTGGCTTGGTGTTTGTGTTTGATTTTGCTCAGTAGACCTCTTTCTTTTGCACACAGGTATAAGGACAGAACAAGACTTCTATGTACGATTGATTGACTCCATGACAAAACAGGTAAGGCATTATATTAAGAATACTGTTTCAGAGTAACTGTTAAGATTGAAGGAAGGATTGAAGGATGAGGGAATATTAGTGTGTGCGTGTGTTTCTGGGTGTGGGATATGTTTGCACTGCAGTGAATTTATGTTATGTTATGAGTGTGGGTTGTGTTGTATAATGTGCCTTAGGGGAATGTGGAACTAATCATGTCTAAATATGACATCCTTTCTCTGGGAAAGCATTTAAGATGACTGATATTTTAAGGGTGTGTGTTCACACTAGGGCAAACATCTCTGACACATTGTCTTATTGTAATGCCCTGCTGAAACTTTACCTTACAGTCTGTGTGTAGGATGCTCCCACTTGCTGTCTTTTGTATCTGTTTGCATGTACTCAGGAAGTGGATGTCTATTTGCATTGTCACTTTTTTGTGTGTATTCTTAGTCACCATAGCGGACAGTCTTTCAATTGCACAAATTGCGCCTTATCCCCTAAGAGCAATATCTCTCTGTGTGTGAAAGTGCGTGTCCTGCTGGAAATCAGAAAAGCAAGAAAGAAAAGTCCTAAAGTGTTGACAGCTAAATGTTTTGTAAGATGGTAGCACAGTGTATTTAGGCAAGCGTATTACTCAGTTATTTTTCCATCGGATCGCTGCAAGATTCTCGGCAATACATTACCTGTCTTTTTAAAAAAAAAAAATTATTATTAGTTTCCAGCTTCCATTTATTCTATTACAGATTCAAATGAATAAATGTGAATTATTTGACCTTTGAAAAAGAACTGAAAAAAAAAAAATATTGATGATGTCTTCCTTTAACTTCACATTTAAAAAAAAAGAATGACATTAAATTGCAGAACTAATTTATGACAACTGTAATTTATCAGATATATAGAAATACCTTATGTGGTTCACACCTGGTATGAATATAATATAAATTTACTATTACTTACCTTTAAACTTATATGTCGTCAAGCTTCTATTTGTTATAGCACTGATTAAATTGTTCTGTTCATATAAACATAAAGAAGAGTTATAGAATACTGGTTACATGACACAGACTGATCTTGAACAATGCTCCAGCTACAGTAAGTTGTGGCTTCTGGAGATAAAGCAGGCATTCCTGTCACCTTGTGTGTGTGTTGGTGGAGTTGGTGGAGTTTTAAGTGTGTGAAGCTATCAGGTAATTAGCAGGTGCTGTTTAGTCATGACACACCCAAAGAGCAACAGTCTGAACATTTAGCACATCATGTGCAGTCAATATGTGTAGCGCTGTGTGTGTGTGTGTGTGTGTGTGTGTGTGTGTGTGTGTGTGTGTGTGTGTGTGTGTGTGTCACAGCTGACAATGATCATCTGTCCTGTAGTTCACTGCACCTTCATTTTGAACTAAGCTACAAATCTTTCCCAGACTTTTTAAAAATAAATTATTATTATTAAATAGTAAATCAGTACATATCTACATTATTTAACCCTTTAAACTCCCAGGATCTGCCAGTGTGTCCAAACTTGCATTCCTAACTGTTTGTAACTATATACAGTTCCTATTAGTTTCACTGTAGGTATATGCATCAATTATAGTTACTAAATAATGTC
Source organism: Cranoglanis bouderius (assembly GCA_023630585.1). NCBI lineage: Eukaryota > Metazoa > Chordata > Actinopteri > Siluriformes > Cranoglanididae > Cranoglanis > Cranoglanis bouderius. The sequence goes on from CM042561.1 coordinate 17,245,120, forward strand.
CATTATGGTGAATAACTGAATAGTAACCAAGTGTTATATGGATTAAAGCTACCTGAAATAAAAATGGACTTGGTAGTTGTGTGTGCCTGGTTTTAACCTACAAGTTAAAATGAAAGGGTTTTAAAAAATGTCCATAATCGAACATCAGAATGCTATTTGTCTGTCTCTAAACATCTGATTTTGACAATATCACCATGCACTTGCAATCAAATAAAACATTTTATTTGTTCATATTAACCAATATGACTAGTCCTCCGTGGTTGACTGTAGATTAGTGTGCAGGTCTGATCACCCTGTCCACTTCACAATCCACTCAAATCCGTATTAATAAATTTTTTTCTCTTCTATTTTCTAGCCTGAATGTCATGTTGCAAAAATGCAACACAAATTCTGTTTCATATGCAATAAATTACACGTTTTTAGTTCCTTTGTTTAAGTTCTGTAAATCTGATAACGTTGTCCATGTTTGCTATTGTTCATGGTTAGACTGGCTGTGTGTGTGTGTGTGTGTGTGCGTGTGTGTGTTTGTGTTTGTGTGTATTATTTGCAAGTGAGGCAGATTTATGTGTAGGTGAAAAGCAAGCATTATGCCGGAGGAGTAAATACAGAGGCTGGAAGACTTGCCCAGTGCTTACTTCAGGGCGCCCCCTCAATAAAAAGCCATTTATCTCACCTCTGCTGTCCCACTTGAGCACATATTTCACTGCGTTATTTACGGGCTGGTACAGTGGACCACCGCAATACCTGTTAATGATGTGGTGGGTACTGAGGGAGAGTGAGAAAGAGAGGGAGAGAAAGTTTGAGTAATTTGGCATCCAAGTAGTCATGTTGGTATAATATAGTAGCCGTTCTCTCTCCGAATTGTGGAGTATCAAGTCCCTCGGTTTTGTCAAGACAAGGACACTTTTGCTACATTTCGCAGGATCTGTTTCTACAAGCTGAGTCTCACTTACAGATTTATTCACAAAGGAAATATACTAAATAAAATCACAGCATGATCTGTTATATTGATAAGGCCTTAGCCCTTAATAGTGAGTAATAAAGGTAATTTATATTAAAGAAGAAAAAACTATTACCTACCACCAACCACTAAAATGACCCTTTTCTCTGCCAAGATATAAGGGTAAAGGTTAGTAATAAATTGTAATCTTGTAAAATTGTAAAATTATTGCCAGCAAAATAAATTACAACTTGAATGTTTATAGGCATACTTTAGATCAACCTATATTCTGTATAATTCTGATCATTCCCATTTTCTGTTCATTCTCGCTATTTGGTCACCATTTTAATGTGTGTGTGATTTTTTTTTTTTCCTCCTCCAACACATAAAGAGCTGGAATTTGGCTTATGATGGAACTTGAATCTGTCTCTAAGCTCATTTCTCTGAGCTCTCCTCTAACCACGTTGTGGTAAGACTCAGGCGTTGCGATGTGTTTAAAACATCTCATTAAAAGCCCATAACTCGGTACAGACTGGCTACAGAACCAGTGGGCTCTTGCAGTCTGGCTTCGTCCCAGCAGCGCGCCGCTCTTACAGAGCAGGTTTATGGAGTTGTTCGACATGCACTTCTCATTAGCACTGGGTGAGAGCTGCCTCCTGAGAATCACTCACTGGCAATGTAGCGAGCGTGTGGACTGCATGCGGAAGAGTGACATGACAGAAGGAAAATAATGATAGTATGGCAACTTGGGCACAGCAAAGTATGATAAACCCATGTAAAGCTGTTCTGTCTGACACACTGTTCCACATCAAATACCTGCTCCCAAACACACTCTCAGAGAGCTGGTGGGAAAGAGGAGAGAAACAGAGGAGGGTGTCAGGCTGACAAGCCATGTTTGTGATCAGTGCTGAAGTCTGAGACATATCTGCTAAAGACAGTGGAAAAGGGTCTCCCCATTTTTTTTTTTCTTTCTCTCTGTGTCTCTCTCTGCTTCACAACAGCTGAGCCACAGAACAAAGGCGAATCACCCACACACATGCAGTCACACACTGCGCCTGACATGTTTGCCAGTGACGCTAACAAAGAGGGAAATGTGTTTTCATGTATTTCTATTGAATTGTTTACATGCCTCAGATATATTTGTCACTTCAAGGCAGTGGAGGCAGGCTGTGAATGAGACATGAAGCGAGGCTTGCGCAAAATGAAATATGTATTAAAAGCTGTGTCAGGGCCTAATGAAAGCTTCACAGAAGCCTTGGCTACAAGCATGCATGTTTCATGCTTTCCCGGCCTTCCTTAAGGAGCTCTTTGTTCACACAGCTCTGGGCCGGAGCCGTTAGGTACACCCTAACTCCCCTGTTGCTCATGGATGTGTGTGCATGTGTGTGTGTTTTCAGAGCCCCAAGTGAAAATGTGTACGGAGAGGAAAGTGCCCTCACTATACCGAAGTTTCTCAGAAACGTATTCGTCCTCTTTTCCTCACATGGACCAGACTCAACCTCGTGTTTCCTTTCATTAGCGAGCTGAAGTGTGATGCCATTAGGTTCAGATACCAGAAACAGTTCGAGAAAGTGCAACAGAGTTACACAAATCTCCTGTTTGCAATCTGGGATGGTGTCAGACAGGACATTAAACCCCCCTGTGCTTGGTCTGCAGCCACAGAAATATTAACATGTCTAACATGCAATTATTCAGACATTCACATTTAAGAGCCTCCAAAGAACTCGATAATTAAAGCGACTTCACTGCACAGTTCTGTATTGCTGTTCCTTTAGCCTTTTGGGAAAAGTTTACAAGGGGGGAAAAAAATCTATTAAATAAACGATTAAATAAATAAACAGTTGACCTTGATGCAGCTAAGCGTTAGCATGTTGCTGCAACATTTTTTTTCCCCCCAGGGTTGACTTATAGAGACTCAGCTTTTCAGTATAAGTGTTAGAGATGATGTCTCACTTCGGAAGGTACACCTTCAGAAGGTTACACAGTCACATGGCCTGAGCTAGACATGTGAGGAAAAATTGACAAACTATTTTTGGTGTTATTCCCAGCACTATGCACTAGGTAGTGTTATGTTAGTGTGTAAGTCTGTTAGATGCATCTTGTGTGATAAATGGAGGACCTTGCGTATTAAATGAATGCGTGGCAGGGTAGAGGACGTGTCTGTATCTGTATGGCCTGCCCTACGTTCTCTCACTGCCTCTGTGTCTCTGGGAGAGCCTGAGGGTCAGAGCTTTGGGCTCAGACATTGATGCATGCTACCACACTTTTAGAGGACCTTGACCCTTATTTCCACAATGCAGAAACCAAACAAATGCATGCTCCTGATCAGCAACGTCCTCCAGCTGTAACGACAGTACATACTAAATACAAAGAAAAAGATTTTTGTGACTAATTAAAAAAGGCTGTTGATCGTGTGTGTGTGTGTGTGTGTGTGTGTGTGTGTGTGTGTGTTTGGGCTAGGGTAAGTGATTCATGGCTGTGAAGGACATGTTGTGTGGAAATGGAAGGGTGGAAACAAAGCTGAGGTTTTTTTGGATGAAGTGTTGACTTGGCCAGATGGCTTGCTATGCTCCAGTCTGGCAGCCCAACTGCTCACCACACACACACACACACACACACACACACACACACACACACACACACACACACACACACACACACACACACACACACACATACATACACAAGCAGATACGCATTCATACTCTTTCACTCAGCAATTTCATTCTAGGTGAAATTAGACAAATTCAAGCAACAATCTGTCTCACACACACATACACACACACACACACACACACACACACACACACACACACACACACACACACACACACACACACACACACACGAGCAGGGCGTGGTGCTCCAACATTTTGGGGCTGAAACATCTTCCATGTTTATACTTCAATATTATCCAACAATATTTCAGCGTATTTTCTGTTGGGTTGAAACTCTGGCCAGATGCCTCTGTAGGGTGCCCTCTATTACACAGCACTCTGTGAAGTCCAGCCATCAAACCAGCAAGCGAGTTGACTTTCAGAGCCTTATTTTAATTAGTCGTAACAGGAAGGCATGATAGAATGATAACATCGCCAGCAGTTTGTTTCTCAAATACATTCTTGTGAAAATGAACCCGGTTAATCTTTACTATTAAGCAATGTATTCAGCTGTACACAGGGCTTGTATTGAGGAGAGGGGATGCCATCACCACTTTGCAAATTGCCATCCCTTTATCATAAGCTTTTCATCAATATAATTATATTACCTAGATGTCTGTTTTAAATTATGGATGCATTTTGAGTCTTTAATGTCAAAACAAAAATGTAGAATCTGGGCAGAGGGGATTATATAGAAATGCATGTTTTTCTACTGTAATGGAGCAGAGTGTATAAAATACAACAACGACACCTATTCAAAACAAGCACAATAACCAGCGTTACTACCTTAAAATATAAATGTCACATAATTACATTAGACGTCTAACTATGATAATTAACTGGCTTCCCTGTAACCCCTTTGCTTGAACACACCTTTTCCCCTGAATTTTTTAAAAAGTGTTTGTGATATATACATGAATTCATACTGATTAAAAAATTTAAAATATGTTTTTATGCTTAGCATGAGTCGACATCATTTCAGCCTGCTGCGTGCTGAAGCAATTTTCCACAGCCGTGGTAAAGTGGGCATTAATTGGCCCACTGAGAACCTGGCAAGGCCAAAAACGGACCTCCCTCCATACTGTTCCAAAACTCCGGCCTTCCCACAATGCACTGTGCCACTGTGATGGATTGATTAGTTGTAATAAAGGGAGGCCTCTGTAATTCTCTGCACATAGCAGGCAGAACATCATGTCCAAAGCCAGGGATGCTGGAATGCTCCAGTTCATTCCCATGACACATGCGGTCATTTGGTGAAAGCTTTCTGCCAGATGGAATAAGGTTCACATTAAGCTTCGTAGAAGAGTGTGTGGGTGTGTGAGTGAGAAAGAGTGCGGAGATATGTGGCTTTGTGCTCGGTGTGATGTTTCATGTAATGTTTTGTTTCAGGGAAATGGTGCCAGTATAAGCGCAATTCTTCCCATTGTTCAGTCTCGTAACCTCAGACATTAGTCATAACCTTTCTGCATATTTACAAGCACTGTATCCATACCAAAGGGGGGAAACGTGACTTGTCTGCATTGACTGAACAATGTTTTCTTTCACTCTCCGCAGCCTATTATTTATGAAGGTCAAGACAAGAATCCGGAGATGTGCCGAGTGCTGTTGACACACGAGATCATGTGCAGGTAAGACACCATCATACACACACCTCTCTCTCTCTCTTACTATTCACCATTACACCCCTTAAACCCGTGTGCTCACTCTTGGTTCATTGCTGGACGTGGAGCTCTGCTGATCTGAACACTTGACACGGCCACAGATCTCTGAATTGATCCCTTAATGTTAATCTTCAGTGCTGAGGCTGGGTTTCCCTCTTAGCATTAGCTAATTCAAAGAAACATTACCCTTTAATCTTTTTCAGTCTACTGCTTTTCTAACATATTGGCGATTACCATGAACATTAGTCAACACATTTCCCTTTACTGAGAAAAGAACAGAAAAACCTATTTACTCTAACGTCACTTATAATGGAAATCTGAGGGCAGTTCTTGGAGCAATTTTTGTAAATATAAAACAAAAAAAGGTACTTGAAAATTAAGCACTATATAATTATAACTTTTTCCTTTCAGAGATGGGACAATATTTATAGAGAAAAGAAATATATTAGTGTGGATCTGATTGTGCACAGAGAAGAAAAATGGGTTGAAAGTGTGTTAATTATGCTTACACTATAGATGTGAAGGACAGAGATTAACTTAAAAATGCTGGAGGTTTTGCAGTTTCTCTTTATTTATTTATTTGTTTGTTTGTTTGTTTGTTTGTTCAAAGAGCTCAGTAATTCCACAGCATTTTATTTTCGAGTTCATTTATCCATTTGAGCCTAAAAGCGGAATCTGCTTTCCTGAGTGAGACTGCTGGCCCGCATATTTTACTTTCATCTACGCTATCATACAGACATATTCTACTCATTTATCACTGCCTCAAACAGGCCCAGATAAGGTCATAGCATCCGGTGTCTTATCAGGAAGATCTGGCCCCTCTACCCAAACAGTGTTTAAAATTTCCTTCTTCAAATCAGATACAGCTCTATCTATGTAGTTGCTAAAACACCAGTCAGAGCTTCTATACTCAGAAGGTTGTGATTTCAACACGTCAGTGACGGCGTGCCTTTTTAACCTGTTGTTGAAGAATACACCTGAGAAAGTACATTTTGCGTGCCCTCTCTGGGCTGGGGAACGAGTTGAGGAGGGATGAGAAATGAAGGGAGGATGCACCTTAATACAGGCATCTCTAGAGTTGCCGTTCTTGTCCACACCTCTCTCTCTCTCGTTTTCCGTCTCTATCCAGGTCATCCACTTTCTGCTCTGGGAGGGGAGAGAGGCAGAGAAAGGTGTGCACCTTTAATTAAAATCAAAAGATGAATTTGTTGCACTTAAAACTGGGTTGTAGAGATGGGCTCTCGTCTATTTTTGGCTGAAGCGGGGAGCATTTGCACAGTTTTTCTCCTAAAAATATCCTACTCATGCTTGGTTAATTAGGACAAGGAAAAACTCATTACTCAATGAGAATCTTCATGTTATTCCTCTGTTAATGAATGCAGGTTACTTTGAGTTTTGACAGTGAAGTATGTGAGGGAGCAGGAGTCCTCTTTCTCTTTTCTCTCTTCCTCTCGCTGATGTTTTCTCTCGGTCTCTCTCAGTTCTAATTTATATACCTTTATTGCCATGAACTGAACAAAACAACTGTTGTCAGAGTATTAGGAAGGATAAAGGAAGCAAAAAGTAATAAAGGTGAAATAATTCAAATTAAAAAACAATACTTGTGCATATATATATATATATATATACATACACACACAGTATATATGTACTGTATGTATATTTAAGGTGAGATAATTCAATAAAAAACAACAATTGATTATTCTATGATGATTATATACATATTTTGCTGACAATTTGGTATTTCTCCTAAACATATCAGTTATTCAATATGCCCTTATTCTCTGTCATTTGATTATCGTGTAATGGGATGTATATTTTTAACATTTCAATGTAAAAACTCATTTCTGAGGCTTTTGTATTTGGCACAGGACAAATAAAGTTGTGTTTGGTTTCTAGCTGTCCTCTACTGAAGTGATTAGGTTTTTCTACTGTTTTCTATGGCACCCTTTCTCTGTCTCTAAGCACCGTGTCTGTATATTGTTAAGGTGTGTCATTCTTTGGGTTCTTTACTTTAGTCACGTCCTAGTTTAAAGATCCTAGTTAATTAATGTAAGAAATTTCATTTGTCCAATTATTTAGATGTTCTTTTTTGGAGTCACTTTACGTTGTGGTTTTGAAAGACTGTAAGGGGTTGTGCTTTGAAAATGACATGTTTGTTTCATTTCTGAAGTAGTTATTGATGTAGGCTCTGTGATCGTAGCATTGTGGATAAGATACTAATAAGTGGGTGTGATATTTCACAACCTTTTTCAGTACGAGGAGGGACATTCAGACTAGATGTATAGTATTTTCGTGTACTTTTAGAGCAGCTTTGCAAAAATCGGGGTGAAATTCGTCTCTAGGGATTGTGTTCCAAAACGATTCTTTTAGGTGGATTATGCAGCTCCACACCTTGCGACCATATAAAAGCATGAGCTTAATTACACTGTGGAAATTTTGTAGCCAGAATTTAATTGGTGGTTTAAAAGTATTAAGTGATTTTAATAGTGTACTTTTCTTACTTTGTCTGCTAACTCCTGTTTTTTTTTTTTTTTTCAAACTCCTTCCATTAAGAGGAATATTTACAAAGACTAATATTACCATACACTTCTTCAAACACACACTGCGCTCTCTTTGATTAGTTACCTTCTGTGCCATGTGACCTTATTGGAACAGGTACAAGCCTGTAAGGTCCAGCAAGCACAAAGACCTCCTCATTTATCTCTATTGGTTCTCACTCTGGGTCTCTTATAATAAGCCAAAAAAGAAGACACAAAATGTATAAACAGACTCCTCTGTTTTCTCTCTCTCTCTCTCTCTCTCTCTCTCTCTCTCTCTCTCTCGCTCTCTCTCTCTTTCTCTCTCTCCTTCCTCCGTCTGTTACTGAGCTCCTCTGCTGAGCCTGCACTGCAATAGAGGCACAATTACCAGTCTGTGATTAGGCTGTTCTTCATTAATCAGGGCTGTTAATTGCCGCACAGGTTTGCCATTAGCCATATGGCATGGTGCGCGCGGGACAGAGGCTCGATGCCTTTTCCCATCCAACACCACTGACAGGCAAAACAAGAAACAATTTCTCAAAAGCAACAGTGCAGTGTTCATGACAGAGCTCCAGCTTCTCAAACACACTGATTCATGAGGGTGCGTTTCGGTCACGTTTTACAGCTTTTTGGTTTGGACTGCTACCCAATCAGAGAGGAGATCCGTAGTAGCAAGTCACAGATCGGGGTGCATGTCTTGGGATGGTTCGGTCCTAATGGCATCAACGAGGGCCACATCCTGGTAATTATGTGCTGCAATTTGGATTTAACTTCTTTAAATGCGGCAGCAGGAGGAAACACTCAAGATTAAAGATACGGCGTGGTGGGTCCACTGGGACAGAGCAGAGAAGAAAAAAGCCCCAAACAAAGCTGAAGCATTGCCTGGACTAATTAGCATAGTTTTTGTGTGTGGGGGGGTGAATGTGGGGTGCTGATTATGCCCTCCCATGGGCGCTGGCTGATGATTGGATTATTGGGATATAGAAAGTCGCATCATTTGGAAACCCTCTCCCCTCCCTCCTCCACTCCTTTCCCAGCATGCTTTTCTCTGGCGATCCACGGGGACCTGAGTGTGACCCACTTCTGAAAGAACAGCACTAAAGACATGAGTACACTCAGAAGGGAGGAGGGGGAAGCAAAAGAGAAGGATGTGGAAGGAGGAAAAGAGAAGGCAAGGGAACGTGAGACTAAGAAAAAGTGAAAAACTAAACAAAGTGGCACTAGCTCAAACAAGAGCCATCTACTGATGATTCATAAACGCCCAAAGAGCCTGACACATCCTGAACCATGATTAGAGCGCACCCTCGTGGCTTCCGTGTCTCTTCTCTGCTGTCCCTGAACCTCTTCATTGACTCACTAATGCATATCTACTTGAGATGGCCCTGATTGCCAGTGTGTGTAAATGAGTGAGATTCAGGGGGTCTGAGAAACGAGTTGAGGTCAAGCCGGGACTGCGTTATCGCACTCATCAGGCCTGTAGCCCCTCACTCACAAAGCTGCTGCTATCACATGACTCCTTTCTCTCCAGCCCCCTCTGCCATCTGTGCAGGGAAACGTGAGCCCAGTGCTCCACCTGCTGCACCAGAACAACCCCCACCTACAGGGAACACAGAGCCCCGACCTTCCTCATCTCTCCCCCTCCTTCTCCTCTTCTCATCTCTCATCTCACTCTCATCAGCTTCCTCATTGTTGTTGAATTTGCAAAAGAAGCCATCATCTTCAATCCTGTTGAGAACTGAAGTTAAGTGTGTCAAGTCTTTACTGTGCATAATATACTTTTCAGGCACACACAAGTAATACGGTGAAAATGTCATAATCACAACATTTTTTGTGTACATTTTCAGAATACATTATATAAATAACAATATTTAGATATGCCAATAAAGTGTTAGCTGCGTTCAGTGATGCTTTACCTAATGTCTACAAAATGTATTACAAGATAGCGACCATTGGAAGTTATAATGCATTTTTCTTCTGTAACACATTTTCAAACAAAACAGTGTTTTAGATAATGGTAAAATAATGTTGAAATTAGATCATTTTAAAAAGCAGGTGGAAGTCATTGCAGTTTGATGGAACATGACTTTGGGGAAAAAATGTTTAATGTGATTGATACTGCACACAATGCATCCAGGCACAAGGCCAATTACAATTATTTTTTCTTATGAGGCTTATCTGAAACCATCAGGAGTAATTGTTATGATCCCTCAGTTGTGTTTTTCTTTAAGGCGATGTGGTCAGTAAACACAATACTCATTCTCAGTTAGTTTCTTGCCGCAATAAAAAGCCTGCACCGTCATATTTTAATACTTTTAAATACTTTTTGCTATTGTAATTGTTTCTTGTCCAGTAACCTGTCTGTGTATTTTAAATGGACTTTTATTTAAAATTAAATTTAAGTTATTATTTGTGCCATGTCTTTTATTTGCAACTTTTTAGTCTAAAAAAACAAAAATGTGCTTGTCCATTATTATATGTCCATTACTGCACTACTATTATATGTTCATTATTGCACTAATTCACACTACTGAGCAAAAAACAAACAAACAAACAAACAAAAAAATTGGTCAAGCCCAAAATGGCAAAATATTAAGCTTTTAACGGTCTTAACAACAAATCATTGGTCAGGAAATTAGCAAGAATTAAACAAATAAATAAAATAGCATGGGATAGCTTTTCCCTTTGATTTCTTTAAATGTTTAAGCCTTGTGGGTAAACTTGTGGACAGCTTTTTATCTATTGTATTGTATTGTATTGTATTGTATTATATTGTATTGTATTGTATTGTATTATATTGTATTGTATTGTATTGTGTTTATTTATTTATTTTACTTTATTTTAATTTTGTACACCCAGACATGTGTTAGTTAGTGCTAATTTCACATCAAACATTTTAATCCTTATCCTAGGTTTTACCTTTGCGTACAAGAACACTATATAAGTGAATTTCCCTGTTTCTAGCTTTTTCCCACACTGCAGCAAAAGTAAACAAGCAAATGGTGGCACAGGAGGTCTCAGGAGTGCATTTGTTTAATTCTTTCTAATTTTCTGACCAATGATTTATTTTTTTTTTGTTAAGGCCATTACAAGCTTAATATGTTGCAATCTTGGCCCGTTTATTTTGCGCAGGAGTGTATACTAAAGTCAACAGTTGCAATGCTGCAAGTCAATAAAACAGACAATACAATTTTTAATCGCTTTGTGTTTGATAGTTAACCATCAGAACCTGTGAAATCTCAGAAAAAACTGACCGACTGTATTGTAATGTTATTTAGTACAGTATCAATATTTTATTGTCCCATCATACAGTTCTAATAGCGAACTATTGGTTGTTCCTCTTACACTACTTCAATCACAGATTAGCAGTAATTATGGAGGCAATAAACTGTGAGGTGTGTGTGTGTGTGTTGCTGAAGGGGAGTGTTGCCCTGTAATTGCTACCTCTAACTGCTTCAGGTCAACTCAAACATATGTACAAGAGCATCTGTGTTAACTCTCTCTTTCTTTTCTCTGTCTCCCACTCCTACACACCCCCACTTCACCTGCTGTTCCCTGTGTGTGTTTCTGTGTAGCCGCTGCTGTGACAAGAAGAGTTGTGGCAACCGTAACGAGACGCCCTCTGATCCTGTCATCATAGACAGGTAAGAGGTGGATTAACACTCTTTTGCTGTGCTGTGTGTGTGTGTGTGTGTGTGTGTGTGTGTGAGAGAGAGAGAGAGAGAGAGAGAGAGAGAGAGAGAGAGAGAGAGAGAGAGAGAGAGAGAGAGAGAGAGAGTGAATATGGGCATGTGTTTTGGATGCTCTAAGATAAAAGCTCCATCTGCCTATGGAGGTGATGAGCTGATGACCTCTTTGGTGGATCGCCACTTCAGAACAGAATTGAAAAGCACTGAACTATCTGTCATATTTATTTCAATGAACCATTATTACAGTTTATGAGCAAGAGAGACACTCACTCCAGCACTTACACACCCACAATCATTAGTAGTGTAGTGTAGCATGAGGGCTCCATGGCTTTTTACAGAAAACATCCGTCCAATCAAAGCCTGCAGTTCAGAGCACTCAGCATCACTTGTGAAGACCAAAACAGCCTCGTTTGATTTGTGTGAGGGGAAGAAGCATTTGTTTACAGAAACGTTGCTACACAAACGAAACCAGTAGCAAGTGCATGTTGAGCCTGTGGTGTAGGCAACTGGGTTCAGTGGTGCGTATCTCCTGTTCATATTCTTCTTAACCGACCCAGCCCTATATTAAGGCCTTGGAACCTGTGTGTAAATCGAAGACAGACAGCGTCTACATCAAGCACACTGAGCTCTTCCATCAGTCAGAGCACATTTCTGTTTTTCACATTTCTGAAAAATACACCCTGATGGGCTGTGGGCTGTGGTATGAGTCAAAGTACTCGAAACCAGTTTGAAATCACTGCTCTGTACATCACCAACAAAAATGGTGGATGAAAACTGATCTGTATAAAAAAATTAACAAAAAGGCAGAGTGAGAGATACACCAGGCAGCATGAGAAATCATTTTTGGGAAATATATAGGGTTGTGTGATAGTGGAAGGAAATGATCCACAGGGCTCTAAAACAATGTGTCATTTCTGATCTGTCCAGAAATTGCTCAGCCCAGGAGGACGATGTTCACTTTTCAATTCCATTATAGACAAAATTCTTTTTTTTTTTTTTTTGAAGGTTGTGGAGTGAAGTAAAGCCTGTAATGGAGGAGAGTTTAGAGTTGAAGTCGAGGGCAGATGTCTACACAAGAGTTTGTCATTTGTGTCCGTGTGTTTGCGTGTTAATGAGCCATGGTGCTATCAGATGAACACAGCTGTCGTAGTTTCACTTGGGCTCTGTCTATGTGGAGAGCTGTTTGTGAGAAAGGGTACTACCTGGATGCTGGGTGTGTGTGAGTGAGTGTGTGTGTGTGTATCGAGCTCATTTCTGCTCCACTGGGCCAGAACGCTTCACAGTTCACAGAGACAGCTGCACCCTCACTATGCCACATGGCCTCACCTCCACCCACATACACACACATACACACACTTCTCTCTCTGCCCATCACTGCCCACTTTTCTTAACTGTCCTCCATTCACTCATTTGTTGCACTGTATCCAATATATATATATATATATATGTATATTTTTTTTTCATTGCATTGGTATGAGAGTGGTGATGCTATAAGCAGATTCCCAGCTGTGCTCTCACCTGAGCCCAGGGATGCCCATGTGAGGGTCAGAGCACAGCTGGGAATCTGCTTATAGCTAATTGATGGCAAAAGAGAAAAAGAATTAAGAGCAGTTACCCCTCCATCAGTCAGTACCTACAGAACAGGGAAATAGGTCATGTAAAAAGAGAGAGAGAATGAAGCGATTTAAAGAGTTTGATTAGAATTTTCAGCAACGCTGCTAAGCCTGGGGTCAAGTAAACACACACCAAACGCAAATACATCCAAAATATGAATTCAAGCCTCTGTTTCCCCCCCCGATGTTCTTTAGTTGAATAAATAAGAGCTCATTAGTGTGCTCTTGTTTCAAACAGCTGATTAGGTTTTACAGCAATAATTAGCCAAGCTAGCACTAATTCCTCTGGAAGAGTAATGAGAATCATTTCCTAATTAGCTTCCTCTCATAAGCAACCGCAGTAGGCTGCTACAACAAAACTGGAGGAATGTCGGACGAATGAAGTCGACTTACAATGCCTTATTAGAGTGTTAAAAGAACAAATCTCGTCCTCACTGCAGTACAGGTTCAGTGTTAGTGGAAAGTACGCACAGGTGTGATATCACTAGTTTTGAGGAGGATGTGAGTAATCTGGGCTCAGCTAACTGACCGGGCCAGAAAGCATATCTTAATTAAGAACGCTCGTATCTCGTATGGAATTAAAAGTAGTCCATTAACTTTTGCTCCTGCTTTCATTTGCGTACATGTGAAAGGAAGCAAGAGTAAGTGAGTGAGTGAGTGTCCATCCTATACAACAGATCCTCCATCACATTCCTTGTCCTCTTTTCTAACTTTTGACTCCCAAATCCATTTAATGCCCCAGTAAGATTATTTCAAACGCTTTAATCGGCTCCCATTGACACACACACAAAGGGCACTGACATCTAATAGCAGCCCTTTAACTCTGCTTTTCACTACCTCCTGTTTCATCTCTATCAGCATCCCCTCCCTCCCTCGCTCTTTCTCTTCCTCTCTCTTTCTTTCTGTTCCTGTGTGCATTGGGAGTAACAGAAGCTCACTAAGCTGTACAGTAGTGCACGGAGCTGTTGTTCTATCTCCCTGGGAACGATCTACCATGCCACGGATACTCTGTGATTTTCAAGTTTCCTTGTATTAAGGAATAATACAGGAACTCTTCTGGGCCTGCTTGTGACCTTCAACCCTGCTGTTGGGCTTCTTTTCGACGATGTGTATGACATCTGGATTTGCGCAGAGTGAGGAAATAGGACGAGGAGAAGCACTTCAGAGAGGGACGCGAGACATGCTGGAAAGTGGGTCACTGTGCCCTTTGAGTCTAAATTTTTCATGGCCGTCCTTGGCTGCCGACCCACACTGCACTCTGCAAAGCTGGCCACAAGTGATGAGCAAGAAAACCACCTTCTGTTTAAAATAACGGCAGCACAGGAAGTGATGTCACGCACTGACTTGTGACCTTTTGTCCTGAATATTTTGTTGTGTGAATCAGCAAAGTTTGTTCATGATGTACTCCCCGCCACACCTACACCTACACACACACACACACACACACACACAACTTAAACCTAGGTACAACCCTAAAAAAAGAAAGGGGAGCATTTAACAGACTTAGCGAGCATATGTTGATGGAAAAGAGGAGGGAAAGGGGGAAGGGAGTGTGTGAGAGAGGAAATACAGCAGTGTGTATTATGTTAGTGGATTAACCAGATCGGTTGCAGTGAGTCGTTCTCCACATCAGCGGGAAGAGAACGATCTTAACTGGCTGAAGCGGCCATTGTTAGAGTAATCCTGTCCAGACTGCAGCCCTATTGTGAGGCAATTAAAGACTGCGAGAGTGTAGAGAGCTCTCTGTGTGTGTGTGTGTGTGTGTGTGTGTGTGTGTGTGGCAGTGAGAACAAAAGAGAGAGCATGTTTTATACAGTGAGAGAGGATGTTAAAATTTGTGTCACTACTGATGTTAATGTCTAAGAGATGAAGACAGAAGAAGAATGACTTTAAGAAAAAAGGAAAGGAAAGGAAACAGTGTATCACTCAGGAGTGACTGTGTGTGTGTGTGTGTGGGTGTGGGTGTGGATGTGTGTGCGTACTATGAGTGTATGTTAGACTGCACTTCATGTGCGTAACTCTTCAAGCTGGGAGACAGGGCTGTCACAGCTGCTGAAAGGTGATGTGCAACAATGAGAGAGAGAGAGAGAGAGAGAGAGAGAGAGAGAGAGAGAGAGAGAGAGAGACACTTATTTAAGGTTAAGTGCTGAAGGAATAATAAGGGCCAACCTCTGCCTTTACGGATTAATATAGGGTTAACAATATGCAGTTCACTGTCAACAATCCTATCATCTGCTTGGATGAATTCCAAAGAGGTGCATACAATCCAGTCTACTCTCCACTCCTGTGTATATATATGATTCTTACTTACCCTCTGCTTCTCTCTCTCTCTCTCTCTCTCTCTCTCTCTCTCTCTCTCTCTCTCTCTCTCTCTCTCTGTGTGTGTGTGTGTGTGTGTGTGTGTGTGTGTGTGTGTGTGTGTGTGTGTGTTTGTGCTCTTGCTCCAACATCGACAACTCTGCCAGTGTTTGTCTCTGCCATTCTTGCCTCCTTTTTCTTGCTATTGCTTAAGAGTTCAGTCTCCTTTTTTATACACCTCACCTCCTCTCTCTAGTCTCTCTAGTCTCTCTAGTCTCTCTAGTCTCTCTAGTACATAAAGCCACACAAATGTTATAAGCGGACAAATATTATAAGGGGATAAAGATAAAATGCAAAATGAATACGGGGCTTTCAGGTTAAACATTACAATCCACACTGCCCTCATTCTTTCTTTTTTTTTTTTTTTCTCACACTGGCCAAGATGTCAATCATTCACTGGCACCCAGAGCTCTATTTCTGTGCTTTCTCACTATGAGAATTATACTGTATATTGTCTGTATTGGACCTTCAGATTAAACGTGCATTACCACTGAATATGATATCAAGGTTATTAGCCAGATGGAATAAGATTAGTGTGCAAGAAGCTGCTTTCCATGTTTAATGTTTAAATGAACATTTATTAAAGTGTCTAAAGTGTTTATTAGTGTAAAGCGGTTATAGCGTTTCAGTGAGCTTTTAGCTTTTACCCCCCATCAGCTCATGTAGAGCAGGAACAAACGTGAGCGAGACAAGAGCCTGTGTTTTAATACACATTTGCTGCCATTAAATTTTGTCACAGGCATAAACACAACTGCCTTTATAAAGTCGTGATCAGCTCTGGGGAATTAATGACCTGCCCATTTTCTCGGTCGAGTATTTTCTCTGTCAAGTAGTTGTTTGTTTCTATGGGTAAAAAAAAAAATCGAATTGAATTTATGTCTGCTTTTTATTTTTATTTCAGTTAGTCTCAGGATCAATAGCTGTACATTTGTTTGTGCTTGGTTTAATTTGTATATTATTTTATCTTAGTTACTTTTTTTTTTTTAAATAGAGTTGTAGATTTTATTAACTATAATAACCCTGTGTGTGTGTGTGTGTGTGTGTGTGTGTGTGTGTGTGTGTGTGTGTGTGTGTGTGTGTGTGTGTGAATGAAAAGCCTTTGTCTTGCATGCTTCACGTGTGTGTTTTCTAGAGCTGAGTGAAGTTGATGAATACTGTTTCCTGATGAGCGTGTGTGTGTGAGGAGTGAAGAATGTCTGACAGGAAGTGCTCTGCCCAGGGAATTTGATGTTACTGTTAGCTTCACAGCAGCTTCCTGTTCAGGTCAGGAGTAATTGCCCCTCTGTTTATACACGCTTTTATTTTTAAATGGGGGGGATAAGGACCCCTGTTACATTTGCATTACATTACATTACTAACTTTATCCAGTCCTCTAGTGTGGGCAGGTAAACATGGGAAAGGTGTGTATGCATACTATATGTGGTCACAGATGGCTCATTAGGTCAGCAGTGCACTCTTGATTGCCCTTTGTGAACCGGGACACTGTGTTGGAAATAGATGTTTTCTCCTATTATAGTGAGGCAGATCCATATATCATATGGCATGTCTATATTTATCTGTTTTCATGTCTGTGTGTGTGTGTGTGTGTGTGTGTGTAAAAATGTGTGTAAATGTGTATGTATAGGCTCCAGATAGGGAACCCCCATGTCCAGAGTCCATTGTTATGGTTTTTGTTGTGTTTGGGATGCACTTCCTGTGGTGAGAGGTCAGTGGCGCACAGCCTTGCTTGCTTCCTGAATTATTCATGCTATTGACTTTGTGTCAGTTTTCACGGGCCAACCCGCGGATGTTTTATTCATTTATCTCATTTAGGGGCCCTGCCTGCACCTGTTCCACCATTAAGCACTCTGCTCATTTGCATTTGATGCTAATTCGGTTTACTGGCAGGCTCGTGCTGCCCTGGTTAATTTTGTTTTCATATAAACAGATATCTATTACTGTATACACATTACTGAGACTCTTACTTACCCTGTATTTCTCTCTCTCTCTCTCTCTCTCTCTCTCTCTCTCTCTCTCTCTCTCTCTCTGTTTGTGTGTTTGTGTGTGTAACAGACAGATAGTGAAAGAGAGCGAGATCCTTGACTCAGTAGTCTGTAGACCTCCTGCAATGTCATACTGCTTTTAACCTATAAGACCACACACTTATATATATATATATATATATATATATATATATATATATATATATATATATATATATATATATATATATATATATATATATATATATATATGTAATTTCTATCTCATTTCTAGATTGTTTATATTAGTAACAATTAGTATTAGTTATTAGTAATACTAGTAATAACTCTAATAAATTTCTGTTGCAAGACATTCAGCATTCATGTCAGTCATTATTTATTCTACATTTAAACTGTTATCTTCTGAGATTCGACTCTGTGTGTGTAGGTGTGTGTGTGTGTAGGTGTGTGTGTGTGTGTGTGTAGGTGTGTGTGTGTAGGTGTGTGTGTGTGTGTTTGTGTTTACTTGGTGCTGGAGAGAGCAGACTCGCCCCAGGGCATGTTTAGCACAGATGTGCCTCTCTCTCTTCTTCCACTGAGCTCCTCCATCCTCCGTTCTGTTCCCTCACCCTGCATGAAGATCACCTTTCCTCCAAACACACACACACACACACACACACACACACACACTGCCATTTCCTCAGTCATCCATCTGTCTCTTTTGCTCTTTGTGCTAAATTTATCCCTGTCACAGGTGAATACTTTTATAAACGCTCTTCACTTTGTCAGAGAGGTGAAGGGAAAAGGAACAACATTCCCTTAAAAGCCTTAATGCAGGTTATAAGATTAGCACTGGTCACACACACACACACACACACACACACACACACACACACACACACACACACACACACACACACACACACACACACACTCAGAAACCTGACTGGTTTATGCCAGAGCCTGAGACTTTTAGCTCTCTGCCCTCCTTCTGCAGGATAAATACACCACTGTGCATGACCACCCAGATCAGTATGTAAGTGCGTGTGTGTGTGTGTGTGTGTGTGTGTGTGTGTGTGTGTGTGTGTGTGTGTGTGTGTGTGTGTGTGTGTGTGTGTGTGTGTATGTGTCTATGTACATTTCATTAGTGTCATTAGAGAAAAGTGAGTCCATTCAGTGGTTGACTGCACACAAATATGTATTTAACACTGAACGTGCCTTTCACTGTTGGATCTCAGTGTGTGTGTGTGTGTGTGTGTGTGTGTGTGTGTGTGTGTGTGTGTGTGTGCATACTGTATGTGTGTTGCTTTTCCTTCTCAAGGGAGTCCGTGCTCATATTCATGTCCTTCCACCTCATTCACTTCAGTCTGTCTCTGAGCTCTCCAGTTACACTACCACCCTCCATTCATATAACACTTATAGCCATCACCATGTCCCTTATTTCATCCACAGCATTAGGAGGCCTTGTATCCTCTGAATCACGCTATGCAAAAGCTACATAAATCCTTATTAATATTTGATGAAGCCTTTATGTTTGACTGCATTCTGAGAGGAAGCTCATTTTGCACCACCCAGAAAGTGCAGAGTCGATGCAGGGAAGCTTATCATTCACACCAATCATTAGTGCGAGATCAATGATCTGTGTGTGAACACACCATCTGTCACTGTTCTGCTGGTCAAAATGTATTAGCTATATGTAGTAATGGAATCAATGTCCTGAATGTTTTGACTTTATAGCTGAGGATTGTGGGAGTTGTAGTGAACAAATGAGTCCTTGGTGGTGAATTGTCATGCAGCCCTCAGGTGTTGGTGGCTTCACTGGGCTGGCCTTGAGCTGTCTGCCAGTTTTGTTCCTGGTCATTCTCTATCTATCTCTCTCTCTCTCTCTATCTCTCTCTCTCTCTCTCTCTCGCTGTCTTTTTCTCTCTCTCCTTTTTTTTCCTGGGGCTGGCCAGAACGGCCCCCAGGGAAACATGGGTAAGTGTGATTGACAGGCAGATGGCTGAGGTTGACGCTACTTTAAAAACGTCAATGGCCTTTCATCTGGAAGTGGACATGGTTCTCTTTTGGCGCGCATATCCTATAGACCCACATACATTCCCACCGTCTCCTTGCACTGTTATGGCATACCTCAACTTTTTGATTTTGTATATGGTGCCATCCAATGGTGGATTGTAGCCATCTCTGTGTCTCTAATCACATTTTAGCAGTGTGACGTTTTACAAGGGGGAACAGAATGAAGGAGATCTGCTCTGAACTCCACATGTCCAGTGTCCCCGACTTCCCTCCCCTCCCCTCACAGGCCGTATGAGATTAGAGTTGGGTGGTATGGCAAAGAAATCATGTCCTGGTAAATGGTCTGCACTTATATAGAGCCTTTTAACCTTAGCGGTTCTACAAAACGCTTTACACTGTCTCATTCACCCATTCACACACCACTGACAGCAGAGCTGCCATGCAAGGCACTAGCCTGCCGTAGGGAGCAACTTGGGGTTCAGTCTTGCCCATGGACACTTCGGTATATGGAGTCATATAGGCCGGGAATCGAACCGCCAACCCTGTGATTAGTGGACAACCCACCTGAGCCACAGCCACCCTCATGAAATATGCATTTTCACAATATACAATATGTATCATGATACTGATGATACCTGTAATATCACAAAAAAGCATATTGTGATGTAATTTATCACAATATTGATATTATGTCATTATATTGATCAGTTCCGGGGCAACGGGTGGCAGCTAGCACCCTTCATGTAAACCTTTTCAGCCTAATTACAGCAACAACCTCAAATCACATCTCTGATAGGTTGACACCTACTTCATATCTAGCCTACGCTTACTTAAACCATCACGGTAGTTGTGTAGGTAGTATGATCAAATCCGTTGGGTATTAGAACTAGTAGGGCAACTCTGAAGCCAGTACAAAAATGTAATTATGTGTGGCCAATACTTTTGCACTGAAAAAATATCAGATGTTGTATATTATATCATATTATGTGGAATAGTACAGTATATCTACTTTCACTACTCTACTGGATGTGAACTCCTCCCTAACAATGCCGATGATGTCAGCACTGCAGACTCACAGAAGAGATGCTTTGCACTTCTCCATTATTAATGTGTACACCAGGCTAAAAATGCAAACCATGTCCGATTTAACACTCAGGCGCATCAGAGTCGCTTGCGTCTGCTGTGTGAAGTGGTGTCAGAGTCCAGTAATACTACAAGCATGTCCTTGTGTTATTATTCGACATGCTGCATCACAGATACACACATATGTGCACAACTGCGCTCATACACAATCACACACAGATGCTCTGAGGGGCCAGAGAGAAGGAGAGCCATGGCCCCTGGAAAAGCAGATCAGTGGTTCAGGTTACAGGCCAGTGAATGCTGTGGAGGGAAAATGTTTCAGAAGCACAGAGAGTTCTGGGGATGAAAAATATATGGACATATTGCTTCACTGCTGACTGAATTTGAAGTAAAGACCGGAGCTTTGCCTTTGTCCGAACCATGAGAGGTTCCTTCGTAATCATTATTGACAAAATCTTTCTAATTGTGACTCAGATGGACACACACACACACACACACACACACACACACACACACACACACACACACACAGACACACTTGCGTTACTATCTATGCCTTATCCTAAGCAATATACAGTGGGTATAGAAAAGAATCACCCCCTTTTAAAATAATCACATTTTGTTGATTTACAGACTGAAATGAAGACGGACACAGTTTTTGTTTTATCCAGCTGTATTTACTCAGTGCAACTTATAACATTAAAAAAAAAATAGAAAAAAATTAAAAAATTATAAATCAGAATCACTGAGTTGGAAAAAGGATCACCCCCTTGCTTTAATTTTCCTTATTTTTTTAATTACAGCCTTTAGTCTGTTGGGATATGTCTCTACTAACTTTGCACATCTAGACGTTGCAATATTTGCCCACTCTTCTTTGCAGAACTGCTCAAGTTCAGTTAAATTTGATGGTGACCGTTTGTGGACTGCAGTCTTCAAGTCATTCCACAGATTTTCAATGGGGTTTAAGTCTGGGCTCTGACTAGGCCATGCAAGGACATTCACCTTTTTCTCCTTCAACCACTGTGTGGTCAGTTTTGCTGTGTGCTTTGGGTCATTGTCATGTTGGAAGGTAAACCTTCTTCCCATTGACAACTTTCTGGCAGAGGGCAGCAGATTTTCCTCAAGAAGTTGACGGTATTTTGCCCCATCCATTTTCCTTCTATCCTGACAAGTGCTCCAGTCCCTGCTGCAGAGAAACACCCCCATACACCCCCACTCCCCAATACCATCCAAATAAAACCATTCCTACAGTAAAGCATGGAGGTGGTAATATCCTGTTATTACCACCTCCATGCTTTACTGTAGGAATGTTGTTATTTGGATGGTGAGCTGTATTGGATTTCTGCCAGACATATCGTTTGGTGTTGAGACGAAATAATTCAATTTTGGTCTCATCTGACCATAACACCTTTTTCCATGTGGCCTCAGAATCTTCAACGTGCGTTTTGGCAAAGCTCAGTCGTGGGTGGCTTTTTTCTTGCAACCCTCCCATACAATCCACATGTGTGGAGAATTTTTGATATTGTTGTCACATGTACACAATGACCACTCTTTGTTGCTGTAGGCCTCTTGGTAGCCTCTCTGACCAGTTTCCTCCTGGCTCTTTCATCCAGTTTGGAGTGACGTCCTGATCCAGGGAGGGTCAGTGTTGTACCAAATACCTTCCACTTCTTAATAATAGACTTCACTGTGCTTTTAGGCATTGATAAAGCCTTTGAAATATAGTTGTATCCATCTCCTGACTTGTGCCTGTCCATAACTTTATCCCGGAGATCTTTTGACAGTGCCTTGCCACCCATAGTTGATAGTTTGCTTCAGTTGCACTACAAAATGCTCCAGGAAAGCTCTTTTCATGCTGAGCTCATCAAAATGACCACGGCTGATCACAGTTGAAAGTCAGATGGCTTTGTGTGCCATTGAGAAGGTGATTAGCTACACCTGATTGAGTTTACAAGTCATTTTTAGGAGGGGGGGGATCCTTTTTCCAACTCAGTGTTTGTGTTTTTTAATTTTTAAAAAAAATTTCTGACATGTTGGTGTTATATCTTTCACTTGGATGTTATAAGTTGCACTGAGTAAATACAGCTGGATAAAACAAAAACTGTGTCCATTTTTATTTCAGGCTGAAAAGCAGCAAAATGTGATTATTTTAAAGGGGGTGATTCTTTTCTATACCCACTGTAACATGAAGGTGATAAAAGCTGCATTTTGGTAAAGAAAGAAACAAGATAGACAGACAGACAGACAGATAGATAGATAGATAGATAGATACATACACACATATGTAAATTATAATGCTTTTTTCTTTCATAAACCTAAGCCTCCTTCTCATCTTCCCGCTTCATCCTGTCTTCTGTATCCATGTTTGTTCTCTCACAGAAGGGGACTGTGGGAGCCACACTGACCCAAATGAATTATGTCTCAGTTCTCTAGAGGTTGGCCATGAGCTATTTAGGACACTCTGCTGAGGAGAGAAACAAAGCAAGAGAATGGGGCATATAAATGTCCTAAAGTAGGATGGTTCAATTTGGGTATTTGTGTGTGTGTGTGTGTGTGTGTGTGTGTGTGTGTGTGTGTGTGTGTGTGTGTGTGTGTGTGTGTGTACATATGTGTTAGTGAACATGTGTGCATTCTATGAGGACATTTCCCAGCATGCTCTGCTCAGGAAGAGGAGCCCTGCCTCCCACTGAGACTTGCATTGTTATTGTACCTTCCCCCTCCACCCAGTCCTGTCTGCAACACTGACAACACACACATTTGTTTTACTATCCTTGTAAGGAACTTACATTGACATAACTATTCATGCACCTAATTAATGCTTTGCCACACCTAACCTTAACGCTATATATCAGTTTTCCTTATGGAGACAAGCCAAATGTCCCCATGAGGTCAAATCTTTCAAATAGCCCCATCCTTGTAGGGACCAAGATATAAAAACATATGCCCCCACACAAAAGGTTACTGTCAGCCCACACAAACCAAATCACTACATTGGTGAGTATAATAAACTAGTTTTTATACTGTATATAAAAAATATATATACCTGGCCATTGCTCTTGTTTTCCACTTATTCATCATTGCTGTATTCACTGTCAAAGCCATGAAAAAGGGACTGGCTTAAACTCTACAAAGGTGATTATTTAAACACCACACAGATTGAAGGTTAAGAATTTGCACTAGGTAGCAACAGTTAATATAACTCTTATGGTAAGATGTTCTTTAGGCAGAATGAGAAGAAAAACCCTGAACCTGATTTAACTCTTTGATTCTCACAAGTGGGAGTTTGATCTCTAAGGTGGATAGCAAATTGAATGTTTACAGTAAGAGCGGAGTAACGGCATGGAAGCATACGTGCGTGAAGCACTTTCGTCGGATATGATGTTCATATTTACTTTACATCGGTGATGCCAAAGCTTTGCCTCTTGTATTGGATCCAGGGATTTGTTTTAGAGAAAACAAGGTAAGACAGGATTTCTTTCTCCTCTCTGTGGGGTAAAATGGAAGGGTGCAATTTTCTAATTCAGTCAAATAAAGCTCTCCTTTTGTCACCTGACAGGCACCCAGCTTACAGAGGTCAGAGGTTGTGAGGCTGCTTTCAGGAGAGCACAAATCGATTAGCCGTCAAGCTGCTGGTGCTTGGTCTGTTTCACGGGGAGACGCTGGGCCCCAATTTCCATAATTGCTCACAGCCTTAAGTGCTGTTACCTTTACTAAACCAGGGAAGGGGGTTGGGGGGTTGGGGGGAATGATCAGGCAAATAAAGTGAATGAATAATGAACATGCATGGATGTACTGAACAGAATCTATCGATCTGTGAGTAGGAATAACTTTGCTGGAATTAAAAACTCGACCTCCCTACCGTATGGAGATTCTCCTTGTCCCTTCCTTTCAATAGCGCTTTATCCTAAAAGATAAAGGTTACTTAGTCCCATGTGATGAGAGGTTGATCTTACTGACTTGGTTACAGTCATAGCATTGCCATGGTTGAAGGATATATGATATACCTACTTCTCTTCCTCGCCATGAAATGAGACATTATCACTACAGCAACATGCGGTGCTTTAATGGCCTTCAATGCATCTTTCTGATTGGCCAGGTGATAGATTGGTAGTGGTCTCTCAGAGTTAATTCGATGTGGGCGGTGAACAGTGGTCAGGACTTTGGTCTCTCGTTTCTAAGCTGTAATGAACAGACCGGCTCATCTGTTTATGGTTTAGGCTGACTCCAGCCAGGAAGAGAGGTTGAAGGTCAGTCACAGGGCTGTGAAAGGTGCCTTGTGTGGCCATCACTGGTATGTTGAAAGGAAGAACAAGAGTGTTGAGCAGATGGGAAGGTAAGGGGTGGTCCTGCCTATAGGATTAAGCTTTCCTTCCACCTGAAATCTACAATGCTTAGTGTGATCTCGAGCCCTATGCTTTTCCCCTTTTCCCAATACCCAGAGCAGATCTGGTTCTATTACTAAGAGACTCACCACTTTGACTGATGACTGTTAGCTCACAGTAGCTCACTTAAGCCATAAAGGGCCTGTGATAGCTGCACACCAGCCTTTTATCGACCCTACACTCACATGTATTAATAAGCGCCTGCGTTCATACCCGTATTCCCTCTCATCCCCTTATCTGAGCTTCCTCTCTTGTGACAGATGAGCATGTCTGGAGGGAAGCATGGTCAGACAATGGCCAGTGGGTGTATGTGTGTATGGATGTATGTGCTTGTGTGTGTAATGAAGCCTCCAGAATGGTGTAGCTCTGATCCGTGCTGATTTAGTGCCACGCTCCGTGCTGTTAATGGGCTCACACAGAGAGGGAGATGTGACGGCAGGGGCAGGCCATATTTAAGGGCCTCTGACTGCTCATTACTGACCATCACTGAGCACTCACACACACCATCAGAGGCCTTACTTCTTCTTTAAGACTGTGCTGGGATTTCAGAGGCAAACAAATTATACACAAGATTTACATTTGCATGGCCATTTTCACAAATGAGGCTAGTAATGAGGACTGCGAATGAGAGGAAGAAATGTCATGATGGAGGGTGCGAGGGAGGGGGAGGGAGCGGACAGGCTAATGTCATTCATGGCACAACATGGCCTGCTTTTATTGAGGCTCATGTTCCCTGACCTCTCGGTTACTACATCATCAAATTACAAATTCCATTACAATGAAATGTTTACAGCATCATCCAGATCCATGCAAGCTGCCTGTGTGTGTGCGTATGAATATTGTGATTATACATGAGGTTGTAGGTGAGAAAAGCACTCTTAGGAGCAACAATCTTGAAAAAACATAAAAAGCAAACAAATGCAAATATATAACCAGTCGGTAGTACAAGTGGAGCAGCACAGGCCATTTACTTGAGGAAATACTAATTTACCTGTCCGAATTATAATATATCACATTTCCGGAATTAAAAAAACTAAAAGAAGTAGTCAGTATTAGTGATAGATTCAGATCCAGACGGAGATTCGGATCCAGACCAGAACTCAAAGAGCACAATCTGCATTGGTGGATCTTGTGCTTTATACATTACTAGGCCATGCCGGAGAGAGCAGAGCAGATATAGCAGCAGCATGCGTCCTGTAATATTGAGGTCAAAGTCACAGAGTTTTGAAAGACGAGAACTATTAAAAATGTATGGAGGATACCGTTGCCTTTTTTGCTCCTTTTTTTTATTTTCTTGTTGTCCAATAGTAATGAGTTTGGATACAGCGCCTTAGTTATGTTGAATTTACTATCAGAATTTGGGTTTTGAATTGTAAATGAGAGCTCATAAATAAGTGGCCTTATTTCCTATCTAATGCATCATAATTTAGGTGGCCATGAGTAGTGGGATGTTAATTAGCAAAATAGCTCTGAAAGGACACAGGATTTATGTGGCTTTTGCTTAGAGTTTGTCTGAGTCTAAAAACAGTGAAGGGGGGGAAGAGGAGGAGAAGTGGGTACGCACTGCGCTCAGCCTGGGTAAATAAATTCATAAAAAGCGTGCGTGATATATTTCCCTGCTGAGATCCTCACGGACAAATGCAAGAAATTTTTGTGGCCTGAATTTTCAGGGAAAATAACATAACTTTGTCAGCAGTGGTGGTGAAAGTGCAGTGGAGCGCATCTTTGTCTCTTTTTTTCTGTTTCTCTCTCTCTGTTTCTCCCTCTTGTTAGAGAAGCAGCGAGGGTGGTGGAGAAAATGTGTCTATTAGATTATCTTGAATAAGATAAAGTTGGAGGCGGCGAAGAAAAGACAATCTGAATTTCCCACTGAAAATAGAGACTTTGTTTTGTCCAACACCTCCGATTTGTGTGGCTTTTTCACTTTGACATGATTTGCCTCTTAAGTTCAGAACTGGGCCACTCCACAGAGGACGAATGCATTGTAAGTGAGTGCTTACTTCTCTTCTCTGATGCCACTTCTATTTGCTCCTCCTGTCTCCCTCTGTCACCTTTCAAGGGAGTGAGATTTTCAGCTGCCAGGGCTAAATATTAATATATAAGCACTGTGGTGTATGCATGTGTGTGTGTTATGTGATAGAGTGGCAGATTATGTGTGTCCGAAAGTTTTCGTCTCCATGATAAAAATGTACAAGATAAATGATAAGGTTCATTCTGATTACATCTATTTCACCTGGTCTCATTTCCCTTTTGAGCTGTGGCTTTACTGCTGTGTTTTACCCTAATGATATTAAAAGACATAGAGCTTGGTTAAAATGTATAAGCATTCATCAGTCGTCTATGTTTTTGCCCCCTCATCCCACACCATCTGCTACACCCAACACCCCAAAAACTAACAGTCACCTCATCAGCACTGTCATCACCTACAGGAAGACAGGAGAGGGATCCAAAAACACACAGCCTCTGACAGAGCCCCACTGTCGAAAGAAAGATGCAGCAAGCAAAAGCCGTGTGTGTGTGTGTGTGTGTGTGTGTGTGTGTGTGTGTGTGTGTGTGTGTGTGTGTGTGTGTGTGTGTGTGTGTGTTCATTTTTTTTTTTTTTTTTTTTTTGCTTTGCTGTGGCCTCTAGAAGCTCAGAAAAAAACAACAGCTGGACGACAATGAATAAAGAAAGTCTCTGGCTTATAAAACATATGAAATTAGGCAAAAACCTAGCTGCTTAGGTGCACAAATTCAGTTTCTCAGACCAACATCAAGAGCTGTATATATAATTTAGTTCCTGCAAGAAAAAAACATTCCATATACAAGTCCTATTATAGACTTTCTGGTGCAAGGTCGGTTCTGAAAGCCTGTTATGCATGTGAAGTTGCAGAGAGCAACTGCATTTGTATAAGGAGTGTGTTTAAGAGTTGTGGTGTGTAACACATTGAGGCTCCCTGATGTTGTTGTGTGCTGCCGGAGTATGGGCTGTTTCCACAGGAACCCATCCATCTCAGCCATCAACAGGCCCCACATCACATAGCAGGGCCTCAACCTCTAGCCCATAACCAGACGGCCGGGAGGAAAAGAGAAAAAGAAAGAAGGATGTAATTTACAATCCTGCTATTTGTTTGTAATACACCACTTTTCACAAGTCTGAAATCCCCTGTCATATTTTGTAAATCACTCATTATATTATTATTACTAAAAACTTACAAAATCAGTGGAAATGAAATAAAACAGACACCAAAAGTATTTTAGTTTTATATAATTTTCCAGTAGTTTGAGAACAAAATTAATTGATGAATAATATATGGCAATTAATTATGTATAATAATTTGCCCTCAAAGAATCTGCTTGATTGCCTCTTTCCAAATATGAGAATAATTAGTATTAATTTTATTTCTTGATTTTCTCTGTCATTTTGGAATGATGTACAAAGCTGTATAGTATATTGTATAAAACATTTTTTTCATCTTAATGTTTAATGACAAACGATTTAAAGCCTATGCCATATTAGTCATTTATATGTCTAAATGAGTTTTATATGACTCCACATGATTCCACACTTTTGAGTGGTAGTGTGTCTAAATAGCAACTCAGTGTGTCTGAAGTAAAAAAATAAAAAAAAATAAAACAGACAAACAAACAAGAAAACCCTGTACCCAGAAAACTAATTATAATTTCAGATCATGTTCAGGCTGAATAAATAAATAAATAAATAAATAAAGTTAATGTATGTAGATCTTGTTGCAGGAGCTTCTGTGACTTGTAACAGATGCATTAATAAGTGTAGAATGAAGTAAGTGTGATATAGAGTGTAGATATTTTAAGCAATTTTTCCTCCCTTAAGCTTAAGAAAGATAGACTGAAGTGGATGGAGGAAGAGACTGAGACATCCAGCAGCCTGTCTCATGCCTCATTACAGCTTGAACAAGTGAGTCACTGTGTGAGGAGGAGAAGAGCCAGAGAGCAGGCTTCCTCCACTCATCCATCCATCCATCCACCCATCCACCCATCAATCTACCAGTCTACAGTAACTCAAGTGCTCCTTGTTTAAAGCAGCTTGGATAGAACATGGTTTCCTGGCAGGTCATGTAACTGTAGAGGAATGCACAGTGCAATTAAACTGTGAGATAAAAGTATGAGATTAAACTGTGAGAGTTATGGGTTAAAAGATTACAAACAGAAACTTCAGACAGAAGCCAAAGGCTCTTGTAGTTCCTTCCAGAAACATCATTTTGCAGCTCCCCCCCCCCTTTGTTTTGCAATTCTACATTTTTTTTTTCTTTTCCCCTTTGCACTTCTGTCATAATTCCTCACCGCACCACATTCTACATTGCAAAACAGCTGTGAGGTTTAGGTGCCCAGCCAATGGTGTCAGGGTGTGTAGATTTCTGCTGTTGCTTTTTATAATTTGTCCTGGAAATGTCTACAAGCACTCAGGATAATGAACACCATTCTCCATCTTAGCATTGACAATAGTAGGAAGGCCTGTGCTGTGTGTCGGTGAACCAGAGGGTGTGTGGGGCTAAATGTGTGTGTGTGTGTGTATGTGTGTGTGTGTGTGTGTGTGTGTGTGTGTGTGTGTGTGGACCACTGTATTGTGAACGTCTTTTGTTCTGGATTACATGAGTTACATGAGTTGGGATTCACAGAGTTTTTCAAGTATATGCTGAATATAATAACTATGTGCACTAGTGTAGGAAATCTAGTCTCTCAGATACTTAGAACTCAGTATAAGTCATTCTCCTCTCTCACTTCAGCTGGTACACGTCGATCCTACTTTCCCCAACATACACCGAGTCACACACTCGCATGGCATTTTTGAGTGGCTCGTCAGGCTCAGAGCAGTGCATTTCACCTGAGTGTGGTGTGACAGCTGATGTCAGAATCAGTCAAGGTGGGAAACATGGGGTGAACTGCACTTAACAGAGATGCTGATGGATGGCAAGGTTCATATCACTCATCTACAGGACATGGCAAAGGGAGTAAGAGTGAGAGTAAAGTGGAGAGAGTTTACACTGGCAGGTTTAAGCTCAAATAGGCTGACGTAGTTCTGGATAGTAATGTAAAACCATTTACTTTTTTTTTTTTTGATAATTTATTCCAATTTGCTCCTCCAGCAACTTCCTCCTCTTCCTCAACTCGATTCTAGAGGTCCCAGGTTAACATCCCAAACGAGCCCCCACTTTATGTTAAGGCCCAACTAGGTAGGCCGCAACATAAACAAGGGTGTCTCCCACAACCTCCCGCTTCACCAGCCACAAGACCCAAAACAAGAGACTCAAGCCCAAACCATCTATTTACAAAAGAGAAAGACTAACTTACCTGTTAAAGACAAAGAAATGAAAAATACAATAAAGTAACCTTACTCCTTAACCTAAAAAAGGAATAAACCCTCAAAAAAAGAGATGCCCCTACAGCCTGGCTAAAGTTAGTTTCATATACTATAAACAAATATATATTACAAAATATAGCGTATATATAGAGTTTCTGGCTTGAGAATATGTAAACACTCTAATCTCACCCATGAGATTAAAAACACACAGCTGCAAGAGTGGCGTTTCACATGGGTCTGGTCGGTAGTGACGCGATGAGGAGGAGGAGCCGAGCATGTCTGTTTTTCCCCTTATATCCCTTTCGTCACTTCCACCGAACAAATCAGCAGCCTGCTCATCAGCACAGCTATAATTGATCCGAGAGGGAGATGGAGGAAGAGGGAGAACAAACCAACTGTATGGCCTGTTACAGGAAAACAAATCAGCAGTGTGAACACACCACACGAGCACTTGAAAGACTTGAAAGAAGGAAAGGAAATAAAGGGAAAAAGGAAAGGCAATAAAGGAAACTGAAACCGGTAACAGTATGACATGTACCCGCATCAAACCACAAATCATATTATGCCCCAGGACTTAACAAAGTGCTTTTAGGTGTCCCACTGACCTGGCAAGAGCTATACACACAAGTTAAACAGCATACAATGAAGGCAGGGCAGTCCTGTAGCTCTGATTTCACTTTCATTTGTTCACCTTCCCCCTTTTATTTACCATATTTGCTTGAAATGTTTGTCAGGCAGTGACAATTAGCACTTTTCATTTCAAACGCACACACACACACACACACACACACACACACACACACACACACACACACATGCGCGCACACACGCACACACAAATAGCGGAACAAAGCATAGCTACAAGCTGATTAAGTAATTAATTAAAAGAGAGGCCGTCAATATGTATGCAATTACAGTCAGAGATAGAACGTGATCAAAAAGAACACATAGCCTCTGAACACACTCTGTTTTCTTAATCATTAACAAATAAGGCCTGAGAACATCATTTCTTTCATTTCAGCTCCTTTGAGAGAGACTGGTTATCTTGATGAATGGAAATGAAATGGGAGTCATTCACTTCGTAGTTTTTCATTTTAAACACACCAGTTTGTTTGTTTGTTTGTTTGTTTGTATGATTGACTGAATTTTGATGCTGAATTGGGAGCTGTTTCAGACTGTAGTTTAAGGAATTATGATACAGTTTATTATAGTTAGTTTAAGTGTAAATGATGTCTTTTTGAATGTGAACTTAGCTGAATGGAATGCCCAACATCTTCAGAAACCTTTTTTTGTTTTCCTTATTCGTTTTCCTCAGCCTCTGATAATGCACTAGTTAAAGTTAGATATACCGACCTTTAATTTTTTTAGGCTTTAAGTCCATCATTTCAGCTCATTACCACAGTATGTATCTGTGTGTACTTTATTTATGTGTGTGTGTTTATGTGCCTCCACACTTAGTAACATTCCTGTTCCAGCCCAGCCCTAGAGAACAACATTCCAGCACTGTTTCCTATTTGCTTCCCATTAGTCCCAGAGCATAGCCCGCTGACCTTGTGCAGATGCTCTCAAAATCCCGTTTACACACACAACAGAGAAGCTGAAACTGTCCATGGGTACATTGTTACACACCTTTTACATTAGAGCACTGTAGATCTTATAGCATGACCGGATGTTTACAAGCAGAAAGGTGCTAGGTAGATCCAATCATAATTTGGAGCTAAAGAGATAAAGACAAAAACAGGGGCACAAAGGACAGATAACAAAGCTTTCTTGGGTGTCGTGGGCCAGTTTTTCCCTTTTTCCTGTCACAAGTATGGACTTGCAGTGTACCCCACTGTTCGTTTTCGCTAGGGCGGCTGCAGAGGAAGTGGATGGAGCTCCATGTGAGGTGTATTGTGTGTTGTTTCAGTACTAATTTTAGGACACTTGAATAATAGAAATAGAGGCCTCTATTTTTGTGCAGCCACCAAAGTACTTTAGTGGTATAACACCAGCACATTTTTTTCCAACAACATTTTTTTCTTCTTCTCTTTTTGGCCAGTTGCTGTTTTTGTGCCTGGCACTAATGTGCATTTGAAATCCACCAGCTCATTTTTAAGCCCACATTAGTCCACATTAATACAATACCATGGATATTTCTGCTATACTCACAGCTTTAGGTGATTTAGGTTCCAGGTTGGTATGAGAAGTGTTGAAGCATCAAAGATGTGTAATAATTGGGAATTACAGAGAGATGGGGAGAACATTTTGTGGAGTCTGTGCATGTGTGTTTTCCTCCTACTTGCAGTCATGACCCGATGATCTCGGAGCTTTTCATCCCTTGATTTCCACTCAGATCCCTTTCACACTCACCCTGCAGCTCTCACTAATAAGGGTGCACATACATACACACTACTACACTTGATCTCGACAGACACACTGCTATGCAGCGATTTTAAAAACCCATCGCACCCTCTGCCATCAGAAACACAGGTCACTGCTCTCTGTAAGGGAAGAATACACGGTGTTGTGTGCTTTATTTATTTTGGCTCCTTTGCCAGAATGGCAGCGGTGAAGCTGCATTTTAATGAGCCATTATACAAGCATTCTGCCTTAGAACCCGTTCATCTTACTCGGGTCAGGGGTTTTGACCCTTACATGCCGTGCGTTTAGCAGCAGACTGAGGCAAAAGCTGGTGTAGGAGGAAGGCAGATTGACACACTCCTCACGGGCATGGCTGCTTTAGAAACAGTGGCACTGAGCAATTCACACACAGTGTAGGAAAGGTTGAGTTTTGTTCTCAGACGCAGAAGAGAAATTCCACACTGTAACCTATCGTATTTGTGTGTGTTAAAACGATTATGACATACTGCTTCATTTTAGCTGTTATTCTGAATACTGATACATTTTTTTTTTTTTTTGACGAGTTTGCTTTCTTAGCCATCTTCCATGTGACCCTCTTGTGCAGCAATAACCACAACTAAAAGTTTCCAGTAACCGTTGATCAGTCCTGCACATCACCTTGGAGGAATTTTAGCCCGTTCCTCAGTACAGAACCGCTTCAACTCTGGATTGTTGGTGGGTTTCCTCACATGAACTGCGTGCTTCAGTACCTTCCACAACATTTCTGTTGGATTAAGGTCAGGAGGAAGAGCTTAGTGAAAAATCACAGTTACACACACAGTTTCCCACTTAATTTACATTATATGTTTGGTTTTTGCACTGGAGCTATGTAGCTTATAAGTAATGGAAGTCACACTCATAATTTCTTTCATAAATACAGTACTGTGCAAAAGTTTTAGACACCTTATTTATTTTATTATTATTTTTTAGTACGAACTTTGTTATAGATTTTTTTATTTTATGACTTCTACATTATCGAGTTGGTACAAGAAGAACTGTGTCTGGTTCTGCAAGATGTTCAATAAAACTTACCAGCTCATTTCCTTATAAAACGGCACTAATTGCACCGGAGACTATTTTAATTTTTTTTGTTTGTTTGTTTGTTTGTTTTTTGTCACACCAGATATTGACTTTATTTCATTTACTACAGTTTACTGCTCTTTACGGTATTTATTTATTTATTTATTTTAAGTGTAGAAACATTTAATTTCATTATTTTGAAGGCACCTTTGCTCTACAGCATTTCTTTGCATGCGCCTAAAACTTTTGCACAGTACTGTACATGCTCACATCTTGTAAATATCTGCCTCAGACCACACCTAGTTCTTTGGTAGTCACACAGGCTGGATGATTAAGCTTAAAAATGTTGTGACTATAATATATAACTTGATCAAAAACTCACTGTGTAACTGATTGCTGTGGACATTGTGGACAACCAGTTGCATTTTTCAAACCTGTATATGAAGATTTGGGCTTATTTTTGTGCTATATTTTTGGGTGAGACTTCCATCAGTTGTTAGCTACAACAGTGCTATAGCTCCAGTGCGAAAAATGTAAGAAACAAAAATCAGACACCAAATGTATCTTGCTTGTATTTTGTTCAGGGCAAGAAGGAAAATGTCTCACATCTCTTCAAGTTTCTGTAATTGTTATATAAACATGCGTCTCGTGCAAAATGACAGCCTCTGATTGATTTGATTTTCTGCAGGTTTGCGGCTCCTCGCCATGACCATGTGCTGTGTGCTTTACTGGCTCGTGTCAATATTGTGAAGGTCCAAAGCCTGCTGTATATAGCTCTATAAAGTGTCCACTTGTGTGTGCAGGTATATACACGTGGCCTTTATTCATCCCCGTTCCTGTTCAGTTCCTTACAGTTACAGTATGTATATTCAATCCACATCCTTAATTAGGAGGTGTGGTCTGGTGTGTGTGTGTGTTTGTGTGTGTGTTTTTGCCAGCACATTGCTGTGCCCACATGATAATTGAATGTGTGCTCAGCCCACATCCGAGCCAGCGTTCCAGCTCACACCTTAATTAGTTTAGCTTTGTGTCTGGCTGCTGTGCCATCAGTGGCCAATCGATAGCACTCCGGAGAACAGAGGGCTCCTATTGGAAACAGATACGCCAGCTGTGTGGCCGTAACGTAGGGGACGTTAAATAGGGCCAGCTCTATAGCTCCGGCTTAATTGAACTGATAAATGTGGCCTGGAGTGTGTGCATGCATGTGTTGGCGTACACTGTTCAGTCTTCTCAGTGTTGTGCTCTCTCAAAAAAAAAATGACTCGAGCAATGCAGCTCTATTGGAATTCAATGGCTGCTTTGTTTAAACTTCATATCCCATGCCTCACCTTTATGAGTTTTGCTTGGTGAGCAGCGTTCACATTCTACTGTGCACTCCCTCCCTCTACTCTTAACTTAGTTCAGTATGCACCCTAACAACAGTAAATTATATTAACCCCCCCCCCCACCCCACCCCACCCCACCCCACCCCATCCCCCAGCAAAACCGTTTAAAGAAAATTTGTTGAAACAATTGTAGCTACTTCTTTAGCTTTGAGGAGTCGCTCATTAAATAGAAAAAAAAGTATCATTAGAAAAAACAATTATGCACTTACACAATCATAGTAAAAAAAAAAAGTAAAAAAAATCCTCCATATAGACACACACACAGAGTACTCCCATCACAACAAACGATCATACATCACATTTGCCCAATTTTATGGCTGCATATTATTTGCTGCTGTTAAAAGCTAGCGAGGAGGAGATAATTGCGAGAACTGGCAGTATTAGTTAAGTGTGTGTAATGGTGGGCTCTGGGAACGCTAAATGGTGGTTGTAATATTTAGTTCCTGTGCTCATTACCTCCTGATCTGCCTCCAGTGACCCTGCAGCGGCAGGCCTGCCCGCTGCCGCACTCTCTAATGAGCAATGGAAATTACCGCTTCAAGAAATGAAACACAATTTATTTAGGGGGAGTCGTGGTGTGCAATGACATTACAGCAAACAACTCTGAAAAATTGACCCAATAACGCAGCCTTGCAGTTATGTTATTAGACAGAAAGTTCATACGGGCGAGAGAAGTTAGCAGAAAGAACAGGCCACGGACTAAGTTTTACCGTGACGTCATATTTGGCCGAGTGCGACATGGAATGCAAATTTTCGAGCGGCAATTCAGAAATGGATTGTTTGCAGGAAGAATCGGTCATTAAGGGTGCCCTCTCCTCTCGGAGACTGCTTGCTGCAGGATTTGGGACGCTGCAGTCGTTTGTCAGGCCGGAATGATGTAATTGGTCAGTGCCAGAGAAGTTGCTAGTTTGTGGGGGTGTTCTCCACTCTGCTCCCTATGAGAACACTGCTTTAACACTCCTCCACAGACCTTCTACATCCATCAGTGTCCTCATAGCTGCCGTCTTGCTGAAGCAGGCCTTTTAACACCCTCGCACACATATGTCACACTGACTCGTGTTTGCGTGTCTGATTAAAGTTGCAGTGTAAGGTGGGACAGTCCTTCTGTTGCACGCTACAGTAGCAATACATGTATATACGTTTTAAGGAATATTTTTTAAAAAAATAGTGAACAATAATGATCAATAGTGAATAGAGCTTCATTTACAAATACCTTTGACTGAGAAATTCAGAAATGCGTTCTAGAAAAATGTCGTTCACATAAAACGTATTTAGTTTTCACCCCAACAACTGTCCTTCCATTATAAACAGGTTACTGTAAGAAAATGTGTCAAAATTCTTATCCATGATAATAATCTGCACACTACAATCTTAGAAAGAGTTCTTCGGGGGTTCTTCAGCTGGTTAAAACCCTTTAGGATGCCAGATGCAACTGTTTTTTTTATTTATTTGTTTTTGTTTTTAAAGAGGGAACAGATGCAGTAGATAGAGATTAAAAGAAAAGCTCTCGAGTATTGTTTTAAAGGAATTCTTTAGGTTCTGAAAAGCTTTTTCTAGTATGCAGAAGTAACTAAAAAGGAGTGCACTCCAAGGGATCCCCAGGACTGGGACTGAGAACAACTGGTCTAGTCCATGAAATTTGGAAAACATCTCCAGAGAGAGACACAGAAACGCACACCTACACACACAGTGGCTTTGGCACGAGCCCCGTCTTCTTGAACTACAAGGGCCTCTTGAGATTTCTGAAGAGCAGGACAAATTTCACTTGAGCAGAAAGTGAAGGAAGGGAAGAGAGTGGAAAGAGGAAGAGAACTGAGACACAGCGAGATAACGGGGTGGGGGGAGTGCAGGAAGAGGACAAAAAAAAATGGACAGAATGTTTACATAAAAGAAACACCTTATCGTATTTGAATTTGACAGAACTGTTTCCTCATGAGGACACTTGTGAATAGGATCTAAATTAATTTTTTTTTTAAATTTAAAAAGGTTAGAGATGTGATCTTTAGCTTAAGTCCTGTGCTGCTAATATCTGTAACAGCTCCAATTCTGCTGGAGTATCACAGATAAGTCTGGGCTCTTCTCTACCGTGACACTCTTTGCACCTTAATGTCAGGAATAAGCAAAGCCTTGGAGATTCATTAGGAAATTGTATCGAATCAAGGGAGTGCAGGGGCTGGAAAACATCCACCTAATAAGACGGCTCGTAACATAAAAGGGCCCCTCAGCCAAGGTCCTTTATTTTCAAATCGCACCAGTGCCTTTGAAGAGGGCTTAGGAGCAGAAAAAGGGAATAGATGAAGAGAGGGAGACAGCAGAGAGGCAGGAGGGATATCCTTCAAGAAGTGTGCATGTCCCAAGAGAGAAGTGATCGGGGAACAGGAGGGTTGTGTGTGTAGTGCAGTCTCAGCAGGCTGTCAGGCTGTGTGTGTGTGTGTGTGAGTGTTTTCAGCATGCTTATGCAAGTGCACCTGGATAAAACATTGGCTGAGGAAAGGAAGAGCAGAGAGGCATTGAAGGTGTTCTCACCCTCCCTATCTCTCTCTCTCTCCTCTCTCTCTCTCTCTCTCTCTCTCTGTGTGTGTGTGTGTGTGTGTGTGTGTGTGTGTGTGTGTGTGTGTGTGTGTGTGTGTGTGTGTGTGTGTGTGTGTGTGATTAATAATACACCAGCTCTTGTACCCGTCTCATTTGCTCACTCTGGTGTTATTTGTTAGACAGCCATAGATGCAGTCTTAGAAGGTACACTTCTACTTTTGTGAGTTTATAGCTTGCGAGTGAGAGGTGTGTGTGTGTGTGTGTGTGTGTGTGTGTGTGTGTGTGTGTGTGTGTGTGTGTGTGTGTGTGTGTGTGTGTGTGTGTATGAGTGTTTTGGTGTATAGGGTAGGATCAGGGCTAAATCAATGTGGATTTATAATTTACTACTGCACAAGTCTATCAATATATGTAAGGCCTGCATCCTGCTTCATCTATATTGCATTAGGACAGAGGTTCTCACACACTCAAGGCCTTGTGGAGGAAGGACACACACACACACACACACACACGCTTGTACATAAATATGCACTCTATTGTCTTTTGCTGTCCCTACCAGTTAATATTGAGTTCATCTGATGTGAACTTTAGGGTTCTAGCTAAATCAAATTCAATATATTACAGAACCTGGAGAGAATGAATGATTGATGATGTCAGAATCCTGGGCACACTTCTTGCTGGAAATACATGATGTCCTGTTAACGTGCCTTCTCCAATATTTAGTCAAGGACTTGTGCACAAGCAGCTAGAACACACATGGAGCATGAACGCGCAGGTACAGTATGTACACTTACCAGCCACTTTAATAGGAACACCTGTACCCCTGCTCATTCATACAATTATCCAGTCAGCCAACTGGCAATAGCAAAATCTACAAAATCATGCATATACAGTACAGCCCAATCATTTCAGTTAATGTTCAGTGGTCTCCTGGGATCTTCATGCACAACAGTCTCTAGAGTTTACACGGAATGGTCCAGAAAACAATGAAACATCCTGTGAGCATCACTTTTGCAGGAAATGGCGAGAGAGGTCAGAGGAGCATGGTAAGACTGGTTTGAGCTGACAGGAAGTCAGTAACCACTCTTTACAACCATGGTGAGCAGATAAGTTTCTCAGAACACAGTACACGTTGAACTGCACTACGGCAGCAGAAGACCACATCGGGTTCTACTCCTGTCAGCCAAGAACAGGAATCTGAGGCTACAGTGGGCACAGACTCACCCAAACTGGACAGAACTGCATCTTACTGGCTGTTTTTTTTTTCTTTTCTTTCCAACTGCGGAGACTGCTGTGTGTGTGAAAATCCCAGGAGATCAGCAGCTTCTGAAATACTCAAACCAGCCTGTCTGTGGTCAAAGACAATGAGATCACAATTCCCCCCATTCTGATGTTTGATGTGAACATTAACTGAAGCTCCTGAGTTGTATCTACATGATTTTATACATTACATTGTTGCCACTTGATTGGCTAACAGGGTAATTACATGAATACATGTGTTCTTATTAAACTGGGTAATTACATGAAGGTGTACATGTGTATAAGTGACCAGTGAGTGTACAGTATATGCAGATATAACAGAGTTTCTGCAGGAAGGACTGTTGTAGGAGGATCAACAGTCAGACACACACAGAGAGAGAGAGAGAGAGAGAGAGAGAGAGAGAGAGAGAGAGAGAGAGAGAGAGAGAGAGAGAGAGAGAGATTTAGGTATACACAGTAAAGTAAAACACTGAAGTTAAATAACACATACTCTTACCTGTGATCTAAGATAGATGATTATGGTGACAATATTCCAGCTTCCTTGTTTCCTAGAGGTAAATATCTGCCCTAATCACATTTAACCTTTTAGGCTCACCCTGATGAGAAAGAGGAACGTATTAAAACAAATTCCAATGTAACTGTCCTTCATAATTTCTCTTGAATTATTTTGCAGGGTTTTTGACACACTGTTCCTACTCTACTACTCCCCATCATATTACCGCTCCATAGGTCTGTTGTAGACATGATTCCTAATGAAAGCCCATTCTGTTCGCAGTGCACATTGAGATGATTGCGGTGCTCTGGTGTTTCTGTTCTCTGCTTTATTAGCCCTTTATTTCCCGCCATGAAATAGAATTTACATCCAGCAATAACATCCTGCCATTCGACTCATTTCAGTAACAAATACAATTGCTTGAAAAAAGTGAATTAACACAGAACCCTCCCGCGCTCCGTCTGAGTGGCAGTGTTGAGGAGCAGGATGTGTAGTGTGTATCACTGAGATGATGGTAGGAGGGTGTGTGTGTGTGTGTGCGTGTGTGTGTCAGTGGAACAGTGAAAGTGGTCAAACAAATCAGTAGGTTCTCTCCCACTACTGATGCTTGCCGAAAAAAAATCAATATCATCATACAGGAGAGACGTTTTTGAGTTGCTACCGCTTTTTCCTTGGTTATGAATCTGTAATTGTGTGTGATGTAAATCAATGGAGAAAGATTTAGATGGTCACGTGGAGTGTTCGACTTGGTGAAAAAGTTGTAATGTTCTCTCTCTCTCTCTCTCTCTCTCTCTCTCTCTGACTCTTGCTCTCTCTGGCAGATTGATTAACTCAATGCATTGATTACCCTCACTGCCTCTTTACCACTAAATGAAATGAGGAGCATGCATGTAGCACTCTCTATACACACACACACACACACACACACACCCGCTCCACACCTCTTTCGACCCCTGCAGTGATGACTGTCGTCATGGCAACTTGCAACCAGCCATCACAGAAAAAAAACATAGCTAATTAGCGTTGGAGCAGCTGATTGGTTTGCGGCAGTAATTAACACAGGTGAGGTTAATTAGTTCCCATGAAACCATCCTGTCTTGGCATGTACACAAGAGAAAAAAGAAGAGTGGGAGGGCAGAAAAATACACACACACACAGACACACACACACACACACACACACACATTTATACCCTGTTACTTTATTACTTGTGAAAGTTGGGAAGGATTTTAATATGCACAGAGAGCGCTCCCTCCTGGGACCAGTGGAGGGAAAATCAGCCTCATTAATGAAACCAGGACAAACCTGTTCTAGGTGCTCTCAGTCAGCTCTGCCACAGAGGATTACAGCCACATCGAGTGTCTGTTTTTACTCCCTCAATCCGGTGGGGGGTGAGGGGGGAAGGTCGGAATGGATAGCACAGGGCTTAGTACTAAGGGAAAGTACCTCAAGCTAAGCTGACATGATGCTGCGGGCTTGATAACTCAGGGTGACAGTTGAAATGTCGAATGTCACTGAACTGAGCTTTGGTACTCTGACCTGCCTGCACTACTGTTTGTGGTGAGCAGTGACAGTACTGGGACATAGATGGGTTGCAGTGCAGCTGTTAGCAGATCTTCTGTGTTATGTGTGTTCTGCTCACTTCCAGACCGGGGTTGTGCATGGGCCAGAGGAAATGAGAGTGTATAAATTCAACAGACAGATAATGAGGTTAGAAGGGGACCAGACATGGGACATTAAAAACTGCTCCGCACCGTGATATACTGTTATAACACACCCTTCTGGTTTTTCACACCTGGTTCTTTTTACCTCAGATAATGAGATCTTTTCTTAAATGATTTTTGTCTATTGAAGTTTTTCAGTATGTCAGAAATTGCATACAAAACCATATTTTTTTTTATTTTAGAATGTACAGTTCGGTCCTGATGTGCTTAAGTGAGGACAGATGCTCTTGTACAGCCATAGAAATTTAACTGTTAATAAACATAAGAGTCAATCTGGTTACACAATATTTTTCCAGAACTATACTGTATAATTTGGGTGGACAAAGAGTGGCCAAGGACACTTTAGAGGCTCCATAAGCATAAAAGTACTGCTTATGCAAGCAGTCTGAATGCCCTTACAAATGTTAATACAGGCGCTGATATGACAAAACATTCTCTGCCACGCGTGTCACGCTGAAGTAGCATGTTGCATGCAGCAGCCCATAATAAAGAAATCACAACATTATTGTTACTAATGTTATCTAATGTTACCTACTGTCTCCAGACTACTAACATGCTCTATCATTCATTATTATAATGCCCTCTATTATTCAGTTACATTAATATTCATGTGAAAGAGCAGAGTTAGCTACAGCAGCATGCATACACACAAACATAAGTAGGACATGAAAAAAAAAAACACACAATTGGATAAGCCGCAGTTTTGCCAAGCCTTCTTTTACATCAGGGTCTCAGTCAAACAGCACTAAAGTTCAGTTATACTGACTTGGCATGCACTAAATTTCTCTTAGATGGATGGGAGGAAGCATTCTAATCGGCTATAATCAGCCAAAATCAGTTACATGAAACTGATCTCTCATGATTGGTTCTAATAACTGCTTATTTTAAGAACGTGACTGGACTGTCATAGGTGAAAGACAGAATTATACAAAGGATCTTATAGATCAGGGAGACACACATGATTTTAGCACATACACGCATTCAGAAAAATATATGCCTGCCACTGTTTTATGCCATCGAATGCTTTCACTTGCAGGACACACACATACAACTCACTTATACAGTAATGATTCCAATAATGATCCCCACTACAACCCCCCACCTACCCACCCACACACACACGCAAACAAACACACATACACACACAGACTGGAACAGTGCTATAACAGTATGTAGAATCTCACATTTGAACTTAGATGGAATACATATATGTTACCGCTTGCTTTCTCTCTGTTTCTCTCCCTGTCTACCTTTCTATCTGTCTCTGTCACGACCTGAAGGTCAGGGAAGTCCACCAAATGCCATTATAAAGCTATGGACTGAACTGGAAGCCAAGCTGAGACCTGCAAGTTAAAATGAAATGGAAAACACATACAGGCTGCCTCCAGTGTTCCTATATAAGCCTCTATATCCCGAAGGGATCCTTGTGTGCCTGGAGTCACAATGACCGAGGCTGAATAACAAGCTGTGTGAGGGCTCCGGCTTCCTGTGGCTACTGCTCATTTCCTAGTGTTTCCTTATTTCCTATTCTTCAATCCTTCATTATCAAAATATCTATTGGACCACAACATGCCACAAGACCTACAGAGTGTGTGTGTGTGTGTTTTTAGTAAAGTGAAATTTGTTAGAAAAGTGTGACTATGTATTATTGCGATGTATGAGTCCTTTGGCACATAATGGATAACATGAAAGTTGGATATAACCATTACATTTTAAGTGCTGTCAGTTTTAGGTGTCATGAAATTTCATTTCATGCACCTAAGCTATTTTACCATTTAAGAATTAGCTCGGATATAGTGCTTTAGGTGTATGGATTGTATACATTAAACTCTCTACTGTGACATC
This sequence comes from Cranoglanis bouderius, assembly GCA_023630585.1. Classification (NCBI taxonomy): domain Eukaryota; kingdom Metazoa; phylum Chordata; class Actinopteri; order Siluriformes; family Cranoglanididae; genus Cranoglanis; species Cranoglanis bouderius. Next base: position 17,287,957 of record CM042561.1, read on the forward strand.
GGGGTTTGGTGTGTGTGTGTGTGACACGTCTCTTCCTGTGATGTATGCTGAAGAACTGCATCTTTGATTAGCAGTAACTTCAGAAGGAGGGACACTCCTTCTGGCGAGACTACTTTCACGTCCTGTCTGTGAGGCGGCAACATGAAAGCCTTCTCTCACTTTCCCTTCATCTCCTTAACAAACATTATTATGGCTCACTTTCCAGAATTGTGTACTGGTCTGCAAAGTAGGTAACGACCCATCTTGGTAAAAGAAAAACACACACACAAAAAAAAAACAGGTATAACTGAGTAAAAACCCCACATGCTCACAAAATAAATTAGACATAGACATGAATTGGCCTTCTTGGAGAGTGTGGGTGAGGGAGTGATGTATTTTTCATACTCACACATCTGAAAGTGGTGAAGGAACACCACCAAAGGAAAACTCTCCAGACTCCATACAGTCCTGTTCTTCACTCTTTCTCTCTCAGCCTCTCTCTAGAAGCTGCTGTGTTTTTAACGTTCTAGGGCACTCTGTGAAGGCTGGAGTGAAGCAGAAATGGAGGACTACATTCTTAAATGTTCTTTGGCTGTCCCTCTGGGGAACCTGTAAAGGTTCTATGTAGAACAACAGAATGCCTCCCTATCAAACACCTAATTATCCAGAGAGTGCTTAAAAAAAGCTGTGAGGAGAATGTAGAGAAGAATTAAGTGACCTTATCTTCCTGGTTGTTACCAAGTATATGTACAGACACACTGAAAGTGTGTGCAAGGCTACTGTATGGTCTTTTTTTTTTTTTTTTCTTAAGGGAGATTTCACATTATCACATTTTCTAAGCACCTTTCCTTCTGTCAGACTCCTGATGTCTGCTATGATTCCAGAGCTGAATGTGTCCCCATAGCCTGCGGGATGCTCGGTCACAGATGACAATGGCATAGCGGGGTAGCTTGTTGTGGTGAAGAGGATGCCGCTGGCACTGCTAAGCAGCCTGTTGTTTGTCCCTGCAGTGAACCTTCGCTGTCCCCCACCTTCTGTCTCTCAGGCACATCTTCCTGCCAAAACACCTGCCTCCAGGTGCTCACGCTGCAAAACAAGCAGGGTCCAGGCCATGGCTCAAGAAATCACAGATGAAAGAAACAGTCGGACATGCTGCTTAATAATGACAACAAATACCCTCAAAACAGGCGTTTAAACACACTAAAAACAGAACAACAAAAAAACGAAACTCATTAGCTGAGTGGACACTGGCAGAGGAGAACAGCTTCTTCAAAGCACTTCAGACATCAGTTTTACACAGATTTAAAATGAGCTAATCTCTCACCATCTGTCATTTTGACATTATTTGTGACCACTGTGATTTTCTGAAATATTCCAAACAGGGACGCTTTGCATTGCTAATGCGCTGTACAGTATCGTGTTGTCGGCTGTTCACTTGAATGAGTGCAGGGGTCAGTGAAGAACCACTTGTACATTAGAGAATTATAAGTTCACTTTTAATTGCAATCAAAATCATGCTGGTGTACATGTTGGTGTATGGAGTACACACGGCAGCATAAGGAAGCACATCCTCTGCCATTGCAACTATAAAGATGGAAATAAAGAATGATTTGTGCTATACACAAGAACAAGAGACATTATATAATCAGCATAATCAGTGCAACGATCTTCAGCAGTGGGCGTCTAGTGGTGGTGTTTAATTGATGCTGAGAGGCTTTTGAAGTCTGGAGAATGCTAGTGATGCCAGTCTCGATGCCAATCTCGCCAGACTGCCGCACCCTGTGTTAACTCGCCCAGCTCCTCATTTCTGCTGCCCAGAAAATGAAATAAGTTATTTGGCCCAGAAATCCGCCTTCTGGTTGTACCCCTTTAGATGGCATCTTGGGACTGCGAGGAAAGGTTTGTAATTATTTGGTTTCCATTGGTCTTGCAGCTAATGAGCTGGCCTAGTGGAGGCTAGCCTAAGTACAGAAGGAGTAATTTGCCTAATGCTTTTGAGGCAGGCAGTGCTAAAGGCTCGGGTCAAGAAAAGGAAGCCATGGGGGGAGGTCAGGAGCCCAACCCACAGTAATGAAGGCAATTGGCTGGTCATTTTGTGATTCAGTCAAGCATGAGCTGCACATATGTAGCCCTGCCTATGTGCTTATCTCTCTCTAAGAGGGAGTGCCAAGAGCAGTGGGCTTTTTGAACTCAAGCTGGGAGAAAGGTCAGCCCACCCAGCCCGTGTGGTATTCAGTGCTACTTTATGAAACTTCATTCAACTTCTCGTTTGCAGAACATTGGTTTATGATCCACGGCCCTGTTGCAGCAATGTCCTGTGTTTGGAATGAAGTAGTAATGTGTGCCATTGCTCACCAGTGGGGGCATCAAGGAACAGGCATTACAGAGATTGTTTTGTTTTTATTTCTTTTCAAATGAGAGAGGAGTGGGGTAGGCCTCTGCTGAACAGAGGAATATAAACTGACTCCAGTGCCATAACAGTTCTGATGTGATGCTTCTTTCTGGCTTATTGAAGGGGAGATCTGCATTTGCAAATAAAAGTGTGCTGGCACAGTGCGGTGTGAGGCCACTCTGCTCAGAGGAATAAGCCCAAACCTTTCATTTTGGCTACATAAAGTCATTTTAGCTCTTATTCCTTCTAGTGAATATATAACCAGCAGAGCAATAGCATAGCTCACACTGACTTGCAGCAGCGCTGCAAACACACTGAGCTGACTCCTGGTACAGATATCACACACACACACACACACACACACACACACACACACACACACACACACACACACACACACACACACACACACACACACACACACACACACACACACACATTTATGAGTGAGAAAACATCTAAAACACAATAATACACTAGCCATATACAGAGGTATGACTGTACACACCCACACACACTTGTCTTACTATCCTTGTGAGGTCCTTCCACTGACATTAATTAATGCCATTAATGCATTAACCTCAGTAACCAAAAGGAAACTTTTTGGCTCTCTCTCTCTCTCTCTCTCTCTCTCTATATATATATATATATATATATATAGATAGATAGATAGATAGATAGATAGATAGATAGATAGATAGATAGATAGATAGATAGATAGATAGATATAGATATAGATATATAAAAGAAAAAAGAAAGAAAGAAAGAAAAAAGAATAATTGAATATTTAACAAAACTTTGAAATTAATACTAGGGAAGGAAAGTCATGGATGGAAATGGGCGGAAATTTAAATATCAGACACTAGTAGAAGGACAGGAGCATTGAGCCATCTTATTATACTAATGAATGTGGTCTTCTGCTGTTGTAGCCCATCCACCACAAGGTTCGATGTTTTGTGCATGCTGAGATGCTTTTCTGCTTACCATGCTTGTAAAGAGTGATTATTTGAGTTACTATAAACTTCCTGGCAGCTCAAACCAGTCTGGCCATTTCCCTCTGACCGCTCTTATCAACAAGGTTTTTCCACCCACAGAACTGTCACTCACTCAAAGTTTTTTTGTTTTTCGCACCATTCTGTGTAAACTCTGTGGGCAGTGGTGGCTCAACGGTTAAGGCTCTGGGTTACTGATCGGAAGGTCGGGGGTTCAACCAGCACTGCCAAGCTGCCACTGTTGGGCCCTTGAGCAAGGCCCTTAACCCTCTCTGCTCCAGGGGCACTGTATCATGGCTGATCCTGTGCTCTGACTCCAACTTCCTAACAAGCTGGGATATGCAAAGAAACGAATTTCACTGTGCTGTAATGTTTATGTGACCAATAAAGGCGTCTTCTTCTTCTTCTCTAGAGACTGTTGTGTGTGAATTTCCCAGGAAATCAGCAGTTTCTGAAATACTCAAACCTGCACACTTTTTTCATTCTGATGTTTGATGTGAACATTAACTGAAGCTCTTGACCTGAATCTGCATGATTTTTTTGCATTGCACTGCTGCCACATGATTGGCTGATTAGATAACTATTTGAATATGCATATTTTTTTTACTGCATTGTTGTTGGTTCTCTGCATGCCTTTTATACATTATATACTTTTATACTTGGCACTGTACATGAGAGAGAGGAAGAACATGTTGGCAACAGAGTGTGGATCATTGTGTATGGTACAAAAAAGGGGAAGTGAACCACCAGTAACACTGATACTCTACCTGCACCCATAGCACATTATGTTTTGGATATAACATGCCACAAGTTTCTGACCAATCAGTCATGAACAAGGCTGCTAGTCCCACCCCTAGGTTTCAACCCCTAGGTCAGTGAGGGGAGCACAGTTTCAGTTTACTGCTGCCGCTGCTCTGTACAAAGGTTCTTAGCCAGCATCTCACACAGGCTATATATATATATATATATGTGTGTAATAAAAGAAAAAAGAAACAAAAAGAATAAAAATAAAAATTTATTTGGGGCATTTAGTCCACACACACACACACACACACACACACACACACACACACACAGATGCCCACTGAAAGTAGATAGTTGGATAGTTGCAACCATGATAATATGCACTACACACCTTTTCACACTTTTTTTTTTACCTTTTACATTTTACTAAGCATAATTATGGCTTCTAATGTTTTCATATTTAAATTTTCAATAATTAAAATGGATGCAGTCTATGACTCCATTAAAATTATGATCAATTATTTATTAACAACAAGTTAATTGCATTCACAGTGTTGAATATTTAACAAAACTTTAAAATTAATAGTAGGGAAGGAAAGTCATGGATGGAAATGGGCGGAAATTTAAATATCAGACACTAGTAGAAGGACAGGAGCATTGAGCCATCTTATTATACTAATGAATGTCTTAAATAATTAGTGACAGGAGTGAGTGAGTGACTTAGTGGGCAAATTAATTAAGGAAAAGATGAACAAGTGAATGCATAACAGATGAGTGATCACGGTTGGTTGGTGTCTCCAATGAAAGCCAACACAACTGAGCCGGTGGCAGCTGATAAAGGCTTTGTAGTGCCACTCACCTCTGCTCTGTCACTGTAGCCTAATCACTTAATCTCAGTCTACTGTAGACATCATCATTCTCAAAGAACCCAGACTCTTTTGTTTGCTGGCCCTTTGTGTGTGTGTGTGTGTGTGTGTGTGTGTGTGTGTGTGTGTGTGTGTGTGTGTGTGCGCGCACATAACCAAGCTTGATGTGTCTCTGTGATGTATTTCAGCAGTATGATGAGATTTATGGAACCTTCTAGAAAAGGAGCCCATAACCCCATTAAATCATGCCGTCCTCCCCTCTCAGCATGCTTCTCCTCCATTCCTGAGGAAAGCGAAGTACTCAAAACTGAGGCAAACCTGTTCTCCATAAAGGGAGATGGTGAGATGGAGAGATGCTGGGGTGGACGCATGGCTCTTGGACAGTGTCTGGATTCTGACATTTTTCTGCTTGGATAACCATCGCCCTTCTGTCCGTCCAGCCATGAAAGGATGGCGGAGTGTGGGATGGGAGGATGAAGGAGTAATGTCATCTGTCAATCAATGTGGTACGCCTCAAATACCTGATAGACAGACAAAGAAGTGACCTCTGACCTCTGGGCCTCCACCTCCCCCCAACACTTTCATTCTCCTTTACACAGTCCGGTCTATAGTCCTATTCTGTCCCACTTTGTCCCACTTTGCTCAGAGGATGACACAGGTGCATGACTATATACACTACATCTATCTGCTCTCTTAACCTGGACGTCTGACTGTATATTATGACATATAACTACTGGGTCTATTCTTTTGCTGCTGGTTTTGGAATTTTATAGAAAGTATGCTTGTGGACAAAGCCTACTTATAGAGCACTTTTAGATTTTATTATTTTTATTGTAAGTGTGAACATAGCTTTAAAAACCTGGTGCAATCCAGGGAACTGATCTCTGAAAAATGAGTGCCATGGGAAGAGTGAGCCGGTGTCTTAATAATGGGGTTTATTTAGAAAGCATGTGAAATTGATCCAGTCCCGCAACTAGGCCTTGAATAACATGATTGGTTGGACATAATATTATTTCCTGTTTCAAGTTTCACAATGCAGGGGAAAGACATGTTGTGGTCTGCAGAGAAGAAAGTATGCTTTCTCTATAAATGGAGTAAAAGATCAGTGTTGAGCAGAGGTAAAGAAAATCCAATTAGGTAAATAACACATTTATTAAATAAACAAAAGAAAAAATGATGGGATGCACACATTTTCTCTCATATTTTCAATTGTGCACACAGCAGAAGAACATGTAAAAGTGCCAGCAAATTTATGTTAATTAATTTGTCTGTATTGAAATAAACAATCCGATGATGAACAGCTCCCCGAGTAAGCCCAGAATTAATCCTGCGTACAGACTCAAGTATTTGGGCCTAGTATGAAAATTCAACGTTCTTCCTCTAGACATTTCCTCTCTCAGTAAAGTAGTAATGTATCTGTGTTTTGGGTGACGTTCCTGCCCCTTCTTACCTCAATCCTATCCCTCTTTTTTTCCCCATGTCTTTGGCCCCAGTAAAATGGCGCCACTGGTCTCTTCTTTAACAGGCATGTAAGTTGACACGTACAGGAAGGCAGATAGGATAAGGCAGTTGTGATGTGCTTGGAAGAGGTACCATAGCGAGACAGGAGGTTACTAGTCTCTGTAGTGACTGAGGCAGACAGACATCACACAGATACCCAGTGACCTTGAGCAAAGGGTTTAGGAAACAGAGGACAGCAGTGGCACATAGCAGATATAGACTCCAGTGACATCTCTGAATCACACAGTCACAATCACTACTGATGACGTTTCTTCCAGGACACATCGGCAGGTGTAGATGTACTTCACAAAACTACATCTTTGTTAATAGTTAGTGAATAATATGTCTTAAGATGAATAACTTCATTATGATTTAACTGAATTAGAATTTAACAGATGGCATTTGGCAGTTTCCACATCGTAACTAAGAAAAAGCAGTTAAACATCAACAATCTGTAACCGTCTTTGGTAAAGGGAGATCCATCCTGGTTGATGAGCACGAGGTGAGGAGGTGAGACCACTGGACATGTCAGAGCAGAGCGGAAGAAAAATAGGTAGAGATGCAGACTGAGAGAAAGACAGGGGCGAGCAGAGGACAAAAGCATCCTGCTGCGTCCTTCTGTCCAGCAGAGCTCCGGCACAGCATATAGCAGCCAGGGCCCTGATCTGATAGCTTGTGCCTGTGTGTGTGGTTTGGGGGTGGGGGTGGGGCTGGGTGATGGGGTGGATTGCGGGGCTGATGGGGAGGGGGGGTCTGTGGGAAGGGGTGATACTGGGGTTTGGGTGGCTCAAAATACAGCTCCACTATCATTGTTTTGACCCCAGGCACGTCAAAGCTGTTTCCAATTACGCCCTAGGATCGGGTGGCAAGTATTTTATATGGTTTAGTAATTGACTATAACTGCACCCTCTTAACATCAACCAGGTGTACCACTCGAGTGTGCAAGATTAGCCCTGAGGTCCTGCAGGCTGAGTGTGTGTGTGTGTGTGTGTGTGTGTGTGTGTGTGTGTGTGTGTGTGTGTGTGTGTGTGTGTGGTGAATCATGCCAGGTTTAGACACTGTGCTCTGATTTGGCCCTGCAGGAGCTGTAGGGAGATTGGCCGTGACTTATTGTAGGGTTCCTGCTCTGTGCACTGGGGCTACAGGAGTGTGCATGTGGCGCCGGGCCCAAGTGTAGGGGTGTGTGTGTGTGTGTGTGTGCTTTTAGGAGCCTGGTTAACTATGTTCCCACTTTTTTTTTTTTTTACGAGCTGTGCTAAGCTGCTGCTGTATATTCATGTTAGTCATGCTCCCCTACTGAGCAGAGCTACTTGGCCCAGTGCAGGCTCCATGAGTGCTATATTTTTCTCGGGCCACACATGGGGGCTCAGCAGAAAACGGCTTACACACCGACCACTGAACAATAACAACATGCTGGCACGCACTCACCTGCAAAGTAGAAGCAGAAGGCAGCTTTACAAGTGCCCTCTCTATCCCTCCTCCAAAATGGAACAATCCAGCTCTCTGACAATGGAAACCAAAGGCCAAGCCACAGAAAAGGTGAACTCGGATCATTGAATTTAAAGATTCCTCATTGGAACCTGCCCAGAGAGCTGCCCTGGAGTTCACAGTGGATGATGGGAGGAAGTGCACTAAGCAGTACATTAGCAATCTAAAGTGGGTGCCCAGAAAAGGAGGAACAGATCCAAAACCTACATTCAGACCACAGAGATTTAAAGAACCAGCGCAAAGAGAAGCCAAAAGAAGTTTTTAGTTTATTTTCCACCTACAGCAGACACAAGTGGTGCAGTCACAGTGACGAAAGTAAAAATGGCCATATCGTCATCATCATCATCATCATCATCATTATCATCATCACCATCACCTGATAATGCCATCAGTTTTTAGGTTGAAGACCAGGTGATTTTTCTCTAATCTTCTACTGTCCAGATTCCTGTTCTTGGCTGACAGGAGTGGAACCCAATGTGGTCTTCTGCTGTTGTAGCCCATCCACCACAAGGTTCAATGTTTTGTGCATGCTGAGATGCTTTTCTGCTTACCATGCTTGTAAAGAGTGATTATTTGAGTTACTATAAACTTCCTGGCAGCTCAAACCAGTCTGGCCATTTCCCTCTGACCGCTCTTATCAACAAGGTTTTTCCACCCACAGAACTGTCACTCACTCAAAGTAAACTCTGTGGGCAGTGGTGGCTCAATGGTTAAGGCTCTGGGTTACTGATCGGAAGGTCGGGGGTTCAACCAGCGCTGCCAAGCTGCCACTGTTGGGCCCTTGAGCAAGGCCCTTAACCCTCTCTGCTCCAGGGGCACCGTATAACGGCTGATCATGCGCTCTGACCCCAACTACCTAATAAACTGGGATATGCAAAGAAAAAATAACACTGATACTCTACCTGCACCCATAGCACATTATGTTTTGGATATAACATGCCACAAGGTTCTGACCAATCAGTCATGAACAAGGCTGCTAGTCCCACTCCTAGGTTTCAACCCCTAGGTCATTGAGGGGAGCACAGTTTCAGTTTACTGCTGCCGCTGCTCTGTACAAAGCTTCTTAGCCAGCATCTCACACAGGCTAGAAAAGTAAGTTAATAAAGCTTAAATGTATAGTCAACATGATAGTTTCCATATATTTATCCTATATATTGAGACCTTCAGACTACATGCTTTAAACCATAGACATGTGACCTCAGTGTTATCATGCATACAGCTGTGTAGTCTGAACATAAGGCAGAGAAAGAAGGGAGAGGACGAGACCATCACTGTGAGGCAGAGTTGTTTAAGGCAGAGGAGCAGAAGGAGGGAGGAAAGGTGCAGTGTGGCCTTGCCACTGATGACACTGTAGAATAAACATATTTGCCAGCACACTGGAGCGCTGAGTTGTCACTTTCAACAAGCTCATTAATGTCACTTCATTAAGACTCCCGCACTGTTTGACTTTGATGCTATGGTAAGCAAGGAATGGGGGATAAAGTAAACAGTAAAAGGGGGAAACGGACCGAGGCACAGAGAGAAATGGAAATGAGAAGAGAAAAGACGGGGGCAGAATGCAAGTGATGGATTGCAGCATGCCATAATGGGTCCAATTTGTGACTCTTTCAGGGAAGCAAAATAAATGTTATTTTTTTCATCCAATCAGGCAAATGATCCAGCTTCAATTGTTTGTGTTATTCAATAATCCACCGCTCTCGTTGATCATTCTCTCTAATGTGCTTTTTGGCCATTTGACAGTGGGATGGCAGTGATGGGCGAGTTGATGGGTGATTGTGTGTGTGTGTGTGGGGGGGGGGGGGGGGGCTTGGGGAGGGGTGGAGGAGGCTGTGGGTGTGTGCATGTGTGTGGGTAGGTGTGTGCGTGCGCGCGTGTGTGTGTGTGTGTGTTTGGGTTGGTGTCTGGAAGGGGACAGAGTGTTTTTAATGATACAATACATGTTACATGGATGGTTAAAAAGATGGTGGGGGATTGCAGATGCAGGGAGAACGAGGAGAGCTCTGCCAGCATTGAAATGCTTGCTCCGATTCTTTGCTAATTAAAGCAGTGACTTCAGAAATGCATTAATAACCATTAATTAGGGGGATGCTATTTTCAACATAATTTGCTAATTAGTCGGAGAGAATGTGCCGAGTATGGGACTAATTATTGGTAGGCTGGAGTGATAGACACTTGTGACTTGAGTGAAAATCACACCATTATGAGGCCCAGGAGTACAGTGGTGAGCCAGCCAGAAAATCTTAATGACTACCAGCGCTTTTAACAAGCTTTCTTTATATACACAGAATATTCATATATAACATATACAGTTTTTAAGGACCTAGAACTGTGGACCAGACAGACAGGAGTCGTCGTAGGAGTCAAGCCTTTTAGAATGATTAATTATTAAACGTGAAGGCATCGTTACAACTCAGACAGGTTGTTAGTTTGTTATCACCTTTCTTTTTTTTTTAAATGAAAATTCTTTTATCGTTTGGAGAGGGATACTTTATCATTCTCTACAGTCCTCTACAAGGCTCCCTTTTGGTGAGAAACAGGAAACTTACAAATGTTTGGAGAGCAGTAGTGGCGTTGTGCTGTTCATTCTCTTCCACTGCAATAGAGCTGGAAACTGTATAGCGGCTGTACATTGTCAATTTGAGGAAAATCTAATACTGTAGTGTGTAACCTGATGAGAGTTAGTTTTTCTTTTGCTTACCACATGAATGCTAATTAAATTACAATTCCTTTGTCATCTGTATGTATTTCTGGATGCATTTCTCAATGAAACTAAATATATGGTAATATATATATATAGTATTACCAACTAGAATATGACTATTTGATATAGTTGGGCATATGATTTTGGGGAAGAGAGGGTGTTTTTTTTTTGTTTGTTTGCTTTTGTTTTGTTTTCTAGTGATTAATAATAAGAACCAAACATGCATTGATGGTAATATTATTGATGGAAATATCTCTTTTAAATGTGGAGTCTGTGATTTTTAAATCAGAACAGTTCTCTTACCAGTTTCAGCAGACTCCCCATGTGTAGTTTCCCTGAAACATTCCCTGAGAAAGATCTAGGCAGTAAGGCAGAGCACCCCCAGACCAACAGACCAGTTCCCATCTATTTGTGTATTTTTATGCTACATTCTGATCTCTTTAAAAGCAACACTCTAATACAATAACTCTAAACAATACAAGCAATACTGTAAGCATGTGAAACATTTGAAAGAAGACAAGTATGCTTCTCCAAGAGGGAGGGCAGAGGAATTGGAGCGGGCTGGCTGTTTGCTGGGTTAAGAAAGGAGGGGGTGCGGCGGACGCTGTGTAATTGGAGGTTGGGATGTTGAAGTGCTTCTCAAAGACTGTTGTTGCCCTCATCAGGCTGAGAGGTCATGGGTCGTTTACACGAATGTAGATGATATGGAACATTAAAGTGTAGGATTCCCATTCTACATGTGAGAGAGAAAGGGAGCCTGGATGGGTCATTTCCTATTTCCTAGTTTCCTAGTTACATTTCCTGTTTCCTATATACTCTTCCTGCATATGATAGATTGATTCTAATTGACAAATTGTTTTAGTTTGCCTTTGCCCCTTCTTGGTGACTCTATAAACAATAGTGACTGAAATCCTGCCATACCTTTTATCATTTTCAATAAATTGAATTCTGTGTGTGTGTGTGTGTGTGTGTGTGTGTGTGTGTGTGTGTGTGTGTGTGTGTGTGTGTGTGTGTGTGTGTGTGTGTGTGTGTGTGTTAACATTCATTAATGCACAGAGAATCTAGCTGTGCACCGTGTGTGGTTTAGTTCCTCTTCTGCCTTTTCACATTTACCCCCATTTGTCTCACATTCACTTAGATTATCTTCTTTCGTTGTACTATCTCTCTCTCTCTCTCTCTCTCTCTCTCTCTCTCTCTCTTGGATAGACCTTTACTTATCACGGCTAATGACTTCCAAACACTTCATCAGCATGCGGCCTTACCCTTGTTTCCAAACACTGTAACTGCTCTAATTAACTGCAGTCCCCTTCTGTTTCAGTTACCCCAAAACACACACACACACACACACACACACACACACACACACACACACACACACACACACACACACACACACGTTTGTCTTACTATCATTGTGAGGACCTTCCATCGACTTTATCATGAATGCAGCTAATTAATCCACTGTTCACTGTTCATCTGATGTGAACTTTAGGGTTCCAGCTAAACAAAATGAATATATTACAGAACCTGGAGAGAATGAATGATTGATGATATCAGAATCCTGGGCACACTTCTTGCTGGAAATACATGATGTCCTCTTAAAGTGCTTACTCCAATATTTAGTCAAGGACTAAGCTAGAGCAGCTAGAACACATATGGAGCGTGAACGCGCAGCACTGAGGCCAATAAAGTGTGTCTCAGCAAATTCACATAAGTTTTATTCACAATTTTGATGTTATACCTGTGTGTGTGTGTGTGTGTGTGTGTGTGTGTGTGTGTGTGTGTGTGTGTGTGTGTGTGTAAAGAGGGAGAGAAAGACTGGCAGACAGGTTCAAGGATGGTCTTTCTGCTGGATAAACAGATCTCAAGGTTCAGCTTTTTAGTTGTGGCAGCCCTGCTGAGGGCCAGCCTGACCTCATAAGTTTATTAATCACTTTTTTAAAAAAATATTCAGCACAGGCTTCCTGATGTCTGACCTGCCCCTGTGTCTAAAGCGGCCCCCGTATCCTCTCCTTCGGCCTCCCTATGAAGTCTACCAGTCCGCTGAACTTGATAAGTGCACCATCATCTCGTTAATCAAATTAGTTATAAACCGAAATTGACAGTTTTCATTAATTATAAAGGATTATTCTAATTGCGATTCAAATTTATTCATTTAGAACAGACGGCATTCGGTAATATTTCAGAACATTTGCATATTAAATGGAGAGGGTGGTTGATTAAGTATGGTAATGTATGCACGGTGCCTTATTTCGCTCCTGCTGGGCCATATGTGGCATGGTGGCGAGGGCAGGTGAACGCTCCAGAACGTGTTTAATTTGTTTGACAAACATGGAGGGAGACACAACATGTCCTCTGGCACCCTGCGCTCCAGTCACCGCCGTGACCCCCGCCTGCACATTTAGCTTTAGTTCCTGCTTTACCTTTAGCTACAAAGCTCGATCCGGTACAACTCAGCCAAAGTGTGTGAGATTCTTTAAAGCAAAGAGTTATGTTCATTTATTATTAGGGGTCAAAAGTTGTCTTAATAGTAAGAGATCTTGAGTGTGTGTGTGTGTGTGTGTGTGTGTGTGTGTGTGTGTGTGTGTGTGTGTGTGTGTAAGCTAGTAATCTGATCAACATGAAGTACAAAAATACTGCCTGTCTTCTTTTCTCTTTTTTAAGCTACGGAGAAAAAAATACCTGGTATTTTTTGGTGTGGTATTTACTTCTAAACCTGCAAATCTTTATTTACTTTGTCGAGTTTAAATGCTTATACTCAATGAATAAAGACGAACAAAATGAGGACATAGGTTTACATAACACCTTGCCCTATTTACCCTTCTCTGCTCTGGTGCCTTTTGTCATGTTATATATAGCTAGCAGTATGTCCTCATAATTTATGTACGCATCGTGAATGTGAGAGTTTATGCATCATTCTCCAGTGAAAAAAACTGCATCCCCCAAATTGCCAAGGCTCAATATGAACACAACAGAGCGGATTTCACGCAGCTGGTTCTCTTTGTTAGCCAAGTCCCACAGCAATAAAAGCATTATTAGATTCCTCACTCGAGGTCAACTTCTTAGCTAGGTTCGTAGTTGACCTTTGCCCTGTGTGTGTCTCCATGTGCTGGACTATTTGAGACTGGATCTGCGGTAGATGTTTATGTTTAGTCAGTATGGCTGCTGCTGGGGTATTTGGGTTTGTAATGATGTTGAAACACCGGCTGCTTAATGTCACTTTAAAAAAAAAAAAAAAACGGCAGGGCAGTGACAAATCCATTCTTCATCACTTATGGCTACAGGGTAAAGGGTGGGAATGGACCATTTTTGGGGTGTATGCATACGCTGTTGGCTAGAACTCATTGCCATGGTGGCACACGCAGCTGTGAAAGGCCCAGTGTGAGTCCTGTGACTGTCATCACTCCGTCTGGCTCAGATTTATGGCGGTGGCTTTAGGGAGGAAGTGTTTCAATCAGCCATGCCTGCCAAGCATGTCCATCATCCTGACAGCCCTTTATTTATTACCGCGTATGGTTAACGTCCCACACACACACACATACACACACACACACACACACACAAACACACTTTACTCTCAGCTGTGCATATCCCATATTCTTGCAGCAGTCATAATGTTGTTTTATGTGTCCTGGCCTTTCTCTTTGCTGGCCTGCGATCATGTCAGGCTTGCCCCTCTGCAGCCCCGTCTCAATTTCATCTCTCTGGTTAACCAGAAGAAGATGATGCTCTCTAAATCTTTGCTTTATATCCCTGTGGGTGAGCTCTGCCCTTGGAGACAAATTAGGGATTTCAGATATTTGAATGTTTCTCATGGAATTGTTGTATGCGCATCACACATTAGGAGAAATAAACAAACACAGTTTCCAAAGAGGAAATTTGGGGCCTCTGGTTTCAACTACTTTTTTGCACACTTACTTACCTGACTTGGTCATGGTATCATGTATCCCACTTTCCTACGTAAAAGATGCCTGGCTTGAGACAGGAGAATGATCTGTACTTGCATGCGTATCCATTTGTTCTGAGAAATATTTAAAGACAAGGTGGCATGGAATTACCAGACATGGTGGAAGATTAGGCCGAGAGTGTGTGCTGATAAATTTTTCAGTGCAATGAGATGTTGTGGCTGAATAATACATTGCACTTTAAATTGACATGGGGCACTATAGAGGTGTTTCCTCAGTGAGAACGTCGGGCTTGCACAGTCACGCATTTCTGCGGCAGGCCCACATACTCAACATGTAGTGTATGATAGCAGTAATTTCCTCTGAATCTGAAACTCTTACTAGATGGGTTTTTATCTCATATTTTAATGTCTGGTGATATTTCTGTTTTCTTAGTTCTTGATCAAACTGAATTTAGCATATCTGTTTGCACTTTATCCCACTTACTCGTGTATTATCTCTGGGATTTTATCTCTCTCTCTCCTTCTCGTTCTCTTTTTTTTATTCTGTCAGTGACCCTACTGTTATATTGAGCCCTTACAGATGGCCCTGGCTCAGATAGCATCTGCCTCTTCCCATCCATCACGTTCAGCGGCTCTGTGGAGCTGCACTGCTGGAGCTCGGACGCCCATGCCAGGCTCTAGCGGCCACAACTCCATCCACTCTGCCAGTCTTCGCTATTGTCATATGGCTGGATTTTGAGTGGCGGTTGTGTGTAGCTCAGAGCAGGAATCTGAGCCGAGACCGAGGGTTATTAATGGGTTCCACTGCTGATGGCCTGGCCCCCAGGGGTCAGCCTGGCACGGGACTCCGCCTCATAAATCTCCTTCAATAACATGCCAGCAAAGGGGGAAGGGGTCAGCAGGGAAACAAGGGAGTCAGGCTGAGATGAAGTGTCAGTGATGCATGGCCGACACGCCATGCTTGCAGGTAGCAGCTTCCTTTCTCCGGTTCTCACAACAGCCACAGGACCAGCTGCAGGGGAACTGAGGAGGAAAATAGTATATGGGAAGAAAAGTGTAAATATCCGATGATAAGGAAGGGATATGACAGCTTCTGGAGGGATGCACTACAATCGGCGGCCATTGTAATGAGACACAGGCTTTGAAATATTGCAAAGACATACTTCACATGAGAGCTACACCGGAGGAAGATCAGTTGTAGATAGCTGTAGTGGTGGAGGAGATGGACTGCAAGAGGAGTGTGTGGTTTGAATTAGAAGCCTTCCCTGAGGTCAGATCTGTGGACCACTGAGTGATGATGTGCGTGTCCTTATTATTGTTCTTCTGTGCTGAGAAATTCCTACGCTTTTAATCCGTTTACTACTTACATTATTTATCTAATAAAAGTAACAAACATTTATCATTAATACTTAATATTAATATATAGTATTTAATATTAACAGTTAACCTTCTCATATTAAAGTACGAAAAGAAAGAAATAGTTCAATCCAGGCATATGTGTTATAGGTTGTTTGATGCTAAACAGAGTGCGAATGTTAGTCCTCAGGGTCAAACTGCAGCCAGTCATTTGGCTGCTCGATTTCTCTCCTAAATCTACAGACTGCCCCAGGCCTCTCACTACACAGCAACCTGCCAGAGCGGCCTGCCTGTTTCTCTCTAGCTCTCTCTGTCTCTCTATCCTATCCTCTCTCTCCCTCAGGCTTCGCTCTGGGTCGCGCTGGCTGTGTGCTGTGGCTGTGAGCGAGTAGAAGATTGTTATATATTAGTTTAATAAAGCCAAAGACAAATGAAGCCACCCCCCAACCCACCACCCCCACCCCCAGGGCCCAACCGTTGCTGGAAAAGTCTGTATTACACACTTCATGAAGCGAATTAGTGGTGCAGTGCAACAAGCGGGCATGTCGCTTTTGTTCAGAGGATGATCTACATGGCGGGACCCATTTCTCAGGCGGATAAATCTCACGGTGTGCCGTGACTCAGCCCTCCCCAAGTAAATAGTGTAGATAATGAAAGCGCCTGCCAGGACTGCTTGAGGAATGACTTCATCCTTCCCTAGCTATTTATACAGTCCGCCAGAAAGGAACCGAAAGGAAACAGGCAGGAAAAAGATGCAAAAAGAAACCTCTGTCTGATTGGATAATGAAAGAGTCCGGCTAATGCCTCCTGGTTAATAGAGATGAAGCACCGCTCCGATGTTCATGTTCATGTGTGTGTGTGTGTGTGTGTGTGTGTGTGTGTGTGTGTGTGTGCGTAAGAGCTTTTAATTGAGAGGTGAGAGGGATGGCTCGCTCAGGTTAACTCCATTCTTCAAGTGCCATTAATATGGATCAGATAAGCCCTTTAAACAACACACTGCCTGTGTGACAAGACACGCTCTATTAATACCGTTAAGATTATGGATTGTCTCTCGAATTGCCAAAAAATGGCAATTTATTTGTCATTTACATCATTCATAGCATGTCAGCAAATAAATATACGATACATTATTAAATAATTTATGAGGGGGTGCATCTATATTGTCTACATTGTGGTATTTATGGCTGTGGTGATAAGCAATTAAAAAATATCAATAGATTGTGACAAATGTACAAATAAATTTATAATGATATTGTATTATTTAGAAGGGTATTTTGCACAGGTATTTTGCGAGTCAATATTCTGTATGGTAACTAAACATTCAGCTAAAAGCAATATACTCAAGTCCAAAAAGCAATATTGTACATTATAGTTCAAAGAGAATAATTAATGTCAGCACTAACTGTGTAGAGCCGTTGTCTGAACATACTGACGTCTTTACCCAGTAACCAAAGCCCTCGCACTTGAAGACAAACCCAGCAGTGATACTTTGTCATTTCAGCTGTAATATATGAACTCAGTGCTTACAGCTTTCTTACCATAATCCCAGAAGCTCTTAGCCTGGGGTTTATTAATTAAATGACTCTCTTCTCTCAGTGGGCCATATTTAGAGTTGGCAACTTAAGTTTAAAGTTACGTTAATATTTATCTGGGGACAGTTATGTATATTCAGAGCTGCCTTACACAGTCTCACTGTGATTTTCTGGGCTCCCCCATTCAGATTACGCAAATCAGCTGTGTGTAGTTCAGGCCTCCGAGTTTACCAGACAGGTTGTTTTTTTTTAGTAGAGAATAGTCCTTGTTGTAATTATCACATTAATCACTTGCATTTAATTCATAATGTCTCTGATTAAGATTCTATCCTAATTGCTAATTTATTTATTTATTTGTTTGTTTATTTTTCGGATGATACAATTTATGTGTCAGATTTGTGTATTTAATGTAGCATATCATCGCTTTTGAGTGTATTTACAGGGTAAAACATAAATTTCAGCATACTGTGGTTCCCTCGAGCTGACAGACGGTGGCGTTGGACGTAATACTGCTCTTTAAAAAATGTGGTTAGGTCCAAACAAAGTGTACAATTAACCAACTTGTCTGTGATTGCGTGATTCCAATAAGCTCAAGATGACTAGGCTAAGCCACATTTTAAACTATTACGTCCTTTCATTTTGGCTTGTTCCATTATCAGTCATACAAAACATTCTTTGTGCTCTTTTATTGCACAGGTTTGTTCTCCCATTTGCTTTGCAGAACTTCATCTTGATGATGGCTTGTATCATAGATCAAAAATATCCAACTGAGCATGCTGTAACAATGGCAATTATCAAGCTGTTTATTATATCTGGTATAATAATTTTGGTTGCTACAGGGATTACTTAAAGCTTATTATTGCTCTGATGTTTTCATCTTTTTTTTTTTTTCTGGGGGTTGATTGTGTGTTTAATTGTTCCAAAGTGACACATAATCCCTATTTTAATTTAATGAAAGCAAGAAAGTGAGATTATTGAAATATGGCGGCAATGCCGGCCAGGGTATGTAATCATTTTGGTAAATTTGTGCTGGGAGGCATGGAACCCAGACTCCACTCATTTACAGCCATTTACTCCATGAGCTTTTGAGGCTAATTTAATAAAGCTCACCTCTCATTTTATGGAGGAAGAATGTTTTGCGCAGTAACCCAATAGAAAGCGGTACCAATTTGCTGTACTAATATCTCCAGCACTTCCGGCTAATGACGGTAACTCCAAACAGCCTGGAACTAGTAGTTAACGAAAACACTAATGAAAAGGTGATGGCATCATCACAGTAGCAGCACAACTAGTCTGTGTATGTGAAAAATGTCTTCTAATGACCATCCTCCACTGCTAATTAAGCATTGTACTGAGGCATGAGGAGAATTATCACCTCATTCCATGAGAGAGGGGGGAATAGACCAACGTTTTTTCACTGTGAAAGAGAGAAGAGAAGAGAAGAGAAGAGAAGAGAAGAGAAGAGAAGAGGTTACACAGTGTTGGTCACCTGTCTGCTGTCAAAGCAATTACAGCACCTCCTACTGCTAAATGTTTAAAGTGCACATTAGCATGTGGCGCGGTGGCATCCTGTCCCTGTGATCCCGAGACTGTCACTCGCAGACAGCCGTGCGCTGCCACAAATCACAGGAGACAGCACGCTGTTAAAATCAATATGCCGCAGTTTTGTACCACTTCCGCTTGACTGCACGTCGTTGCCTAATATAATTTAAATAATAAATTATCAGGGAGCCGATTAGCAGGCAAGAGAGACACTCACACTGAACACCCACTGATGTGCACAGCTACAGCCACAAACACATTGCTCTCCCTCGTTCTTTCAGCACTCCCTCACTGCCTTTTTTCTCCCTTCAGTTGTCATCTCTAGACTAATTCTAGTAAACAGTACGTGATATTAGAGACACCGTGATACCACACACATTTAAGGAATCACGTGTCTCCTAACATACAGCGTTGTTTAGCGCATGGCTAAAATCTGATATCGACCTGGATATAATACAGTTTCATATGCTTTATACTTTATTAAGTTTCTGCCTTCATTATAATAAGAGTAAACCGTCTGGCTGTATTACTGAAGAATAATATAATATTGTTTAAATTTTATTATCATTTAATAATGATTTATTTATCAGTGAAAAACGTTCTTGGTTGTGGAGTTAGACTAAGCGGACATTAAATTATAACAGTGTGCACCGGCATTTCATCAGCTGCACCTAGCAGAGTTCTTCCAGACTACTGTTAAAGGATTGGCTGCTTCCTCTGTGGCATTTAAAACTCAACAGTCAAACTCTTTGGCTTTGAACAAATGCTGCAGTTTACTGTAAAAAAAAGAAAAAAGAAAGAAAGAAAGAAATGGCAGAGCCACGGTCTCAGACTGTAGGTTACGGTGAGGATTATTTATGTCCCTTTACCTTTGAGAAGGCTGAGAGGAGAAGTGAGAGATGCGCAGCTTTAATTAGGTCAGTAGTAGGAGAAAGAGAGCTACCGTGCCCACTTGTTTTCTGTGAAAAGGTCTCGCTGTTCTTTGCGTCCTGCCTGAAAGAGACAGGTGAAGGAAAGTAGAAGCGGTACATGTCAATACACTTCCCCTTCCACTCTGAAGGGATGAATTATTTGTGAGTATGCGCAATGACAAAAGGATGTCCCTCACGCTCAAAGCTTCACCTGCCGTCACATCAGAGGCACGCAGAGCTGATTTGATCAGACAGACACGCAGGACGACTCGCCAAGTTTCTCCTCCCTCTCTCCATCTTGCTCCCTCTCTCAGTTGTTTCTTTGGCACCAGCATTTCTTGGTCGGAGTGCAGTAAATGAGTTGACTCTGGATATTTAAAAAGGTGCTTTTTTTTTTCTTTTTTTTTAAATTTTAGAAAGGTGCTTTTTTTTTGTTTTCTAAATGCAGCATGTATACTTTCATAAAACTCTTCTGGCTAAGATGATTCCCAAGCTTAACCCTCACTGGTAGTCGTTTGGGTTATATCTTTAATGTGACCTTTCAATCGTCACCTTTTTCTTGCCATAGTGGCATTCGCCACTTTTTGCTCTGTTTCACTCAAGACAGTAAAAGAGGGATCAATTAGGATTGTTTTACAAACATAAATTAGCCATTTTCTGAGGTAAGTGAGTGTGATTTTGCCCTTTGGGGTAATTTGAAAGTGCACTTTAAAGCTTCATTGTTCACACAATAAGTGGGCAGGATAATGATTTCTCTAGCTGCTAACCCCCAGTGTTGTCCTCCTCATCATCCCACACTCTTTAGCACCAACACCCCCCAAAACCCCACCCGCCCCTCCCAGCCCCCACCACATCTGCTGCTTTTCGCCAAAGGAAAAAAAATCAATCTCTACACCATGAATTATTGAGGTGTTTGCCTACAGCTTCTGAAATATACAGGAGCTCTCTCTCTCTCTCTCTCTCTCTCCCTCTCTCTCTCTCTCTCTCTCTCTGTTTCTTTTAAAACCTATGTAAAACGGATCTTTCTTCACAATTCCAGCCCTCATATTTATAGCTGTTTACAATCCACTGAAGTGAGTTTCTTCTGCAGTCTGTGTGATCTCTCTACAAGGGCTTTGGCTAGATCTACTGGACTTTACTCCCGCAAATACTGGGACCATTTGCAGATTAAACATATTTATTTCCATGTGATAAGTAAAAGCTGGGTCATCATGTAATCCACTCTCTAATCTATCATTAATTTGACAATTACAACCAAGGTTAAGCCTGAGTCGGCTGCGTTTCATGTGTGAAGACTTAAACGGCTGTGAAGTGGGATTTTCAGTAGATAACTCTCTCTCACTCTCTCTCTCTCTCTCTCTCTCTCTCTCTCTCTCTCTCTCTCTCTCTCTCTCTCTGTCCATCCAAGCCTCTGACTTATCACATTCTTAACTTTGCTTCAGTACAGTGCGTTGCCATACCAATATATTTCATAACATAACAAACCCGTGCAGTTGCTGCTACTCTAAGCGCAATAATTGACCCAACTGCACCCTGACATGGCTGCCCAGGCCACCATGGCTTTGTAATCACTAATGCTAGCAGTAATGTTGGAATTAAATAAGGCAGTTGTCAGATGACAATCGTTATCCCTCCTCCTCCAGCAGCTTGCCTCTGACTGACAGCTCCCAAAGCCCAAATGTGGCGGCTACGCTGCCTTGCCTGACTTAAGCTATCAATTATGAGCCTGAATATGAAGCGTTTATTATGTAAAATAATTCACCCATCCGCACTGCACTCATCTCCAGGGTTTAGTTTTTGTGTCTGATGTAAAATCTCACTCATTGCTCTCACTCCCTGCATTCTTTCTGTCCCCGCCTTGTCTTCCTCCTTCATCTTTACAGTATCTCTCGCATGCACACTCTTAAATCGATGCACTCGAGGAGGTAATGACATAAGGAGTGGATTGATCATGTGAGAACACAGAGAGGAGGTATACAGTAACATGACGGAGATACGTAAACAAGTGTTCAAGTTCAAGTTCAAAGGCTGTGCGTGAACAACTGAAAGTTACAGACTGTGTTCTAAGAAGTGGAGCTGCATCAAAATGCATTTCTACAAACTCAGAATATTATCAAGCATTTTAGATGTTAACCTAGTCTTAGCTGTCTGAAATGTGTTCATATCAAAGTCATTCAAATGATGCTTTCTCAGTCGTTGAAATTCCAAAGAATGTTTCACAGAAACACAGCATGACCTCTCACTAGTACAAATTCTCTCTGTGGTGAAGCTGGTCGGAATAAGTATTTGTTACATGGATTCAGCTGTGGAAAGCTAAGCAAGAGTTCCTTTCCTCATGTGTTATGATAAGCGAATTCTCTTCATTTTTTTTTTTTTTCTTCTTTTTTTCTGAAATAGTTCTTGGGTTGCATTTGGCACCAAACTCGCAGGCCGGTGCAGAAATCCAGCCATAGCAAAGAGGGGGGCTTGAGAAGGAGGGGTAAGACATCTGAAAGACCAGCTAAGCAAGCCAGTGATATTTTTACTTTTTTGCCTGGGGTAGATCTTTTTCGGAAATCTGTATTGTAAGCAATTTCTGAGCTGTCAGCACCCCATGCTTGCTTTTTGTTTTCCAAAATGGGGGAAGGGAGGGAAAGGCATTGTAACTGTCACTTTGTAGTGCTTCTCTTTTTTCTTTTTTTTTTATTGGGATGTATTTAGTTTTGCCTATGATTCGTTATTATTTCCTGATGGTTGCTTGTTTTGTTCTTTGTTTTGGGTGAATTGAAACAGAGTTCACCAGTACTGTCATTCATGTGCCTGCTTGGCCTGGTAAGGGACATGTAGCATGTATTTTTGAAGTGTGAGCAATGTGTTTTTTTAGTGAGGAACTTTATGTAAGGCAAAGAGACACTGGGAGCAGACAGGGAGGCACAGTGGGGCTGGCAAGCTTTGACACTGTTGCTCCAAAGATTAGGCCATCACTCTTCAGCCCGGTGTCCTGTTACTCAATTAGCCACGACTTGCATGACACGTTCGAAACAACTGCAGCATTCCTGCCATGCCCACAGCACTGGAGTAATGGAGAGCTGGGTGCCTAAACTGCACCAGGGACACTTTAAGATGTTTCATGCAGATCACTCTCAGGCGAACCAATACAGCCATTGAAGATAAAGACCGAGTGGTGCAAGGTGAGGAGAGAAGGGCAGGCTGAGATCACGGACATGAAGAAGGATACCTAGGAGAGTAGCAAGTTGAGTGCGCCCCATGGTGAGAATTGGTAACACCGAGTCTCTTAGGGCCAAATCTCTCTCTCTCTCTCTCTCTCTCTCTCTCTCTCTCTCTCTCTCTCTCTCTGTATCCCCCTCACTCTGTGTTAACCTTCATAAAATATTCATGCTGGTTGTGCTCAGTGCCATAATTGCCATCTCAGCCTCTGAATAATTGATGGCCAGTGCCGTCAACTTGGTCTCATTTACTGAGGGTGTGGGTAACACCATACTCACACATGCCACATGCTCCAATGCCACACTGCTGCATTTAGTGCTGACATTAGATTAGCACATGCTTTCTATCTGCTCTGCTAACACTCATTCTTCACAGCCCACACAGCTAGAGCAAGCAATTTATGGAATGACGGTTGCTCTTTATGCGGCTACACAGAAGTAACTCAGGGTAAAGGAGGGTTTGAATTTTGAATTTATTTTAAAATGATTGTTTTGCTATGTGCCTTTACGAACAACTCAGATCTGATTAAAAGCTTCAGAGATTTATTTTATATATGGGTCAAATAAGTGTTTTTTGTGTCTATATATAGTCCCCTCTGAAAATATTGGAACAGCAAGGCCAATTCTTCTTTCGCTACACACTGAAGACATTTGGGTTTGAGATCAAAAGATGAATATGACACGACTGATCAGAATTTCAGCTTTCATTTCCTCATATTTACATCTAGATGTATTAAACAACTTAGGCACCTTTTGTTTGAGCCCACCCATTTTTCAAGTGGCCAAAAATATTGGAAGATCTGACTGACAGGTGTTTCTTGTTGCCCAGGTGTGCCCTGTTAAATTGATTGTTTAAACAGTTAATAGCTCTGAAGGTCTATTCTTGGTTTGAGCCCTGGGCTTCACCTGTGAAGACTGCATTTATAGTTAAAAAGGATAAACCAACATGAAGACCAGTGAGCTGTCTATGAGAGAAAAGCAAGACATATTGAAACTCAGAAAAGAAGGAAAATTGATCAAAGCTATTGCACAAGCATTAGGCATAGCCAATACAACAATTTGGAATGTTCTGGAAAAGAAAGAAACCACTGGTGTACTAACAACCAGACATGGAACAGGCCAGCCAAAGAAAGCAGTTGTTGACAGAAATTTTGTGAGAGCTGTGAAGAAAAACCCAAAAACAACAGTTACATCAACAACAACCTCCACAGGGCAGGGGTGATGGTATCACAATCCACCATTTGAAGAAGACTTCGAGAGCAGAAATATAGAGGCATGCAAACCACTCATCAGCAGTTAGAATCTGAAAGCCAGATTGGAATTACAGAGATGAGTCACCGATATTCTGGAACGAAGATTAACCTCGACCAAAGTGATGGAAAGGCCAAAGTATGGAGGAAGAAAGGATCTGCTCATGATCCAACACATACGAGCTCATCGGTCAAGCGCGGTGGAGGTAGTGTCACGGCTTAGGCTTGCATGGCTGCTTCTGGAACAGGCTCACTAATCTTTATTGATGATGTAACTCATGATGGAATGACAGAATGACTTCAGAAGTCTACAGAAACAACCTGTCTTCCCATTTACAGGAAATGCATCTAATCTAATTGGGATCAAAACACACTGTCAACTCAACAAGGGACTTCATCAGGGGGAAAAAGTGGAAGGTTTTAGACTGGCCAAGTCAATCACCATATCTTAACCCAATTTCACCTCCTGAAACAAACAACAACTGAAAGAAGCTGCAGTACAAACCTGGAAAAGCAACACAAAATAAGAATGCAACAGTTTGGTGATGTCAGTGGGTTGCAGGGGATATGCAACCAAATATTAAGTGTTATTTGCTTAACTTTACTTTAAGACTATCTGTTCCAATACATTTGCTCAACTAAAAATCGGATGGTCTGCCACCAAATGTGCCATGTTCTATGTTATTTGACACATCTACAATAGATGTCAATATCAAGAAATGAGAGCTGAAATTCTGATCTATTGATCTATTTTCCGTACCGTTTATCCTACACAGGGTCGCAGGGGAGCCTGGAGCCTATCTCAGGGAACTCGGGGAATAAAGCAGGGGGCACCCTGGACAGGGTGGCATAGGGCACAGTCGCACACACATTCACACACCAATTCACACACTACGGACAATTTGTAAATGCCAATCAGCCTACAGCGCATGTCTTTGGACTAGGGGAGGAAACCGTAGGACAAACTCTGCTCACACAAGGTGGAGTCAAAGCCCCAGCCCTAGAGGTGCGAGGCAAACGTGCTAACCACTAAGCCACCTTTTTATGTTATGAGTAAGAATTTCATTCTTACTTCTGTGTTGACTCAAAAAGTGTCTAAGGTGCAAAATCGCTTAGACAAAATATATGCTTGAGTCAGAGGTCAAGGGCTGGAGATTATATTAACCCCTGTGACTACAGGCTTATGCCCTTCTGCTTTCTTGCTTGTCCTTTTCTTCCTTATTCTTCCTTATTCTTCCTTCTCTGTCTGTATGTGTTCTTCAGCATGTCTTTCTTGTGTTTACTTGTTGGTATACCCAAACATTGCCCTTCTCATTCTCATTCTCATAGCTGTCAGTATTAGTACAGTATGTACTGCAATATATATATATACATATATACTGCATACTATACATGAATATGTCAGGTAGAGGAGCATGTGCAGTAGGTCACATTCTCCAGCTCTCTCCAGTATTCAGAACCTTGGACCTTGGCCTCCACCAATTGAAGTGCTCTTAATCAATCCAATTGCTTCTAAAAGCATAAGGTCCCTGTCCAAAGCGCCCTATGAAAGGGACAGTGTGCACTTTAATAAACATTGCACGTGTAAATAAACTCTCCACTGCTGCAGGGATCAATGGTATATATACATTGCACTTCACATTTCTGAAGTGTAGGTTAAAGCCCTAGTGAGTGTGTGTGTGTGTGTGTGTGTGTGTGTGTGTGTGTGTGTGTGTGTGTGTGTGTGTGTGTGTGTGTGTGTGTGTGTGTATACACAGTGCATGCATGAGACACAAAGGTGTAGGGAAGCTATAGCCAGCACACCCTGGTTTTTGCAGGGGATTTAGTAGGACTGAGAGAGTGTGTGATATGAGTGTTGGGGTTAAGCTGAGTGTTAGAAGGAATGGGTCACACTCTCTGTGCTATTGACACACAGGGGCAGCTGAGAGCGAGAATGAGAGATGGATAGAGAGATCATGGAGAGCTCAGACAGGCGGCAGCAGTGGAGAATCAGACAGGAAC
This sequence comes from Cranoglanis bouderius, assembly GCA_023630585.1. Lineage (NCBI taxonomy): Eukaryota > Metazoa > Chordata > Actinopteri > Siluriformes > Cranoglanididae > Cranoglanis > Cranoglanis bouderius. The sequence continues at coordinate 17,314,324 of CM042561.1, forward strand.
ACTGCAGGGCTTAGAGCCCTTACAGTAAATGATATCAGAGAAGGCTGCAGGCCCTCGATACAGCTAGCCCTCAGGGAAGAATCTGTTTACCTAAACAGCACTGCGCTTAGTTATCTTTGTGGACACACGCACACACACACACACACACACACACACACACACACACACACACTGACACACACATGGATCAAAGTACAGTACTTACCACATCACTACGAGTGATATGACGATGGATCATATAGAGGTCTTTGGCAATGCTTTGCATTAAGATTCCCTTAACTAACACCATTTACAGCATTCATTTTGACATGAACAAACTTCAGCATAAATACACCATAAGTCATTTTTATAGTGTGAAAAGTAAAAGTGGAATGAATGAAAGGAATGGTTCTGAATAATCTCCAATGTTGTATGTTTTTAAGGCTGAATAATGACTGACAGAAAGAACACTTTCATGCAGTTTGGCAGTTTGCTACTGATAATTTGGTTAAGCATAAGCCACTTGTTTCTTGTTCTCTCCCAGCTGATACTCCTTCTACGAGTCTCATGCAGACTAGTTTAGAAGCTGATGTTTGCCAGTGCAATGATGTTGCACCAACCATGGTATAATATATTTTATTTATTTGTTATTCTGTGTCTTCTCAGATTTTTCCTAAAGTTCTTCCTGAAATGCAACCAGAACTGTCTAAAGAATGCAGGGAACCCAAGAGACATGCGACGCTTCCAGGTAACAACTGACACTAATGCCTGTGCACACATGGACATTTAGGCATTTTATATATTAATCTTTGATCACTGGCAAAAATCCCATTCTGTGCTGTACTGTAAGTTGTAATGAAGGTTCTGTTACTCTCCACCCACCTGCAAAAAAACAACCAAACAGACCAACGTGGCCCAAACACAGCATTTGGCACAGAATTAGCTTGGATACTATCCAGAATTTGTGGCACCCTTCATGAAAGTGGGAAAAATGTTATAAAAATAAATATATATATATAGAAAGAGTGATATTTTAAGCTTAAACACTACACTTAAACGGTATATGAACTGTTTTCAAAGATTAAATTTAATTTGGATTTATGAGTGGCAATAATTTTTGCTAAATATTGTTTGAGAGAAAATACTATTATTTAAAAATAAATAAATAAATAAAAAAAGAATGGATTGTGGCCAAAGGTGAGTAGTTTTTCCTGGCTGAAAATTTGAATCATGGGTTCAATATGTGTAATGGTTATTTTATGCAAGATTATTTACCTCTCAAGGGGTCCTGACAATTCTTAAGTTGACAATTCTTTGTTATTCCCTTAGTATGTGTATTGGGTTTGTAAAATATGCTGAAACCTTTAGGTTAACATCATTTTTCTGCATTGAACCTTCCATTAAATCATATTGTTTGGATAACGTGTTATTGGCGGCTTGACTAGGCTCTTCAGGCTGCACACGCTATCGATCATGTCGATCCTTGACTCTAATTATTCATTTTATTTGTGGTGCTACTGCCATACAGAATGACTTTGTGGTCAAGTTTAATGAATACTTGTACTGACTTGTATTTCTGCAAGCTGCAATTGAAGTCATGCAGCAATCACTGCATTTCCACAAAATCTTGAAGAACTGAGTTTAGTCTGAATAAATGAGCTTGTATGTTGTATAGTATATTTATTATTTACTATAGAAAGTAGAGTGTGGTGCAAATACCTGTTAAAGAGAGTATGGAAAAATGGGATGTGCAAAATAAGAAAGTAACCATGAGAAAAGGAGCAGTGAAGGTCAGTGCTTGGCTATACCAAGCTTAGCAGGCCTTATCAAGCATCATGTCTCTTGAGAATAAACCTCTGGAAGCTGCTGTGCTAAGATTTAAATAAAAGGATCTTTGCTTCCAAGGAGCCATGGATAGTCTTAACAGTTTTCATTGTCCTGTGAATATGAGGGGCAAAGGTGCTAAATGGGGATTTGTACTGGCAATTAAAAGGCATCAATATGTCTGGTCCTCCTGTAGGTGGTGGTCTCTACGACGGTCAGCGTTGATGGTCATGTTCTGGCTGTGTCTGATAACATGTTTGTTCACAACAACTCTAAACATGGGCGCAGGGCTCGCCGACTGGACCCTTCAGAGGGCACCCCCTCATACTTGGAACATGGTGAGTATATCTATATCTTCATGTTCTTGAGTCCCCACAATAATAGGAAACATCCTGATATCTGATCATCAAGGTCCCCGCATTTTAAGCAAAATACAACTTTCATTTGACTATGTGAAGGGACAAAAGTATTCCTTTTGGCTGTTGTGGTTTAAATATAGAAATAGCAGAATCTGACCCACCTGAGGGAGTTCACAGTGTCAGGTACAGGTTTATCCTGCATTAGTCAGGGTCAGGTCAGCAGTTTCTGCCAAATGTTCTCATCACATGAACAAAAACCAAACTCAAAACAATCAACCTATCCAGAGTAAGGTCACTAGACTCCTAATCTCACCCGCCCGTGACCAAAGATTCATCTATATAAAACATGAATGGCAAGCTCATGATCTGCATAGTCTTCCTCCAGCATTTGTGACTGTGATGATACTGAGCCTTATTGTATATTCAGGTTTTGACTTTTGTTTCATGCTGAATGATATCAGATTGGATTGTGATAAACCTGTGATCCAAACCAAGTAATACGGACAGCTTCATTCAGAATATAACCTAGAAGTGATTTTCCCAATCATTACTAGGCTAAAGTGGTAGAAGAAGGTCTGTCACCCCCTAGGTAGTTCAGACAGTCAGACATCATTTGGTGATCAGTTTACTGCCAAGACACCTTGCATGATACATAATTTCACTTTGATGTACATTTGGTTTGATCTTTGCTTTGAAAAGAGTGAACCATTAAACCACCTCGTAATATTTTTATGCCATGACATGTGTAGTAGTGTAGTAGTAGTTTGTGGCCTGTTATTTGCTCAGTTCAAATTCATATTGTTGGAGTTGTCAATTTAATAAAGCAATGCCTGTGTTTTGGTTTATTTTAATGTGCTTTCCTGTAAATAAAACATGCCCATGGTTTAAAGGATAAGCTGACCAAGCACTCATCTGCTACACTTACAGCTCACTTTACTTAAGTGTAGTTCGTGAATTTATTCATTAAAAAAATGTTGGTCCTTAACAAAAACAATGTCTCAAATCAAGATTTTGTCTCCTCTGAGAAATGGACCATGTTATTAATTAATTAATAGTGTCATATTTATGCATTTAATATGACATTTCATAGTTTTTGAGCGTATTTACAGGTCAAAACATGAATTTCAGGGTGGAATATTGTGGTTACCTCTATGTCAGACATGGAGCTGGACTTTATATTGCTATTCGCTCAAGCCAATATCGCACATGAAAAAATGGGCTTAAATTGAAGGTCAGAATCATGCATAACTGAGACACATCTCTGTTTTAGACAAACTCAGCACACATGCAACTCACACACAATAGTCTGAGTGGTATGTGATTAGATCTGAGGTCTGACTACTGATGTGTGTAATTTGAATACAGCCCTCTATGTTTAATCTCTCAGAGCCCCCGTTTGCGTTCATTGACTCGTTAGAGAATTTACATCACTGTTTTGTTTTTTTTCCTACACCAACAAACTCTTTTATTTGGATGAAGATAATTAATAACACTGAGATCTCTGAATTCAGCAAAACTAGGCCACTTTGTCACAATGGGTAGAGCTTCTTCACATCAAGAAGGAGAATTGCAGAGCAGAGAGAGAATGACAGCCAATAAGCTTATTGAGAGACTGTGTGGCATCATTAAATTCTTCCCCTTCTTTCTTTTACCGCTTCTTATATTTTGTTAAAGAGCTGACTGCTTGTAGGCAAGTGCAAGAGGAGCCTAACAGCACTGGTTTCCCTTCTGCCTCATGCATGCATAAAACACAAACAGAGTAGCTACAGGAACACTAAGTTTATAAATGTTATTATCTACAGATTACACACTTAACCAGTCATGGAGGACAGAGAGTAAAGTGGCTGCTGCATGTGAAGGAAGCACTCACAGTGTTCATACATGCTAGAGTGCTCTAGGCACCACTGTGGAGATGAGTTCACAATCATGACTGTGCTTATTGCAGGATCTGTCACTGTTCAATGTTCATATAGGAGTAAAAGTTACAGTGAACTGAATATACGCTGTAATGAAACACTTCTTAATCAAATCTATACAGTCACAATGCAGTCACTCTACTACATGGCCGTGGTTTTTGCACAGGTTGGGGGAAAAAAAAGAAGCGAGAACCAAAATTCTCCTCAATGGCCTGTTCTCTTTAGACTTCTACTGTACATGTGTCTTATAAGAGCATATCTGTTTAAGCACTGGACATTTATTTAGTGGCTTTATCTGGCAACCTGTTTCTCACACTGCTGCATGGCTTCTCTTGGGTTAGAGACATGTTCTCCAAGTAATCTCTAATAACTCATGGAGATGATTTGATCTTTAGAAACAAACGAATTCAGTCATATATTTACTTAGGTTTGGGCAGGAAAAGTATATTTTCATCAGATTTTTACATTATATAGCAAATTTAGTGCTAATACTGACTGAGTTTTTCTGTTAAAGGAATTGAGTTTCTCTGACAGTTGGAGTATGTACACACTCTGAAAAAAAAACAAAAACAAAAGACGTATATTATCCTCTTGTATTTGTCTGGATGCCACAAAAAAAAAAAAAAGTCAGCTCCCCGCTTAAAGACTTGGTCTAATTAAGTTAAATGTATAACATTTGGTCAGGGTTCAGAGGTCAAATAATAAGCAGTGTGCTCCTAGAGTATTTCTCATACTCCCTCTGCTCAGACCAGCTTGTGCAGTGCTGCATTGATTTGGAAACATAATTCTCATTCCCTGCTGGCTAACAAGGCTGCCATCTCAGAGGCGGTCTGTGCAGTGAGGTCTTTAAGCTAGAGGTTGTGAAAACAGAGTGAGACAGCAAGAGCCAAGGCCATGGCACAAACTGAGTGTGGAGGGGGAAAAAAGCTGCCCTGGTTAGTTTCAGGCTACAAACACACAGGAATAAACACTCTGTGTGGCTGTTCAGGACATGTGCATGAGTGTTCAAGTGTGTTAGTGTGCATGTGCACGTTCTGTACACAAGCAAGCAGCGCAGGGGAACAGATGGCGGCAATGGAAGGCAGCAAAGTTTAATCCTATCAGATGGATTCCCAGTACACCATCTGGTTAATCCATGCACAATTTCAGAGCACTGCAAAAGAGTCATCCCAAGCCAAGATTACCATCACAGATTGCTGCATCGTATCTCTTTATCTCTCCCAGTTTAGTGCAGCCACCATATTGAATTATGCCATGTCGATGCAATCACCCTGCACATGTGCGCAGCAACAGGGAGCAAAATGCACAGTGTCTGCAAAGTGTTGTAAAATGCACATTCCAAGTCTGGACACAGTCTAACACTACAGTCTAGCACTAAAATTCAGCAAAGCAGCCTGACACATGCACTTCTCCCCAGACTCAGGCAGAATCACCATTTTCCCTCTCCTATTCTTGTCCTATCTTTTTTTTCTTCTTCTTCAGATTCATTTCTTTATTTCGAAATGGTCCTATCTTTTTCCTTCCTCCCATCATCTTCCCTTACTTCACCCAACCTAGAATAGCAGTAATTAGTCAAATAAAGTGCCCTTGGTGTGATGGCAAGCTTACGTTCCTGAGCCAAAGTTCAACATGGCGAAATGAAATTGCGGCTTATTAAGGTGTTGAATTTTGATGGCTCGCTGCTGTTTTGCCAGTGTGTCCCGCAGCGGCTGGCCTTTTGATCGACTCCTGTACAGACTTGGGATCTCATGACATTTACACGAGTGTCATAAAACAAGCAGCCGCACAGGGCCCTCCCTATGTGCATAGGTCGAGGTAATATTTAATAAATATAATCATCCAAATTAGCATTCAGCACCTTTGGGTATGGAGGGGCTCAGGGTCATAATGGTGATGTGATCACTGACAAAACATGAGAAGGGAAGGACTGACTATTTATTTGTTTATTTTATTTTTTTTATAGACCCTTAGATTCCTTTAATTATACCCAGACCCAAAACAAAACCTTACTGGGAACATCACCTTTCATACACACAGTCCTGTGTGAACATGTGTGTGTGTGCCACTGACGATGATGTGTGGCACTTTCCCTCTCTCCTCTCCTTCATCTCACCCTCCTCGTCTTCATCTTGCATTCCTGTCCACTCCCAACACTTCCACCCTTTCCTCCGCACCACTTTTGATTTAAAACAAAACCATTTACAGTTTATCCAACAGAGGCCGGTGTCATGCCCTTGGTGTAAAGTGATGAGAACTTTGTACTTCAACCTTGGTATGCCATTGGTAACACCAGGAGTATATAGTAAAGCAGGAGGTTAGGGCTTCCTGTAGTCTAGTTTTAAATTGATGGTTGGTGAGTGCAGGCCATCTCTCACTCTTGAAATAGTGTCATGAAGCATATGAGGTTGTTTCAAAAGGACCAGCCTCAGAATAACCATATGTGACTGCCTTAATGATACTGTCAGTTGTCATTAGGTTGTTGAAGCCTCAGTTTTCAAGTGGGCCCCATAAATCTGATCCTATAATCAAGAAAAGATGTGCCAATTACTTTGACTTTTGGTATGCTTCATAGGCAGTTCACACATTTAGTGCGTGACATTGGTAATATGACTGATATTTTCCCTTTTTATGGTTTGTCATGCAATTTATCCAGAGTGTCTGGCATCAGAATGTAGTTTTATGCTTTGATTCCAACCGCTTTATTTCATAAGTTTAAGTCCCTGGTGCAAAAATGGCAAATTGACTCTAACCTACAGTCAGTCCGAGTGGAATTGACACCTTGAATATTCTTCTTTAATAGAAACTGTTATGTTGTACAGTATCTGAATTCAGTCCCTCTCTCTCTCTCTCTCTCTCTCTCTCTCTCTCTCTCTCTCTCTCTCTCATTGTGAAAGCAGCCACGCCCTGCATTAAAGCCATCAGTCCCAGTGAGGGCTGGACTACAGGAGGGGCCACCGTTATCATCATCGGGGACAACTTCTTTGATGGGTTACAGGTCATCTTTGGCACCATGCTGGTCTGGAGCGAGGTCAGTCCTCTTGGCACAACACACTCAATTATACATACTAATTATTATCCATATTTTCATTGACTGAGTTTTTATAATTATATATATATTATATTATATATTAAATTATATATCTCTAAAGTCTCTTTAATACCTTTAATCATAAATAGGCAAAAGTAGCTGGCAGGCATTTGACTGTCTATTTATCCAATCCTACATACATTCTGCTCACATCAAGTTACACACTGAATAACACATACAGCAATTCATGCAAGAAAGATGAAGGGAAAGTGGGAATCAAGAAAGGGCAAGAAAAAAATTCAGCAAACGAAAAGAAGTAAAGTGTAATTGTGAGTATTTTAGTCTCATTATGTTGCGTTTTAGCATGCCCCTCATCAGACTGACAACATATTGACATGTGTGTAACCTCATGGCAATGCCTGATGGAGCTCCATATGTCAATTCTACTAAAGACATCAGTTTTGACTCTGGTAATGCTCCCAGACACACTACCTCTATCCTGCTGACTCACTCACTGAGTAGTGTATACAGGGGAAAAAATCATTTGGAGGCATATGATGCGAGAGTGAAAATTATTTCGCCTGTTACAATCTCCGTCTGTATCACTGTACATGATCTATAAGCTCACGCCACATGCAGTGCTTTCTTTAACTCATAAGGCTTGTTCGGTTTAGTATACAGTGGGGTCCAAAACTCTGAGACCACATTAAAAATCTGGAAATAAACAGAAAGTTTTCGAATTTTGAAAATTCTAAAACAAAAAAAGGAAATGTGCAACATCTTGACAATTCAGTATTCAAGATGTCGCACAATTCCTAGGTCACTGTGTAAATTTAAGCGAATTTGTGATAGCAGTGTTTAAATCCTTTGTACAAAAGGTCAGATTTCCCACGAGTCTTAACCCTTCCATTGAAGCACGTATTCAGATGACATGCCGATGGATTTGATCTAACATGGATCATCAGGTTTTACACAAACTTGTGGTGTCTGTGTCAGTTCGTGTGCGCACTGTCAATAAAACCAAATTCTGAAATTCATGTTTTTGAAATTCAAGATTCTATTTTACACTCAAGTTGTTGCTGATAATATCATTTGTAATGAAAAACTTGAACTGCAAAGGAATGCCAAAAATGAAGCATTTTCACTTGTGGTCTCAGACTTTTGGACCACACTGTATATGGTGCAGCAGGCACATTACGATATATTTATTGTGGCCATGTAGTTATAATGATATTCATTACATATAATTAATTACAACCTTACTGTTAGTTTTATACTTCTTGTTGGCAAGGAGTGTTTTATCTAATTTTATACCACTGCCCTGTTGAATTCTCAATCCAGATGACAGTAGTGGTGGGTGAAAGGAAAATCACAAGCTTATTAATGTGTGCATTTTTTTCGTTGGTGGTGGTGAGGGAACAACGGTGTATAGCCGCTATATTGTAAATGATAACAAGATCTGACTTGGTTTGGGGACATTACACAATATTAAATGTAAATATAAATGGATAAAAATAGAATGTATGGTGTGCTGTTCATTAATAAATATAAACTTGTAATCTTTGGCAAATAGGTTGCTAGAAGAGGAATAAAACAACATGTTGTGCTGTTAATGGGTAATAATAGGGTGGTAACCGTGTAATAGGCTGATTCTCTCTTTCTCCTTTTTCTTCCTCATAGCTTATCACACCTCACGCCATTCGGGTACAGACTCCCCCCAGGCACATCCCCGGGGTGGTGGAAGTCACTCTGTCCTACAAGTCCAAACAGTTCTGTAAGGGAACACCGGGCAGATTCATCTACACAGGTAAAAACTACAACAACAAAAAAAAAAAAAAAAAAAAAAATCAAAATCTCACAAAAATGCTTAATAATGGCATTTGGTTGGAAGAAATATGTGTGTTTGTTAATTTGTGTGTTTGTTAATTTGCAACTTGCAATTAAAGTAATTAAAGCGTTAAAGCCCAGGAGATAAGTATGAAAAATAGATTTCATAAATGCATTTAAAGGGTGCTCAGCTGTGGCCATTGTCTGCTCAGCATGCGTCTGTGTCTGTGCCTACGCATTCATGTGTGTGAATGAGTGTGCTCATTGGGTTTATGGCACTAAACTTGGCCTCTCTTCATAGTCCATTCACTGAGCACATGGCCAGGCATGAAGGGAAGGATTTTGCAACTCAAAAAACACAATACTCATTCCTCTGAAGAAGAGGGTAGATGGTCAGTCTCTTTTTCACTTCAGTGTACCTCTTTTTTTCAGTAAAGTGTCTGTTAAGATTGAAATTCTTTGCAAATACTGCTGGCGATGATAGAGCAGTGCAAAGACAGAATCACCGGTCATACTCCACTGTGCTTTATAATTTCACAGAACAGTCATGGAGGAATTTCTTTTCTGAAATTTCTTTCACTTTGACACTGTTTCATAAAACACGTGAGTCTTCCTTTTCTTCTGGTGCCCATGTCCCAGCAGCCCCCTTGGTGTGCAGTGCAGTGTTTGGGGTGTCAGCCTGCCATTCCTCTCCCCTGGCTCCAATTGGCACCTTGGCCATGCCCAGTTGCCAGTGGGTACTAATCATAGAGGATTGGCCGGACTGCGTGGCAGCTGGCAACAGAATTACGTATGGGACATCTGGCGCCTCTAATCAACTTCTGTCAGCCAGAGGAAATGGAGACCTAATTAAATCAATGGTGCACCGATGCTGCCATGCTTGTATGCCACACAACCATGAGGAAGCATGGGGTTGTACCTGAAGAACAGCAGAGAACCACACTGGAGAGTAAAAGTAGCTGTGCTCATTGTGACCAAACTTAATTGAATTTCATATAGATACTACAAAACAGCTCTGGTTCAGTTTTGGTTGTAAGATTAATATTAATTGTATTATTTCAGTGGCATTTGATGGCTTCAGATGATCCAGCTGCATTATGGCACCAACTGCTGTGTCTGCTTATGAACCCGGAGACCACTCGGTTAATGGATTTCTCAAAAGCCTGCCAGATAATGGATGATGTCATTTTAGGGGTCTCAAATTCTTGGCACATGCTGGTCAATACAAGAGTTTGCAGTAAAATGGAAGCCCACATGCACAAAGAGGGATAATTGAGGCTCAGATACAGTCCAACAAATCTCACCACCATTTGCCTTTTTCTTGGATGTAGAGTTTTAAGGTTTTCTAGTCATAAAGAAAGCGCAGTGATTGTGTAAGTAGTTTCTCGGCACTTCTCTCTGCAATTAGACATCCAAGGGCTGCATGCAATTATATTTATCATCAGAAACAATTAAGCACTCTCCATCTGGGACATTACCATTCCTGCATGGCTTTCTGCAGATAAGAGGACTGAATCATTCCTCTCTTTCTCTCTCTCCCTCCATCAGCAAAAAATGCATTTCCATGTTTGGTTGCGTATTACCTTGTACAAGATTGCCACATTTGAATCATTAGTCGAAAAGGCTTTCCATCCATTTCCATGCAGTGGGAGGCAGAGTTATAACACTATCTCCCAACAGGCATGTGTGCGCTCGGCGCGACCAATAGATTGGAGGTGTTGATGAATCACTTGTGAGGTTCAGCAGGCAATTCTTCCCTGCTCAGTATGCAGGCCAGTGGGCTGAACAGTACCCATCAGGCCTGATATTAAAAAGGCTCTGCTGGATCACATTAGGGGAAGTTCTCTAATTCCCATCCAGTGATGAGGACTATGGGAAGCATTATTCACTGAAACTGAGGAAGAACAAAAGGCTTTTGACCCAGACTAAAATGGAGCTGGACAAAAAGTCTACTGGAACATTAATTGTCTCATTTTTATTTTATTGTAGATGGGATTAAAAACACAATGATTCCAAGCAAAGGCTTAGAATGTTATCATGGCAGCTATTAACACAAGTATTCCTTGATTTTATGTCAAATGTGTTTAACAAAACATAATTGTGCTTCTAATCATTCTGTTACATATGATTTGATAGATAGCATTTGTCCAGTGTGTTTAGCCACCCATGTACTTCCCATGTATTCAGTGATTGTTCAGTTTTGATAATAAGGTTCTTTAATTCAATTGACAAATGGTGCCCTGCTCCTTGATCAGTGGTAATCATTCCAAGTACATTGCTGATCCTTGACATCTGAAAATTGTCACCATAAAGGTATAGTGAAATTGGTATGCTTTACAGCATAAAGTCTTCAGTGGACCATTTCACACAAATGTATTTGCCTCAGAGCAGCCACCCCTCAGGATCAAGGAAAACAAGTCATCCATTTTACGGCCACAGGTTCCTACTATACATTTTCTCCTTTCTTAAAGCCATACCTTATTTAGTTTGTCGGTTTTTCCAAATAAACACAATCACTGGTTTTATGGACAAATGGATAAAAATGAGATTGTAAGATATTGATCCCAGTGTGGGGTGGGTTGGGGAAAAACAGGCCTCATCTATATAGGGAGAAAAAAAATGAAGCAATAATTCAGGCAGGCATCGAACACTCTGCCACTGAGCCTATTGATTCCCATCCTCGGCGTATGAGATCACACCTGAGAGAGAGAGCTCTGGGGAAAAGAGAGAGAGAGAAAAGAGATAATATTACCACCCCGACATTAACAGCTCTGTACAAAGCCCACAAGTGCCTGTTAAAAGGTTCCGCTAAAGACCAATTACCCAGCATGCCTCTCTGTTCTGTCAATCAGGGATACAGCTGGAGCAGGTCTAAGTCTGGTCACCTGTCTCAATTCACCGACAACAACTAGCAAGTGGCTAGTCATAAGAACTACACTGTTGCAAAGGTTGTAAGAAGAAGCCGTTAGTTTTAGGCATGGCTGATGTCTCTGAGAGTTTTGTGAATTAGTGTGATTTTAATAAAAGGTTAATGGTTTGACTGGCCAGTCTTGATAGACCTATTCAGATTATCTTTTAGGTTGAGTTTCTCCTCCCCTCCCAATCTACCCCTGCAGGCCTCTCGTTATTATTGTGAAATATGAAGCGATCTGGCTGTGCCTTCATGAAATTTCGATGAGCATTGATCTGCGTGATTGCACACAATCCTTCAAGCAGTGGTTCTTGTTCATTTATATATTTATTGTTCATATGTTTTACCCATTCTGATTCCAAAAGCAGCCATCTTGGACAGTTAATATGTCTGTACCTTTGGTCCAAGGAAACAGCTTTGTCCCTCACCACTTTGTCAGGTCAGGTGGCAGAAAATTCAATTTGAAGATCATCAAGGCACCGGCACCAGTAAGCACTAGCTTTATATTTGTAATATATTGATTACATTGTGTAAACATAATGAGACAGTATAGTATACCCAGGATATTCTTTTCTATATTGATTCAGAATATTTGGTTTCAATGTTAGAGTTATTACTTATGACATCACACATAACCTTATTATCCCCCCCTCTGACGAGTGAAATCAGAGAAGAGAGACTGATACTACGATGAAAGCAAGTCTCCCATGTATGTTGGTGAATATCCAATATCTCCAATATTTGTTATTTTAGTCCACAGTCTATATAGTGAGCCTAGAGGAGTATGTACGCTATGTATTTCAAGTTCCTCACCTGAATGTGTGAAAATAAACAAGGACACAGACAAAGGATATTTGTGGAAAACCGGCCCCTTTGCAGAGGAATGCAGAGGAACTGGAAATAACCAGACCCCACTGAGAGTGTGGTTTCTCTATCTGGCCTACTGGGATGTTGGCTTTGTTTGGGTTACATAAATATCATATCCTTTTGTCACTGCTTGTCAACATTTTTTGAGTCATTGTCATCTTTCTAGAACATGGTTGACTGTGTTTATGAAGTGTTTTCATCACTATCTTCCTAGGTGTGAAAGTACAGTAGGGTTGCCAAATGAGGAACAACATATTCCTCCTCTTTTCTTTTACCATTCACCACATGCTCAAGCTATTTCTCAGCTCTCTCTCCCTTTCCCTGTCTTCTCCCTGTCTCCTCCTCTCAGTAAGATTACATTATCAGCCTGGCTGGTGAGGAGATTGTACACAATGTGGAAATCAATAGCAATGAGGGGAAGTAAACATGTGAAGATGTCTGAGAGGGCAGTAGATTACAGTTTAGAGATCTCCCCCATCCATCTATATATCAGCACATTAAAACACCTCCTTTAGCGATGCTGGTGTCCTGTCTCATTATATTCTCTTAAAGGAGATGTATCCACACTTAGTACTGAGTCTCACACACTTTGCATCTACCAGCTAGCACTTCATTACCCATTCTATCTCTGGAGATGTCAGCCACTACAAATCCCAAGCTAGCTCTTTTATACATGTTTTATATACATTCGAAAGACTAACTTAGCTGAGCAAACTAGCCATGGTCTTAATAAATGTTGCGGTGTGTAAGTTTAGGGTTAGATGTGAATTCTACATGCCTTTTTTCTAGTACAGTGTTCACTTGAGTCCCCTTATACCATAACCCTGTTCTGAACTCATAACTCAGCCATTCTCTCAGCCTCTTTCTTTCTTCATCCAGCATTATACATCTATTCCTCCATTCCTACTATACACCAACCCCCATACAGTGTATGACCCACCCAGGGCCTGCCACATTCTGATTCCTGGACCACACTTCCTAATCCTTGACTTGAACCTCTAGCAGGCTTAATTACAGGAAGTCTATTTAGATATGATGTATTATCAGCCTTAGGGTGGCTTTGCATCATTCTGTCACATTCGGCTGTTTTTGTTTTTCTTCCCCTGGACGATAGCTATGCTCTGCTCTCCATCATGGGACCTGGATTGTTTTAATAGTTTTTGTTCAGCTCCTTCTGTAAACATTCAGTCAGTCATGAGCCTGAGCAAGCAGCTGTGGGACTAGCCGGTGTCATGATTCATTTCACATTTCTTAATGCTGGGGTTCAATTAGGGAGCCATTCAGAGCTACAATTTGTCATAAACTCTGAAAACTGTTAGCTGTTGTTAGCCACTTTTATGGCATTGTACTTGAAGAAGGTTATGATTCCAAATGCATTTCAAAGGTACACCCTCCTTCTAAGCCTTCAGACTCTAGAATTGAACATATGCTGCACTTCTGTAGAGTTTTGTTCCAAAACTAATCCAGCACTTCTTGATCTACAGGGTGTCCCAAAAGTCTCCATACATAGGGGACTATGTTTGCCAGCATCACGTCAGTTGTGTCTTTGTCAGTGGATGTTTGTAGGTTTCTTGGTTGGTCTGCAACACTTTTTGAGTTTGGCAACAGTGTTGTGTGTGTGATGTGTTTGCCATGTTTCTTGTCAAAGTAAACCACAACCTGGTGATAGCTTCCTGAGCCAGCCATGAGAATTACTTCAATACATTCTTCTTTTGTCAAAGGCATTCTTAAAGGCTATCTGAAAATATATATATATATAAAATATAAACTAAGTATGAAAAATTTTGGAAGACATTTTGCTAAAACGTCTTCATTTGCACTATGTATGGAGACTTTTAAGACACCCTGTAGTAAGCTGTTGAAGTTGTTGATTATCTGTATCAGGTGTGTTGAATTTGGGTTCAGACTCCCACAGTTATCTAGGAGCAGGAACGAAGACACTTGATCTAGGCTGAGAGCCATTTGTTCACTCCACTTTAATACCCATTAAGTGCTAGCTCCCACCTGCTGCTTGGAGGTCTTCCTGCACTTTAATGAGTAGTGATGATCAGGATTCAGACTACACTCCACTGCATGGAAAAGCTGCCCTCAGCCTGTCCTTTCAGCTGTGGGGCTTGAAGAGAGCTGAGTACGTTCCCTCAGGAAATGACCAGAAGGGTGGCTACAGGGCAAACAGAAGGGTAGCCAGGAGAGTCAAGAAAGAGACACCGCATTCTCCACATTCACTCTGCCTTGTACCCCTCTTCATCAGAGCAATCGAATGCAGGCTAATCGTCCATGTCACACATTGCTATTAATGATCCATCCTCTGCTCTGTGCAAGAGCTGATGCCACAGGCAAGCTGAAACAATCAGAATGAAAACTAAAGAAAGTAAGAAAAACATAACAATGTATCAATGCCATTGAGCTTTGCACTGTTATGCCAGTTACTTAAATTCCATTTGATTTATTTCAGTTTTACAATATTCATTTTCAATAGTCGGCCCATCTATTAAGCTGTTATGATACGTAACATCAGCACCCACAGATCCACCTCCTTCATTATCTACATAGTCCCCTAATTGCCTCTGTTAAGTGCACATTACCGTGTGTGTAAACTGAATGAGAAAACAGCAGATTGCTCTGTCATGCTGACAACTTTTTTATTAAGTGCTTTCAATAAGACCTATCAGTGGGAAACCAAAAAAGAAAGAGAGAATAATTTTCAGAGATTTCTGAACAGCAGAGTGCCTAGACATTACAGTTTTCAATGCAGGGTTACTGTATGAATTTTGTCACTTTACTGAGTGATACATGCTGTATTCAGTATGAATAGATATGTTAATTATGTATATTATGTAATATGTATATTAAGTGTTTTTATAGCATAATTGTGTGATTTCAAATGACAGGGAATACAAATGACCAAACTAATATACAGTGGGTATAGAAAAGAATCACCCCCCGATAAAATAATCACATTTTGTTGCTTTTCAGCCTGAAATGAAGACGGACACAGTTTTTGTTTTATCCAGCTGTATTTACTCAGTGCAACTTATAACATCTAAGTGAAAGATATAACACCAACATGTCAGAAAAAAAAATTAAAAATTAAAAAACAGAATCACTGAGTTGGAAAAAGGATCACCCCCCACTGACTTGTAAACTCAATCAGGTGTAGCTAATCACCTTCTCAATGGCACACAAAGCCATTTGACTTTCAACTGTGGTCAGCATGAAAAGAGCTTTCCTGGAGCATTTCAGTCCTTGGTAGTGCAACTGAAGCAAACAATCAACTATGGGTGGCAAGGCACTGTCAAAAGATCTCCAGGATAAAGTTGCGGACAGGCACAAGTCAGGAGATGGATACAAAAAGAATCAAAGGCTTTATCAATGCCTAGAAGCACAGTGAAGTCTATTATTAAGAATTGGAAGGTATTTGGTACAACACAGACCCTCCCTGGATCAGGACGTCGCTCCAAACTGGATGAAAGAGCCAGGAGGAAACTGGTCAGAGAGGCTACCAAGAGGCCTACAGCAACTCTGAAGCAGTTGCAGGAATTTATGACAAAGTATGGTCATTGTGTGCACAATATCATAAATTCTCCACAAATGTGGCTAGTATGGGAGGGTTGCAAGAAAAAAGCCACTCCTCAAGAAAGACCACATGCAGTCACGACTGAGCTTTGCCAAAACGCACCTTGAAGATTCTGAGGCCACATGGAAAAAGGTGTTATGGTCAGATGAGACTAAAATTGAATTATTTGGCCTCAACACCAAACGATATGTCTGGTGGAAATCCAATGCAGCTCACCATCCAAATAACACCATTCCTACAGTAAAGCATGGAGGTGGTAATATCCTGTTATGGGGGTGTTTCTCTGCAGCAGGGACTGGAGCACTTGTCAGGATAGAAGGAAAATGGATGGGGAAAAATACCATCAAATTCTTGAGGAAAATCTGCTGCCCTCTGCCAGAAAGTTGTCAATGGGAAGAAGGTTTACCTTCCAACATGACAATGACCCAAAGCACAAAGCAAAACTGACCACACAGTGGTTGAAGGAGAAAAAGGTGAATGTCCTTGCATGGCCTAGTCAGAGCCCAGACTTAAACCCCATTGAAAATCTGTGGAATGACTTGAAGACTGCAGTCCACAAACGGTCACCATCAAATTTAACTGAACTTGAGCAGTTCTGCAAAGAAGAGTGGGCAAATATTGCAAAGTCTAGATGTGCAAAGTTAGTAGAGACATATCCCAACAGAATAAAGGCTGGAATTAAAGCTAAAGGTGGTTTAACAAAATACTGACACAAGGGGGTGATCCTTTTTCCAACTCAGTGATTCTGTATTTTATTTTTTTTTTAATTTTCTGACATGTTGGTGTTATATCTTTCACTTGGATGTTATAAGTTGCACTGAATAAATACAGCTGGATAAAACAAAAACTGTGTCCATCTTCATTTCAGGATGAAAAGCATCAGAATGTGATTCTTTTCTATACCCACTGTATAAAGTTTGCAGTGGTGAGTGTGGTTAGTCGTTAGCTTTTCATACAGCTTCATTACTCTTCTCACCCATTCCTATAAATTTTGAACTAAATTGCGTTGACCCTTTTTCATAATCTCTCTCTCTCTCTCTCTCTCTCTCTCTCTCTCTCTCTCTCTCTCTCTCTCTCTCTCTCTCTCTCTCTCTCTCTTATTAAACAAGGGGGCTCTGTGTCAGTGTGGCCCCACAGGATCTGCATTTAGCAGCACAATAGACAAACACACAAGTAAGCATAGCAGGCTGATCAGGGGAGAAAGGCCTATTGTGTCAGTGCAAAAGTAGCTCTCAGTCCAGGGAGGTTAGAAAAATAGTGCATCGAGGCCCGTGTGGTCTGACTGTGCAGGATGTTTGGTTCTATCGCCCAGATCATGTTCCTTTTTAAATATTGCCTTATTGCTGTGTTCTCAGCAAGAGTCCATTAAGCTGTTCCTATATCTATGTGGATCCAGGATCTTGTAATCCTGAAGTGTTGCCTCACAGAAATCAAAACTTTAATTGAATTATTGGACCTACAAATATTTTTGCAGATTAACAGTGCTTATGTATTAAACAGGAGAAAGATATATTAAAAAAACATCATTTATTAACCTGTGTGGAGGAGAATATAGCAGTTGTTGGCAGACATTTGCTTGCTATCTGTGAGCTGAGTGCCAAAACGTGAGTAATTTTGTTTCTTCTTGTTTCTGTCCATATAACCTTGCGTGTTTAAAAATCAGAGTACCACACTTATTTAAGTGCATACAAAATTTTCAGGAGACCGTTTTTTCATGAAAGTAACTTCAATCTATGAAAACTAATAGGCGGTCCTTGCACAAAGACGACTGGATGTGATGTTCATACAAATCAGTATGGATTTGTTTGGATGTTTTAAATATAGGTAATAACCAAAGTTAAAATGCATTGATTTAGTTGGTAGCCGAGCAAAACAAAGAGTCATTCTGAGTCATTTCGTAATGAGTTCTTGAGGAAGATTTTTATGGAAATGTAATGGAGTAATAGTACAAGCATACATTTTTAGTTACAATATGCTCAGGTAAATCTATTACTTATTTGTTATCACACTGTGTTACAATGTGATAACATTGTTGTAGAGTTTGGCCACAGCAGCACTTGAGCAGTAGGTTGGATGCCAATTCAACAAAATTTTAATCACACATTATAATGACAAGTTGCAGTTAGTCAGTCATACTGAAGATAATCTAAAGGTTAAAAAAAATCCTAAGATTTCTTTAATGGCTGAAAATCTGTCATGGTATAGCATCAGCAGAGCTGTGTGCGTTCTGTTATCCAAAACAGCGTGTGCACAGTTTTACATAACCACCATGGGGGGGCTTCATTTGCGAAGGCTGATGTCTGCTATAGACTGCTGTGTGTGACCTGCTGCAGATGGAGCAGAATGAACTGTTAGAAGGCGTACACATTGATTCCTGGAGTCCTGTTTTATTCATAAAGCGCTACCTGGCAGCACTTGGTGTTTTGTTTTTTGTTTTTTACTTGGTCGTTTGGGACCATTCCTCATTTGACATTGTTTTTACGGTTTTGACTTATTTATTTTCTTCTCCATGTTTATTCCGACCAATAGAAATATGTAAAGAGCACATAAATTGTGTTCAATCAGCACAGTATAAAAGATAGTTAATGGAGGTGGATGTGAAATTTTAGGTCACACTGTTTTGTTTTTCCTCCTCAGCACTGAATGAGCCCACCATTGACTATGGCTTCCAGCGGTTACAGAAGGTCATCCCCAGACATCCAGGTGATCCCGAACGCTTGCCAAAGGTCAGTCCCAGTTTATCACTCCATGCATCCTCTAATTTTCAAAATTCTGCTACATTAACTAACACTTTTCCACACCTTTCACTGTGATCATGTTCCTATTAACTTCGTTGCAAGACCACTGAGTGTCCATAATGTTCAGACAATACATTGTTTGTTCTAGCAGAACTTTTCACCTTTCTCTGACCTTTAATGCCTCTTAATTGGCTGCATATATGATTGTAACATTGTTCCATTTCAAATAAATAAATAAATAAAATACTTAGGTGAGGCAAGATTTATTCATACAACTGGAGAGATCCAGCCTTGGCAAAAAAAAAGAAAAGAAAAGAAAGAAATTTGTTTTCTTCCTCCTCCATTCCACTAAAAGAGATGTTAATGAATCCTTTGGGAGTGATAAATAAACAGTACTTTATCTTCTACATGTTCTATACCCCTGAGCCCCATGTGAGCTGCAGCACTTAATAGACTAAAAAAGAGTAATTATGGCTGACTGGTCATGCTCTTTTGCAGTCAGTCCAGGTTTGACCTTGTACTGTTATATAAGTCCTCCCCATATTAGAAGTGGGCTATTGGTATTCATTGTCCCAGAGCCACTGCATCCATTATACCTGTAATGTGACTGAGGTCAGCGCACAGTATATCAATCCAAAATCCTGGTTTAGGATGGTACATCATTTCACTCGGGTCAGACAGTATATGGAAAGTAGACACAATGTGTTCAATGGACATGTAGGGAGGGATTTCTGGTCAAATAAAAGAATTGCTGTTGCTGTTAATGCGGTAAATGTTCTTTTACTGTGTTCTGTCCTTACCCATGTTACAGAATGTGATGTCGGATAGTTTGTGGAGACCAAAAGCTGCTGCACACCATTGCTGTTCTCTCCTCTCATATCTCCTCCCTCATTTGCCGTTCCCCAGCTGGCTTGGAGAGGACAGATGTACAGGCTGCTGTTAGCGTGGCTAAATAGGGCCATTGTGTTTGATCTCTGTCCCTAAATCACCACATGGGCATTGTCAGCATACCTTCCACACACACACACACACACACACACACACAGTCATCCATAAACACCCATACCACCACCTTTTAAACTTAGTGACACTTCAGAATAGAAGACTTTCAAGTTGAAACCTTTTACTGAGGCTAAATTCATTTCTATGCTTAATCTAAGAAAGGAGTCATGATCATTCTTTCTGTCTGTCATGTTAACAGCAGTCTGGTTCATTTCTTACAGACTGACACACTCTGCTGTTCACATATGATCGGTGTGGTTTTAACCTTGGCTTGGCCTGGGCTCATTTCACTGGGCCGGTGATGAATTTGAATGCATTAGTCGGGTCCCAGGTGGGGTGAGCCATCACACCTTTCCCACTGTGTTCATCAAGAGGGGAGCGGGTCAGAAAAACTGCCTTTGCACCTCCCTGGAGAACCGTCTTAACGGCATGCCATATTTTTAACAGACTCCCTTGCAGTTCTAATGAATATGGTTGGACAGCCACCAAGCAATGAGCAGCTGTGCACCTGCAGCACAGGCACATGTGAATGAGACGAGTAGGAAAAAAAAAAAAATACCCAACTGCCTTCCACTGCTCGACCACTATCAAGTCAGGTGTTAGGGAAGTCCCAGAGGGTGCAGTTTTCTATTTTGGCTTGATTATATATACAACTGTTGTAGGTATATGTAGCCAGTAGCACATTTGTGTTAAGCATATAGCACAAGAGGAGTTTGTGTATATTGGGTTAAGCATGATTTGATTAATATGCACCAAAAGAGTGTAATGCTGTAGTACACATGACGTAGTCTCCAGTTCTGGCTCTTTACAAGCTTTCGCAGAGGGGTAAGAGAGAAAGAAGGTTGGGTGGTGGGGGAGGATGGGGAGGCGGAACAAGAGAGAGAGAGAGGGGGTCACCAAGGGAGAGCAGCAGGGAGAGAAAGAAAGGGATCCGGGTGATCCATCATGGTGAAGTCAGCTGTCCTGGGCTGCCTTCACCTGGGTCATGCGATCGAAGCCACTGCCGCCCACACTTTATTATTGTTCAGCCAACAGTAATTGAGTCACCACAAGGGGGAAGAAGTAACTGGAGCAGTAGGAGAGAGAGCGGAAGAGAAGAGACTAGCTAGCATACAGGCGAAGTTAAATGAGAAATCATTTCTCTGCGTGGCTCTACATGTCTGGTAAATTGTGGTAACAGGCTTGATGTGTGCAGATGGATTTTACCCTCAATTTCTGTGAGTAGTGGAGGTTTTAATCCTCTACTTCTGTCTATGTCTCTCGCTCTCTCACTCAGTTTGTCCTCTGCTCCCTCTAACACTCCCAGCCAGATATTAACAGCACCGGCCGCTGGGCCCGGCTGCTCATTTCTGCACTATCGATTTTGCCCTTTATTGAGGTAATAACAGTTTGTTGACGGCACTTCTCTCAACCGCTGGACTAAATCACAGGTGAGGGGCAAGCAGGGAGCAAGGCAGTCTAACTTGTCTCCCTCAATTCTTTGGCAAATCTGTGGACATGTTAGGCAAACCCCTAAAAATGGGGGTACAAGTCAACTCAGCTTAAGTACTACTTCCCCCCCCCCCCCCCCCGTAGCTCTACTTAGGATGTTAGCTTACGAAATCAGTTTTATTTTCAGTTAAGCATTAAGAAGTAGCATAGTACATAGCACAACATGAGCATACTCAGATAGTCAGATATAATTGCTTAATTTAGCATTATTTTTAATATTAGTCAACAGCATTCAGCCAGTTTAAAGAGTAGCATGTAATCAAGAATTGTGTGAGTGAAAGAGAGACAGTCATTTGAAAGAACAGCCCCTAATTGCTCAGTGAGCTTTCGTGTCTGAATCCAGAGACACAGCTCCGGTCAATGAGTTTGGCTGAGGTCCAGTGTGGCCAGTCTGTGCGCTCGTTCCGTCCCTCTCCCTCTCTCCAGTCAGTGTTTGTTCCTCCCATTTTCCTTGTCACTTCACATCCACCTGATCCCCTCTTGGCCATCTCTAAAGGGCCTAGGATTCAATCTGTGCGCTGATGAAACAGTCCTCACCACTGGGGAGCAGCGTGCAGCGTTTTCCTTCATCATCATGCCTCATTGGCGAATCAAGACAAATACTGCACAGGGTCTGAATGTGCATGCTTATATTATTTCAAAGCAACTGACTGTTAAAATGTGTAGATGCGAACGTGCAAGCGTCATTTCAAAAAATGGTCTGAAATGTACAATTGGGTTACTGTTTGAGACAGTATATTGCAGCTGGAGCAGTTCTGAAGTTTCTGCGTCTTTGGTGGATACAGTCGTCACTTGCTTGCTGGTCAGATGCAGGCTGACAGGTTGTTATTGACTTTCAAAAAGTAACCTTTTAAGTCTGTAGAGACAGAATATGAATTATGCAAGGGAGCCGGATTGGTTAAAGAGTAAAGGGACCGATATTTGTGATGGACAGAAATTGAGGGGTTGAAGACAGGGAGGAGCCCAGGGATATAATATAAGGGATATGCTCTGCAATTGCTTTCTAGAGCATTTATCTCCACATACAATACAATCAGTATGATTAAAAGGAACAACTCATAGAAAACTCATAGCGTGTACTGCATCAGCTGTCCACATGGAGTGGACATTCTGCACTATTTCACATATGATAGATTGGATTGATGCCACAGACACCATGCTGGCCAGACCGGGTTAAAGCAGCATTCTAGAAATAAACCCTTATATAATGACATTCTCCTCTTACCTAGTTATGCTGCACATAATTATTTATATTTTATATGCAGCGTTATTAAAGAGCTAAACAAGGTTTTATGAAGCAGGAAGAACAGTCACACAAAATCTTTTCATTTAAGAAGTGAAAAAAAATAAATCTAACCTTTGGAAGTTGTAGGAAATGATTAAGACATCTGGGTTTTTTTTTTTTTTTTTGGTTTTTTTGCAGTTAGGAATTATGTAGCAAAATACACTGTTTCTAATTGCTTTCATGCATCATAGTGTCATGATTCAGGACAATTAAAAACAGTGTCATCCCACATTACCATGACTGGACTGTCACTATGGGATCAGGCTTAAACTACACATGAAAACTACACATGATTTTATAAATAAGTGCTCTTTGTTACTGCTGCATATTTTTGCCATGTGAATAGCAGTGAAATCTGTTGATCTGTTGATTGTCACTGTAAGGAATAGCAGCTCTGGTGGGTGTAAACAGGCTAACACACCGGTGTGTGGTCACAATTTGATGCTAGCATTTAAATTCACAACCACACAGAATCTGTGTCCATATCAACCGCTTTTCAGCATGCTATGTTTCTTAATGCTGCCAAAATAAAAGTGGAATTGGGATATTTGGATATTATTTCACGTGGTGTAGAAGATGAGATTTAATCTAGTGGAATTTATCCACCAGAACCTGAGTTTAATGTTTTTGTTATAACAGAACATTTCACAATGATAAAATTGCAAAGGAACAAGCGCCGAATTGAATTTGTCTGTTTTTTAAATGTATTTATTTATTTTACAGGCCTAGCTCCCTTGTAAAAGTACAGACGGTGATGTTTTAACATTCCTGATACGATCTGGCCATTATTTCATCTTTTCAGCAATACTTTCTCTGTTGGGCAAATATCTTATTACCAGCCATCATCATTTTACACACAGGAACAGATTTGATGTCCAGAGCGCAGTAATGTGTAGGTTGGTCTCAGTGCAGAGGCTGCGCCTCATATCATGCATTACCAAAACACAATGCCTGAGGGTTGTTTACCTACTGTACTGTGTAAGCTTACATGTAGGTATAAACACAAGAGAAAAAACTTTTCTTAGCTAAAAAGGGCCTCAGTCATAGTTCTGGACTGAAGTTTGGGTGTTTCATGCTTCAGCATGGCTAGAGAGTTGAGTGCAGAGCAGGAAGTAGGGCATCGTCAGGATAATGATGGCTCTGACTGATAGGCAGGCGCGCAGACACGCAGATCTAGGATCGGGTTTCTTTCCTGTTTACCGCTCTCAGCTCTCAGCTCTCAGCCCTTACTGGAAACCCTTCTGCTCACCCAGGAAATGGGCTCTGCTTCCAGACACAGGGCCACCACATACAGCCCTCTGTTAATAGCATTTATTTGTTTATCTGGACCAACTTTTGGCTTCTTCCTTATTGGATTTGGACTCTCAACAGATCCCCTCAATGATGGAAAATGGATACAACCCCGTTATAAGCCAGCGAGAAAGGGAGAGGGTAAGAGGAACGGAGATAGGTGCATACAGTAGAATGTGAAGTAGGATGGATAGCACAGTCTGGATACAGCAGGGGATCCAGCTGTGGGCTAATGCCTCCCATCCCTTATGTTCTTCTCCTTTCCTGGGAACGCACTGCCACAGAGAGTGCAGCAAATCTAGAGAGAAAAACAGGTGACCATGGCGGGCATCCATACAAAAGCAGCACTTTAGGCCTCCCCAGGCCCCCTGCGCCTCCTTCAATCACCCGGGCCAGGCTCCCCCCGCTCAAGCATCCCTAACGAGGGGTTAACGCAGTGCCAGCACACCCATTATTGAGTGAATTTAGCACCTCGGACAGCGCACTAAAAATCTTTATTGCTTCGCTGACCCCCTCGTCATGATCGTGCCTGCATGTTGTGGGGGTGGCAGCGGAGACGGGCTCTGATTGAAAGGCAATATGTCAGCTAGCGGGCGGGCACACATGCTCGGGGGCTCGTTCACAGTGAGGGTTACACACCGAGGGTGAGAGCAATTTTCTGGTTGTCGCGCCCCAAGCACATTTCCTCAGCCCCGGCACATTAACTTTTAAAAAGGGTTCCACGGGAGCTCCAGGCGCCTTCTTCGCCTATGAGGGGAAAAAAATGAAGAGGAGAGAGATGGAAGGGCGAGGGAGAGAGGAGAAAGAAAATGAATACAGAGTAAAGAACACAGTAAATAAATGTTTAATGTGTGGGAAGGTATGGTAATAAATAGGCTTCTGGTTGAGGAGCTGAGACTCAATTACCTACAAGAGAGGGGTGTTATATGTACACATCCATCCCCTCCCAGCCAATAGGGCATTTATTTACCTCAACAAGCATGCATTCATCTGTTTCACTGTGTATTTGTATACATGTATTATACATATAATAGACCTTATTAGTATTGGAAGAGGAATGGAGGCTGCTCTACAGTAAGTGTGTTATGAGGTTTAGTGTATTGAATGGATGATTCATGCACATGGGACACACACAGCTGGGGACACAAGCATGGGTTGGAGTGCAGGCAGGACTTAATATGACATACTGTATAGGGGGTCTTATATGTTGTTTACATGTTTAAAGGAATGTAGTATTGGCCAGGATTGGTGGATGTGTACATATAACACCCTTCTCTTGCAGGCAACAGATTATAGACCTATATGACACACAGCTAATCTCTGACCTAAGACATGCACCATCACACTGTCGACTTAAAATTATGCCATTTCAGTTTGTCTTGCCCTTTGCTCTCTTTAGTTTTTATATTTATTTATTTCTACTACTGAGTATTTACAGTGTCCTTGCTTTAGTTTTTTTTTTTTAGGTAGTAAAAATCAAAAAGGTTTACAGTAAAGAATCAGTCACTAATCACTAAAGCATTACAACTGTTTTCTTTTGCAATAGGAAGTGATTCTGAAGAGAGCAGCAGATCTTGTAGAAGCCCTGTATGGGATGCCTCACAATAATCAGGTGCGTGACCTCCTCACAAGGACTCACAACCACGTAAAATACAGAACACACAAAGATAAAAGCAGAACAAAGCAGACTACAGAATGCAGCCATCTTTAAACATGATGTACTTTTACAGTCATGCTGAATTCAGAGGAAAGGTAAAAGTTATAAAGACAGTGTATCATGTCACATTGTACAGTATTTCCCTAGTCTCCACCACAAAGTCGATCCTTGTGTACACATCAACGTAACTCATCAACATGACAGAAACTTCTCTGTCGATGGTTGAAAGAGCTCGAGGGGCCTCTTCCCTGCAGAGGAGCAGTTGGCCACTCCTGTAAGGCAGGTCATCGATTGCAGGGTTGAGTGCTGAAAGTGCAGGGCTGCTGAATTATTTAGATAGTGAATGGGGGTCTGCCTCTGGTCATGTCTGTCTCAGAGGAACCTCTTTCCTATCCACCTCACCTTTCCCACAAATCCTCAGACCTTGTCATTTACCATACAGATATTCTCATAAGGACTCAATTGTGGGGGTAAATTGTGAGAGATGTATGTTCTGTGAAGCGTGCCGGACCCCCTGCTGTTTATTTGTAGTGCTTTGTGTTCATCTGACCGATAAACACAGCTTTTTTAAGCATGGGGAAGATAAATCTATTACTCATAATCTCTTTCATCCTATCCCACATTATCGTCTGTGCATGAAGTCCCACAGACATACTGTACACTCCAAACACACACATTATCGCTTCGGTCTTACATTTGACTTGCTTTGCAGTATCATATATTTGATTTGATATCCGTATAGCTTGTTCTGTTTAGTTTAACCAGTTTAGTTGATGTCAGTGTTTGGGATCGTCTTTGACGTGACATGGTGCTCATGACAGGAGATCATACTGAAGAGGGCAGCTGACATCGCTGAGGCGCTGTACAACGTACCACGCACCCACAACCAGCTCTCCGGTCTGGCAAACAGCTCTGTGCACACTGGCATGATGGGTGTCAACTCCTTCCATGGCCAGCTTGCTGTCAACGTCTCTGAATCCACACAGGGAGCCAATCAGGGTAAGAGGAGCCGCCCAGTCTTCTATCTATTTAGTAGCTAAAGGAAGATTTGAGACAGAAACAAGCACGAGAACATTGTATTTAGCTCCGAGCCAGTGATGCTGTGCTAGTGTGGTGAGAGAGCTGCAACCAGCTCTGCTCTCAGAATTTGTCTGCTGCCTTTGCTCCCTACGTGACAGTGAGTGATTTGTGTTAAGTCAGCGGTAATCTATCAGGCGTAGGATGAAAGTGTTGCGAGCAGAGTCACGATGTGTGCTGCCTTTTGTAGCAGACAGCGGGGGACTCCTGGAGCAAGAACTTCCTGCTGCTTTCACCCATGTCAGCGTATAATGCATTGATGTATATTTATAGTCCATGTCCCCCTTTTCCTCCAAACCTCCTCCCATACTCCATACATGATTTTTATTGGTCTTGACCTTTTTATTGACAGAATTGGGGGAAATATAGACTTGGAAAAATTATACAGCAGTTCCTGGATGACACAGACCTCTGTGACAGGGGAAATTCAGAGGAATCTTTAAGAATCTAGGTTTTCATCCACATGAAGATTTGAGCCAATGAATAGACAGACTATTGCTGTTATGAAATCAACAGTAAACTATATATATATATATATGGATAGATAGATAGATAGATAGATAGATAGATAGATAGATAGATAGATAGATAGATAGATAGATAGATAGATAGATAATAGCAATCTTCTAGTCAGTACAAAAAAACATTTTAGATTCCCAAACATTAGTTTTCTAGCACAAAATTAAATGTTACAGAAAAATGTTTGTGTCATTAAAGAAAGCAGCATATTACGTAAGAGACACTTTTCAGACAGTAAACACAATGAAGGCTGCTGGGTTTCGCTGCAAAAATAAGAAGCGAGTGCGAAAGTCAAAGTGTCCAGAAGAACTGTGTCTGGTTCTGCAAGATGCTCAATAAAACTTACGAGTTCATTTCCTTATAAAACTGCACACATTGTACCGGAGACTACTATTTTAATTTTTTTTTCTCACACCAAATATTGACTTTGTTTCATTTACTACTGTTTACTGCTCTTTACTGTATTTTTTTTAATGTAGAAACATTTCATTATTTTGAAAGCATTTCTTTGCATGTGCCTAAAACCTTTGCACAGTACTGTATATAGATGTGTGTGTGTGTGTGTGTGTGTGTGTGTGTGTGTGTGTGTGTGTGTGTGTGTGTGTGTGTGTGTGTGTGTGTATATATATATATATATATATATATATATATATATATATATATATATATATATATATAGATCACCCCCTTTAAAATAATCACATTTTGTTGTATAGTCTGAAATGAAGACAGAAACAGTTTTTGTTTTATCCAGCTGTATTTATTCAGCGCAACTTATCCAGGTGAAAGACATAACACCAACATGTCAGAAAAAAATAAATAAAAACAATCACTGAGTTGGAAAAAGGATCACCCCCTCCTAAAAATGACTTGTAAACTCAATAAGGTGTAGCTAATCACCTTCTCAATGGCACACAAAGCCATCTGACTTTCAACTATGGTCAGCCGTGGTCATTTTGATTAGCTCAGCATGAAAAGAGCTTTCATGGAGCATTTTGTAGTGCAACTGAAGCAAACAACAAATCAACTATGGGTGGCAAGGCACTGTCAAAAGATTTCGGGGATAAAGTTGTGGACAGGCACAAGTCAGGAGATGGATACAAAAAAAATTCAAAGGCTTTATCAATGCCTTTATCAATATATATATATATATATATATATATATATATATATATATATATATATGTATGTGTGTGTGTGTGTGTGTGTGTATGTATGTATGTATAATCCTCTCTTTAACCGTTCGTTTAATCACATTTTTATATGTCTGTGTGTGTATGTGTGTGTGTGTGTGTGTATGTGTGTCAGGTTTCAGTCGGAACACAAGTAGTGTGTCTCCTCATGGTTATGTGCCCAGCACTACGCCCCAGCAGAGCAGCTACAGTACCGTGAGCACGAGTATGAACGGCTATGGTAACAGCGGCATGACCACGCTAGGAGGATCGCCCAACTTCCTAAATGGCTCAGCTGCCAATTCCCCCTATGCCAGTGAGTACAGCCCACCTCTCTTTTATCTCATCCAGCTTCAAAACAGAGTTCATTCCTACCCAGAGTCCATTCATGTACTCAATGATAGAATAGCACTGATCACTGACCCTCTAAGCAAAAGAACTGATCAGAATATCATATTTCTGTAGCTGTGGTTATAAATTTCTGGTGTGTGTAATAGAAGCCTTTGTTACTTTGTTACTGGAGGCCACTTGACCCAGCGAAGAGATTCAGCTCGACGACAGGACATTAACTGTGAAGCCTTTTACATCATGGTGTGAAACAAACAGTAATGCTCTAATGGTGAAATACTCCGATCCATTAGAGACAGCTGTGATAAAGCAATAGATAAAGCTATTACACTGTGTATGTGTCTATAAGAGCAGAGATAAATGTACACCCTTCCTTTTCTGGAGCACACTCAACCATAATGTCCAGCCATTCGTATAACACCAATCTTTTACCTTGGCTTCTAAATTAAAGAGTCTTAATTAAATCAATAAACTAATTGCACGAGAAGCAATTCAATTTAGAAGCTTTGATTTGGACATGTTAACAAGTATTTTAACAGGCTTGGTGACTATGCGCAGACGCTTTCAATCAATGTGGGAGGGCAGACTTCAGAGGCTCCAATTTTCATTAATTGATTAGCAGGGCCTTCATAAATGGATTATGACATTATCAAGAGACTTTACATGGGAAAGGGTCATAAAATTTTAAGTGTAGTATAGTAACAATAAAGGCAGAAGATCATTTCAGAGGCAGGCTGAAATACAACTGTGACTGTAAAAGCATTGAAGGAGAAAATGCTCTTGGTGTATTACAAGGAGGAGGAGCAAATAGCGACGGGTCAGGGTTATACAGTCATGTCTGTTCAAGGCATTTGATCTTCAGAGTTACTGTTTTTCATCACTAATTGGCCAAGAAGCAAATACATCAAACAAATTAAGCCTTGTGTAACAGTTATATGAGATGATTCAGTGATCATGTGCTTATTATCCTGGATGTGCATAATGACTCCAGTCTCTATGCCTCACATTTGTCTGTATGATGTAGGACTATAAGGCATGTTCCAGCCCATCCACTCATCTGTTTTCCTCTATACCTCCCTCACTTTTCTCCTCAGTCGTGCCCTCCAGTCCCACCATGGCCTCCTCCACCAGCCTGCCCTCCAACTGCAGCAGCTCCTCAGGCATATTCTCCTTCTCGCCAGCCAACATGGTGTCGGCTGTTAAACAGAAGAGCGCCTTTGCCCCAGTGGTGCGTCCCCAAGCCTCGCCACCTCCCACCTGCACCAGTGCCAACGGCAACGGTCTCCAAGGTGAGGGCAGTGCCAGGCTCTGCAGAACACACGGCACAATGTGAAAATATGGATATAAGCTTTGCACATAGAATCTTTAATCCTTATGTTATTTTCAGGTCAAGATGGCAACAAAAATTCATTTTACACCATTTACCTTATCTCTTTTTTTTTTTTTTATAAACATGAACTGAAATTCAAATTGAAATATCACATTTAAACATTATTATTATTATTATTATTATTATTATTATTATTATTATTATTATTATTGTTGTTGTTGTTGTTGTCGTCGTCGTCATTGTTGTCAATAATAATAATAATAATAATAATAATAATAATAATAATAATAATAATAATACTATAGCATTGCTATCAAACCAAAAGAGATAGCCCTATAGTGAACAGAGTGTTAATATTAATATGATGTCATTTATATTTCACTACATTATATAGCACAAATATTTTTTGCCTATTAATCATTGCCCTTTCAACTCTGATTCCCAGTTGTATAAACTACTATGTAACTTTGAGAATACTAAATTAGTATTGTCCTGTACTAACCTTCTGATCTGTGGCCCAAATGTTTAATCTCTCTCTCTCTCTCTCTCTCTCTCTCTCTCTCTCTCTCTCTCTCTCTCTCTCTCTCTCTCTCTCTCTCTCTCTCTCTCTCTCTCTCTCACTGTTTTTTTTTTTCTCTTTTTTTCCCCACTTGATCCTTCCTGTGACCCTTCTCCCTCTCCGTGTCTACAGTAGATCAGTCTTTTGTGGACTCTAGCAAGTATTCCACAGCCAGCTCCCTGCAGGGACTGGCCTTCTCCTGAAGTATGTGACATCTCTACCTCTCTCTCTGTCTTTCCCCCTCAGCGCATTAGCCTGCCCGTCATTTTAGCCTTCTTTGCACCCTCCTCTTCATCTCTGTCCATGCCTTTCTCCTCTGCTGGGTCGCTGAGGACCTACTGTCCATCACTGAGAGCATGCCATGTGTGTTTAATTTCCTGCATGACTTCCTGTTTCCTGTTTTCTGCCTGTCTCTGCGGTTTCAGCAGTGCTGCTTGCTAATCCTGTTCTCAGTTTTTGTATTCTGTTTTGTGGTCTTATTTTTATGATCTTAGTTTCGTATACCTAGTGTACAGTACCCTCATATAACCTCAACGATACTGGATTCATTGCACGCTCAGGCCTAATTTGACTAATTTTATCTTTACCAAATAATGTGTGTATTCGGATAAATTACGTGCACAGTTAGTGGGTGTGTTGCAGATTATTTACAAGCATAATTGCATGAATGACACAAATAGGGGGAAGAACAATTGAAATGAGATTTTTGTGTGTTTTATATGTTGTCACTAGCCACAGGGGGTACTGATCTCAAAGAGCCTCCTGGAAGAATAAAACTGAAACCGAAACTCGTAACACAGATTAAAGGTGATAAGATAGGTCAAAAACTGTTCAAAATAAACAGGAATGTGAAAAGAGTGTAGACGAGAGCGTGTATTGTGTTATGCAGGGAGGCTCGTAACAATGGGCTAGCACAGCTTAGCCCCGCCTGTCTTTCAGAGATAAAAATAAAAACAGTCAGTTTATTTTTGGCATCCACATTGTCTTATTTGCGGTTAACAAACGTTTTTAAAAGTATTATTTTGGATTTTTTGTGAAACCGAGTGCAACAGCACCACCAGCGGTCATAAGAGAAACACACCTGAATGAGACAAGGCTAATCTCCATACAGGCTAATATCTTTCAGCCTGTTTTAGTGATGCTTCCGTTATGCGTCATCTGTAGGCGTGTTACGGACTCAGTCGCAGGTGTAATGAATGTGAAAAAGTGGATTATTATTAATTATCTATCATCATTTTCTCAGTAAAATACGTTTGGAGGAAAAACTAAAAGTTGATATATTGAGTACGCTGTCTAATCAAAGTACGAACTACACAAAGGGACAGAGGACAGAGCCATAAGTTTAGTGTTTTTTGGTTTCAAAGTAAGGGTTACGAATTTTCTGTTTAGTGTGTCTGATATTCAGGGGCAACACAGCATGAACTCAGTAGAACATTTTGTGTTAATAATCCCGCTCCCTGGTGTACTCATTTGCCCCAAAATTATTTACAGTTACAGCATTTAACAAACACCCTTATCCGGAGAGACTTACAGATTATTATTATTATTATTATTATTATTATTATTATTATTATTATTATTATTATTATCAATGACACTACCATGGTAGTAAATCAGCAGTATTTTTGTGGCTATTACCATGTCTGCATGTGTTTTACACTCACAAACCTTTAGTAACTCAAGGCCTCAGACTAAGCATAGACAGGAAATAATAATCCTTAAGCTTTCACGCAGTGTGGTCGGAT
Source organism: Cranoglanis bouderius (assembly GCA_023630585.1). Taxonomy (NCBI): domain Eukaryota; kingdom Metazoa; phylum Chordata; class Actinopteri; order Siluriformes; family Cranoglanididae; genus Cranoglanis; species Cranoglanis bouderius. The sequence continues at coordinate 17,346,825 of CM042561.1, forward strand.
AGTCTGTGCTGAGAGTTCAGTGTAAAAGTAATTGAGTCTAATAGGCAGACAGCGCTTATCATGGTGCAGTGAGTGCTTCGTCTCGCTCTGTAGAGCACCTATGACCCTGATGAGGTGCAGTTCATCCTCCCCACCCTTCCACTGAGCTAGCATGAGGCACTCAAGTAATAGCCTGGGAATTAGAGCAGCCGATCAATAGGGCGCCAATATGGTATATGAAAAAATCTCCGGTGGTGTTGAGGTCTGTAGAGCATGGAGAGGTGAGGAAATACAGCATGATCTCTCATGTGGGGAACCTTACATTCCCCTCTCCCTGCTTCAAAATTCGTGCAACTTTTTTTTCGTTTGTTTGTTTGGGGTTTTTTTTGCTTGTATTGCTGGAATTATCATCTTTATGAGCCTCTGAGACCTGTGAGGAACACATGCTGTTTGTCTGTCCTGGAGCTATTTATGTAGGCAGTTGAGTTAATGACACTTAGAATATGAATTTACGATATCTGTTTATTTATTGGTTGCCAGGTTTGTTTGTCATTTGTCACATGAAGGAATAGATGAACAGCAAATGTGATCTAGTCCCAGGAGACAAGGAGTAGGCTGTAATCTGTCTCATTCGCTTTATTCCAAGCAATTGAAATGGTGTTTCTGAAAGGTGTTCCCTGCAATGAATTCGACCAGCACATAAACAATAACAAGAGCTCAGTCTTTTGACCAGTGGAATACAATATCAGTCTCCTCTAGCCCTAAGAAGCTGGGTCCTTGTGGGAGACAGACATTATTTAATGCATTCCACAGCACTCTCAATCATATCTCAAGCACGGAGGTTGTCCTACAGTCTTATCACTAATTGTGTAGATGAATTGTTCACATAATGGGTCCCTGATGAAGGAGGGGAACTGATTTACAACCATTAAACTGGGTTATTATTTTTCCCGACAATTGACTCTAATTAAACATAGAGGACGTACACAGTGTATGTAAAACTGAGATCTGAACAAACAGCAAGCAAGACTCATTGCTTTTCACTATAACTGACTCAATCACATGTTCTCTTTCCGTTATCTGTTTTTTCCTTCCTTCCCATTGGACCTTTCTTTGGTTGTCGATGCATGCGTTCTACAGTAGTATGTCCCTACAGTTTAACTCTCTTTCTTTCTGCTTTAGGGATTTTGTTCTGTTTTCCTTTGTATCCTATTTCCTTTGTACAGTAATAAATAATTATTGCACAATACGTAGTTTGTAATCAATCACTGGAGTAGTTGGAATCTAGGCCAAGATATCTGTGGGGCATAGAGATTTCGATTTGTTCATTTCATTTAAACAGCGTGTGAATTCCAGATGCTCAGACTGATTTTATTTGGAACTGTTTCATGGAACTAAACACAAAAGTAAGTTGATACATGACCTAAAGGCCTACGTTCTTACATTCTGTCTCTCTCTCTATATCTCTCTCTCTCCTGAACAGCGATCACAGGGATGATCGTTCCTCCCATGTAGTGGCTCCCGGGCTGCTGATGAGACACGTTTTATATCGGCTCATGCTCAAAACCCCTCAGCCTGGACCCTGAAGGTCTGCCTGTCTCCATGAGGACAAGGGAAAAAAAAAAAACGAAAAAAGAAAAACCCCAACTTTGAAAACTCAGGCCTTTTTACAAGGAATTTGAAATGAAGGGAAAAGTATGGGGTGTTGGTTTGATTTTTTTCTAAATTAATTTTTAAACTCAAAGTCGTTTTCAAGTGAACATTATATGCGTTTTATACAGACTGTACCATACACATATGACACTATGAAAGCAGTTTCATCTGTAATGTTCCTGTTGTATAGCAGTGAGGGGGAAATTGTGGTGAATTCATGTTTTATGTTTTTGAGATGTTTAAGAAATTTATAATACTGAACAACTGTGTAAACAGGTGTTTTCTGTACAAACAAAAACGGAAATGAACTCTTTATCATGGCGCTAGTCCGTGGCCAACAAATGAAGTTTGCCATACACGTTGCTTTTTTGTTTTGTTTGTTAAGTTTTACCGCCATATTCAGTAATCTTTTGTATTGGTTGTCCAGGTACATGCTGGTTCGATTATCTGTCTTTATGGACAGGAGAACAGTTTTAAAAAAAAAAAAAAAAAAAAAGCAGTCATGAGCTGATTTTCATTAGCCTTCTGGCCCACTGTGAAGATCCCAGTCCCACATCCTGCTCCCGGGGAGGAGTGCTAGCTTGAGGAATAGAATTTTTGAAATGAATCCATATTTATATTTGTACAAAAATAATTCGCTGCTCATCAGTGCCAGAATATGTACAACAAACAAAAAAAAACAGAGAGTACACTATGAGTTGCTATGCTACGTCAGCTCTGAAAATATTTTTTACATGTCCTGAAGGATGTAACATAATGAAGTCATAAGAAACTGTCGATCTATATGAATCTGAATTTGGATTTGAGCGGTTGTTGGTTTAGTTCAAATGAAAAAGAACAAAATACCACAAGTCTGTGATGATTACTTTTTCTCCATGTGTCATCATTGCTGTGAAGGATCAAATGAAGGGAGGCAGGAGAGGAATGCGCGCCTGTTCCGGCTGCTAAAACAACCATGAAGAAAATGAACAGAGGATGTTGATATTTAGCCCAGCACTGTAACATCCTCTTCTTCAAAAAGTGTTCAACATCGAACTAACGGCCATTTAATCAGCTCTCTCTGCTAGTCAATTATTTTGTATATATGCATTTTTTTTTGTTGTTGTTGTTTTGTTTTGTTGCAAAATTGTTACATATATTTATATATTGAAATGTCTTATGGCAGCTTTTCAATTTAGTATCACCAGTGACCTGTACTCTAATCTGATCTACTCTAATCCAATCCTCTCACTGACTGTAGTAAGGAAAAGCAACAGGAACAGGAAACCAACAAGTTAAAACTAAGTTCTGTAAAATGTTCATATACACGATGTATTTAAAGTTTGTACATTGCTTTTCTGCCCTCATTTGATTCGACTGTGTAAGTTTATGTGTGATCATGTGCCGTTGTATTCGCCACCACCGTCTTCGTTTTTGAAACGTACTTCATGGATTGTTTGCGTTTACTTTTCACGTTTGCCATGCTCTCAATTTTAAGTTACATTCATGAACAAAAAAAAAAAAACAAAAAAAAAAAAAATCCATTGTCTATTTTTGTATAATTTGTAAGTTAAAAGAATTTGTTTCATTTTTGGAATTTTTTTTTCTTTTTTTTTTTTTTTTTTTTTTTTAATGTATGGAAAAAGTAGCATCTTATTCTGATAGCATTTAGTAGTGTAGATTTTTAAAATATAAATATATATATATATATATATATGATGAATATATAAATCTATACCTTTTTTTTTTTTTTTTTTCTTGTCGAGGCTTACAAAAGTTGATACTGTTAAACTAATAATATGCATGGGCTCTTCTCTCCTGAGAGTGACAGTTCCATTTTGTGTGTTGAAACCAGACGGGAATTTTTATTTCCTTTGTTTTTTTTTTATGAAATATGAAAATACTTTCTTTCTCTTTTGGGTTTACTTTCCTGTGCTTCTCTATTCTTTTTTATTTGTCAATTATTTATGCTTGCTTGTACACCTGTATATTTCTGTCTTAGTCTTTTCACTTTACCAGTACCAGCAGTTTAGATGCCTTAACAATGCAAGCTAATAAGCATACAATCACTTGCACAGTCCCATCACCACCATTCTACAATGCCATCAACTTTCTTATGGGACAGTTTTCTGATATATATAAAAAAATTAAAAAAAGCACAAATTGGGCAGTTTTACATAAATACTGTTAATAAGACCCCGCTAATCAAAGCAGGGAGGGTAAATGAAGGGTTTGGTTTTTGTTTTTTTGTTTTGTTTTGTATTGGTTTAGATTATGAAGGATAATGTGGAAGATGATGGTGTGTATGGAGAGACTGTATGATTCATATTTAATGTGTGTTGTAGCTATGTATTTTGCAAAGGGAAATGGGGTGCACTTTATTATTAATTTAAAACAAAAAAAAAAAAAAAACTGCCTTTTTAATTTTGTTTGTGTTTTATTAGTGTGTGTGTGTGGGGAAACCCTAAAAGCCATAGCGTTTAAGCCAGAAGTTCACATTTAGCTTACAGAGTGCCGATATGGTGGTGTAACTCTGTAGATGGTAGCACACCTTACTGTGTGTGTGTGTGTGTGTGTGTGTGTGTGTGTGTGTGTGTGTGTGTGATGCTGTCTTAGTGCTCTAGTAAGTAGCACTGACACATTTCTCCCTCTGGAGTGAGAGGTCTGAATGTCAGAGCACAACATGTTGCCTCTCAGGCTCTTACACTAACTCTGTTTGCTTCGCCGTTAACTCTCTTTCTTCTGCCAGCCAAATTGCCTGTTGGAACAATATTGCCAACAGAGCCCCGAGTGTTTAGGCTGTAAAGTGCATGGCCCTTTGTGAGCAGAATAAAGTGCTGCTTTCTGTAGTGTGTGTTACCATCAAACAGAGAATATGGCTTTTCATGAACCAATGTTGAGTTTGTTTTTCTGTGTGTGTGTGTGTGTGTGTGTGTGTGTGTGTGTGTGTGTGTGTGTGTGTGTAGACATTTTGACAGACGCCACTGATGAAAGAGCAATGTTTGGGCTCTTCTATCACAAACTTTTCCTTTCATATGAATTAAAAATATATGGCTGTCCTCCAGTGGCCTCTTTGTACATGTTTCCATCTTAATGATCAGGAGGGGCAGCTGATAAAGCAACAAGCATTCTATATAAAACAATACTCAAACCAAAAAAGCTGGTTCCCATTTTTCCTTTTGCTCTACTCTATTCGCTCTTTTTTTGTTTTTGTTTGTTTTGGGGTTTTTTTTGGTTTTTTTGTGTGTGTGTTTTTTTTTTCTTTTGTCATCATGTCTTTGAATGGATCCACACTGAGCAGTTCTGTTGACAAAAACTACTGTATAGATTGTTATCTTTTTTTTTTTTTTCTTTTTTTTTTTTTTTTTTTTTTTTTGGTGAAGGCTGTAAAATAACTTTTAAAATTCACAATATTAAATTAAAGTTACTTCTTGTCTGTGATCTTGCAAGTATCGTTTTCTTGTTTCAGGTGGTGCTCTATTGATACATGTATACATGGATCCCCAAACGGCTGTCGTCTACACTTTACACCTAACGCTACATGGTTTTGCCCTCTTCCGTTTCCTGATAGACACTCTTAAGTTGAGTCTGAATGTAACAGTATTGCAAACCCTCGTCTTGGAGATTAGATTTTCCAAGTGACCCTCAATCCCCTTCAACATCCCTCAATACTATTACCACTGATTTGTCTTTTTCAAAAAACACATTTTAATTAGTCTTATTCATTACAGTATTATTATTATTATTATTATTATTACATACCGAACGGTATAATGGACGCCCCCTAACGTTAATGATGGGCTCCTAAACTTATTAACTGACCTGCACGTTGCATTCATCAGCAAAAATTTATCCTTTTTTTTTTTCACTTTGCATAACTGGTATAACACCCTCCTGTTGTAATTAACTTGTAAAAGTCACTGGCAGGTTTTTTACTGAGCTTGACCTCAGTGGCTGAGCTTTGCAGTGAGCTGCAAAATAACCCTGAAAGAGTAATGAAATGTAAGTTTGAATCATTAATATCAGGTAAAAAAAAAATCAAAGCACTGCCTGGTTTCATCACTATAGGGATTATTGTTGTTTGCACATCTGATTTGTACTGAATAAAGAAGTGATGTAACTAAATGACTAAATGGAGGAGGGACAAGAAAACCCACATGAAAACATACTATAGTATTTTAGAGTAAATTTACTGTAGAAAATGTAGTAGAATTGCTGTAGTAAATACTATAATGTTTTTGAACCTTACTATAGTAAAGATACAGTAGTAATTTGCAGTGATATGTGGTCATTTGTTGTGGTAACTCTACTATAGTAATTAATATATATATATATATATATATATATATATATATATATATATATATATATATATATATATATATATATATATATATATATATATATATATATATATATATATATAAACCCTTGTAGTACGTTATAATTTACACTAGAACACACTGTAGTATCCCTTAGTACTCTATAGTAACTCTAACATTTAAAACACTGTTTATCAATCACTATTCATTGCTACAGTATGCTGTAGTATACATTAACAAAGTGTAGTAAATACTATAATATGCTAGATTATCCTACAGTTTACTACAGTTTACCATCGTATATACTAAAGTATACTACAGTATCTTTTCATGTGGGAATTGAGCAAGAAACACAGACTTTTACAAGAGAGTCAGCTTTTTAATCATTTACAGATCAATGAGATGATTTTATAGATTTAATATTACACAGTAAATTCGTCCTGCTGTTTTGGTACACTAGTAAACTAAGTAAAGAGTAAAGTGATGCGGTGCATGCTTCCTTCTTCTTATTGTTCAAACAGCCGCTGTGTGGAAGAAGGAGGAAGAGCTTTAGATAGCCATTAGCTAATGGATTATTGAGATACAACCACCACCCTCTTCACCTCCCGTCTGCACCCCTGCCGAGAGCCACTTAGCACACAAAGCCTGCTTTAAACATTATAGATCCCTGGTGCGGTATCAAGCTTCTCCTTCTGTTCTCTCTCTCTCTCTCTCTCTCTCTCTCTCTCTCTCTCTCTCTCTCTCTCTCTCTCTCTCTCTCTCTCTCTCTCTCTCTCTCTCTCTCTCTCTCTCTCTCTCTCTCTCACAGAAGTTTGCGTTTACTTATCACCGTTGACAATCACAGACAGATTCTTTATAGAGCTGATTTGACCAATCATCGTTAATGACACTGTGGTTTACTTTAAAACTACATTTATAAGTGTGTTATCGGAGTGATGTCAGAGTCCAAATGTATGACTTTTGTTGCAACTCTATCCAGATTAACACTGCAGTTCGTACAAGAATGTCAATATGTTATAAACTATATACAGTATTATTATAATATAAATATATCCTCCTCAGAAAACAACAACGATAATAGCAATATAATATTAAAACAATAAGTTTAATTTATGTAGCGTTTTTCCGAAGGCCAATGACACGACAGACATACAAGCAACCCAAGGCAGTAAAGCAGCATTACAAGGTACAAATAAAAACAACACAGAACAGAATAGTGTTGACTGAAGCGCTATGTTTTAGTTTTAAGAACACGGAGTTGTAAAATTTATATAAATTTAATATATTCTGTGGCATTGTAGGATTTGACATAAAGCAGCATATAATGATGAACTGAAATGTGCCAAGAACAGATCCCTACATGACATAACAGGGGCAGTGGAGAATGGCGACAAAACGCTGTCTGTTTAATTGGTTTTGCAGTGGATTATTTTTATATTAATTATACGGTGAATATTTGGTGCACGTGTGCTTGTTTTGTACACGTACAGCACGCTTACATTTAATGAATTCAAAGTTACCATGCTCAAGTGATGTGAGTAACCAACTCATCATGTCACAAATGCCAGTCTTATCCCTAACCCTAACTTTCATCATTCACAATTCTTCAAATCCCTAGATGTTGGTCTGACTATTGGTTTAAAATCCCATGACATTCTTCAGGTTCGCTTGTGTTCCCCTTAAACCTGGCCATGGCAAGTATCAGGTTCTCACAGCACTGAGGAATATATAGCCAGCAGTTGCCACTATGGATGTGTTCTTCACTGCACGAATAGCCCTCCCCGGGCAGCATACTTTCACTTAATACTTGGAGATCAAGAGAACTACATGCCATGCAGGAGCTAGCCTTGCCTGTAGCAGCAAAATAAATTTAGAAAAGCGGAGCGTCTGAGGATCCCTGGATGAACGGCAATGGAGGATAGGGAGAGCTGAAAAGCTCCTTTGAGGGGGGAAACAGGAGTCCCACCAGGGAGCTCAGGTAGACGGGAGAAAAGGGCCAACAAGGGATGAGCAAGACAAAGATGGCGAACTTAAGAGGTTGAAAAATGAGAAAGAATAACAAGGCAAGAGAGTGGAGGGGAGCTGCCAAAAGAGGAAGAGAGAGTGAAAGAGAGGGTCCTGTGAGATCTGTGAGATCAGAGGGAGACGTTGGAGACAATGGGGGAAGGCGCCAGGAGAGAAAAGAAAGCGACCAGACTTGGAGATGGAGGGGGTACAGGTGGTGGTTGGAGGGGAGGGTCTTCCCAAGGGACACATGCCTGTCAGTGCACAACACAAAAACACAGGGGCCAAGCTATAGAAATGGGGAAGATGGGGAGAGTGATGGAAAGATGGGGGAGGGACAGTGTATCAGGCCTTGCCTCTCTTTGCATCACACATACTGACACATACACGCCACACATACACATGTGGTGCAGATGTCGCTTGTCTTCCTGTGTACATGGCACCCTTCAGATACATCTTTATAAAGAGCACAGAGGAGCTGCTGGCTGTTGGCATTAGGTTTAACAAAACATGATGGGACCAAAAAAATGGCAAGAGTTATTCACTGTCATGTCCTGCTTGTGACTCCAGTGTTAAAATCTTCTGACTGGCCAATTCTCAGTTTCCAAATTTTTGGACAGTTTCAATCAATAACATTTATGATTTCACAACATGTCAAAATATCTCCAATTATTGATATGATTTCATATTTTTATTCAGAAATATATTTCATGCTTTTATTCCAAATATATGAAATACTCATAGCATAAAATGTCTTGCATTTTCCATTTTTTTTAGGTAGAGGCACTTTTAACTCTATATCTGTGTACAGTAAATCTATATCTAAATCCATATCTTTTTCATTTAAAAAAAAAAAAAATTATGTTGAATTGGTAGTTTACTTAAAATAAACTGCTTCCCATGCCCAGTCCTCCCAGCCTTCAGAGAAGATACAGTCAGATCATTTCACAGACCAGCTCATAGGCCGTAAAGCTTTTAGGTGACATTTCATCCATAAACCATGCAAAGTATTCGCTTGACATAATTCTATGAATCAACTATACAATGAGTACTATGTGTTTGTATAAAAAAATGTATTATAGAGCGCTGCATTTACATTTACATTTATAGCATTTAGCAGAAGCCCTTATCCAGAGCGACGTACAAGAGTGCTTTAAATTCTCCATCAATGAATATTTCATTTCTGGTTCGTACGATTACAACGAAGTGCACTGAACACAAACCTGTTGAAAAAGAGCAACTGTTAGGAGTTTTTTTTTTTTTTTTTTTTTTTTAGAAGAAGAAGAAGAAAACACTAATTATCAAGGGGTAAGTATTTAAGAAAGAGGTATGTCTTTAGGCGTCTCTTGAAGATAGCCAGCGACTCAGCTGTTCTGACACTGATAGGAAGTTCATTCCACCACCTTGGTGCCCGAACAGAGAAAAGTCGTGAGGCAGATCTACCCTGTATCCTGAGAGAGGGTGGGACCAGTCGGGCAGTGCTTGTTGACCTGAGGGAGCGTGGTGCGGTGCGTGGGGTGATGAGAGCTCTAAGATAAGATAAGATGCAGGAATGAGTCCTAAAACCCGGAAACGAGTTAGCATTTTTGCACTTCCGGTTCCGTCGTCCTGAAGTTTTTTGAATGGGTTTTTGGTTAAATGCCTGAAATAAGGTCAGTTATTAACACAAGCTCAAGAGATTTTCACATTTTATTCTACGACATAAAATACATCAGTAATACCCCACTCGTGATTTTGTTAAGCTTTTACATGTCTTGAAAATGATGGTTTATCAGTTTATAGTATATTCCAATTGTAGTGTTTTTTTAAATAAAGATTGAAAGAGTTGGAAGCCTGGTGGTGGTGATGTTGAAGCCATGCGACCGTGGTGTAGCTCGTTTATAACCTAACTTTAGCTTTTCACTTCTGGCGATTGTATTTGGGCTTCAAAATTCATAAAAGTTGTGTTCATTTGTGAAGATTATCTTAATGAACAAAACGTGTAAGAATTATAAACTTTTGTTGGTCACAGAGCTTCTTTCCTGCGGTAATCCAAAAGCCAATGGAAAAATCCTATTGGCTTTTTGTCAAGGGAACCAGGGTTGGCCTACGAAAATACGTTATCCCTGCAGCACTCTATTGTAATATGGAAATGAATGTGCATATTTCATGACCTACTGACTCATTTGCATATTTGAATAAATGGTTAACATATAACTGTAATGTTAAAAAAATCTTGTATTGTTGTATTTAGCCAGGTAAGTTCTACTCTGATATAAGGGAAAAGAAGAGAAACACAGAAGCAAACCTGAAGCTGCAAGCTTTGTGTGTTTTACGACTTCAGATTAGCCTGTCAAAGAGTCATATTTTCACTTTATGCATCCTTGCATGGTTTTGTCCAATCTAGATTTGTATAAGTGTGCCGATTTTGCACTGTAGACACTTTTTCTCTTCTTATGAATGCAGAGAGATTTATAGCATTGGAGAAAGATACAAGGAAAAGGGCAAAGACATAAATTGAGATTTACTTCAGAGCTTCATGTCTGACCATTTCTGGGCTGATAATATGTGTATTGCATAAGCTCTAGAAGAAAACCAATTTTCTTCTATCGTCTGCTACTAGATCAAGGCAGACTATTTGGTACAAATATGTTTTTTTTTGTTTTTTTTTTGTGGTTTCAAACATACTATGGTATGTTAAAGCTGTGTGCTGCCATGCTGGTCCTTATAAAGGACTTGTAGTTTGATGACACATCCTGACAGAAAACCAGAAATTGCATTCATTTATTTTTTCATCAGTATGGTACAATGTGGACAGCACATGGAGTTAAGTGAATTGGCTGCTCTACATTGCCTCTAGGTGGGAACGAGTTTGTAATTGTGTGTGAGATGCCTGAAAAGGACTGTCCTCCCAGTCACATGTATTCCCGTGTTATTGCTTACGCTGTTGAAGGATTGAACAACTGAACAAATGGGTGGTTCACTGTGTGCCAGTTTTCCACCACATTCACACCTCAGTAACTCAGGCATCACAAACTTGAGTCCACATTAACTCATATTTGAGTGCAACTTAATAATAGTAAATGCTCAAATGCATTTACTTTAGGAATTAAAAAGAATACGTTTTAGGCACCCTATTTTTTTTAGTACAAACTTTTATAGATTTTTATTATTTTATGGCTTTTACATGATCAAGTCAGTACAAAAACAAAAAAAACATTTTAGATTCCCCAAACATTAGTTTTCTAACACAAAATTAAATGTTACAGAAAAATGTTTGTATGTCATTAAAGAAAGCAGCATATTACGTAAGAGACACTTTTCAGACAGTAAACACAATGACGGCTGCTGGGTTTCGCTGCAGAAATAAGAAGCGAGTGCGAAAGTCAAAGTGTCCAGAAGAACTGTGTCTGGTTCTGCAAGATGCTCAATAAAACTCACCAGTTCATTTCCTTATAAAACTGCACTAATTGTACCGGAGACTACTGTTTTTATTTATTTATTTTTTTTTTTTTTTTTTGACACACCAAATATTGACTTTGTTTCATTTACTACTGTTTACTGCTCTTTACAGTGCTCTTTTTTAAAATGTAGAAACATGTAATTTCATTATTTTGAAGGCATCTTTGCTCTACAGCATTTCTTTGCATGTGCCTAAAACTTTTGCACGGTACTGTAGCTAAACTTTAAGTCTGTGGAAAATCATCAGTAATGGTCATATGAGTGAGTGAGTGAGTGAGTGAGTGAGTGAGTGAGTGAGTGAGTGAGTGAGTGAGTGAGTGACATGTGAAGGCCAATGTGTGGTAACCCATACTTGGAATTTGTCCTCTGCATTTAACCCATCCAAGTTAGCGCACACACATTAGGAGTTGTGAGTAGTGAACACACACACACTACAAACCGTGAACACACCCAGAGCAGTGGGCAGACATTTTTTTGCTGCGGCGCCTGGGGAGCGGTTGAGGGTTAAGGGCCTTGCTCAGACACTACACTTGATCTTAGGCAAAAGACCGAGAAGCGATATGGTTTACATGGTCAGCTCAGTGCAGTGCTTTTGTCTGTATCTCATATTCTTGCCCACTCAGGACCTTACTGCATCTGAATTGAATGAATTGAAAAAGAAAAAAAAATCTCTGACTCAGGCAGAGCAGAAAGGCCAGTGTGAGCCTTTTTTAATGGCATGTGTTACACTGCACAGGCTGTGGGGTGCAGATGTAAATTTGCCTGATCCATACACCCACAGTAGATGCTGCCATGTGCCCCCAGACACTGAAGCATCTCTTGTTGGGTTTGATACATATTCTAATTGCCGTGGGTAATTTGCTGTGAGTCGTACTTAATGAGAGGTCTGAGGGACCTAATGGATGATGGAAACTGCATTTAGCTGCTTAGCTCTCACCCATGCCACCAGCAAGGGACACATGAACTCTGTTAGATAAATTCATATTATACATTTATGGGCCTTTTTGACGAGATGTTTTGTTTTGTTGTTGTTGCTGGGTTTTTTTTTTTGGTTTTTTTTTAAATCTGCATATATTACCATTCTTTTGATTGCTGTGGCTAAAAAAACAAGCGTTTCTTTTCTCGTAGCTGTAGCTGCTGCCAGTTGGCAGTGATTCAGCTCGGCGGATGAGAGACGAGAGATGGCTGCGTAATGAATGCAGACCCATTAGCACAGGTATCAGTGCGTTTTTAGCGGTTTATTTATTCTTTTTTTTTTTTTTTTGCACTGTAGTAATTATTTATCTGAATGTGTTTTTATGATTAAAACACCATGGCTTCGATAAATGGACAGAGATCACAGTAAATACACAAAGCTAAGTGGTCGGGTCATGGGGGCGTAGCAACAATATATTACATCCAATGTGTTTGATAGCTGTCATGGTTTAGTGATTTTGTCTTTAGCTTTTGTGATGTGCTATGAATGAAATATTTATCTGCAGCTTTTGATGAATTCAAACCATTCACCTGGAAAGTTCTACATACACACACACACACACACACACACACACATGAGAGAGAGAGAGAGAGAGGTTGGGGTCAAAGCTTGATCGCCTGTGAGTAATGGCCAACATTTACCACATCATCTGGCCCACATACCACTGTGAACTCACGGTGATGAGCTCATCCAAATCTGTCAAAATATAGTCACAAGTCACACAGTCACATGCTTAGCCCAAACTTCTTTACGGCTATATTTATGGATTTGCCCGCCAAGTTGCCATAGCCTTGTGGATATATATCGCTTACGCATAGGTAAGGTTTCGACAATACATGCATACATTAGTTAACACGCAAAAGCGTGAATTCAAATGCAAATGAGTTTAAGAGTTAAATAAGTTAATATCTTGTAACTTTTATAGTTTTTTTTTTTGTTACCTTGCATGATTACCATAGTTATCTCTTTCCTAAATGATAACGATTCGTCTGTCTATTTAACCTTTTGACAAAAATCACACCGGAGCATTCAGATCTGCGTTGGTGCTGCCGCTGAGCCACAGAGAGAGCAGTTATCATCTCTATAGGTTTTGTAACATTCTAAAAGCTCTTTATTCCACAGACACTACAAGCTAGTCAGTGTAATCAGTAGGTCGCTTCAGAGGTATAAGGTATTGTAAGTATTACATACAATAATGCAACAACAACAAAATAATGCGTTGACATAAAAAAGGAAATTTACTTTTGATACTTAAGTACTTTTAAAAGCAAGTACTCCTGTACTTTTACTTAAGCAAAAATCTGTCTTTACAACTTTCACTCGTAATGGAGTAATATTAGACCAGTAGTATCCGTACTTTCACTCAACTAATGGAGTAATGGAGTGTACTTTGTCCAGCTCTGATATTAACCGGGGAAAAGTGATGTAGTATAACTCATTTAAGGTCCTAATAAAAGGCTCCAATTCAACCGAGTCACCGTACACTTCTTTGTCTTCATTGTGAAACTGCTGAATATTCCTGGTTTCTATTAATCTCCTTAATCAGTGTTGCACAACAACAGTCATCACTGTCATACACTGTTCTGGCTCTGAAGGACATGTGCACAGGGCCACATCAGCCCTTGATTCACTCCTAATGGGGTCACAATGGTGCCATGTTCGGCTGACTGGAATCTTGTGCATCCAATTGACAGAAGCACGTTGATTGATGCTTGGTGGCGGCTTCACATGTTATATATTCTATTCATTTAATTAAGTTTCCTAAGCATCATTAAGTGCCATTATATTGTAATGGGAGAAATGCAGAGTCACAAGTCAAGCTAATTTGTGATTAATGTTGTGTATCAGTGAGAGCAAACGGAAGATTTGCAATTTAATGAGACAATTCTGTATTTAAATGCTGAATTGGTAAAAATGCAAACAGTGACAGAAATTAAGGCAATTTAATGAGAGTGGCTGCGAGTTTCACGAAACATAACAAGACCACTTACTCTTGATACAAAATATTCTCCAGTTGGTCTTAAACCAATATACAAAAGCCTGTGAAAGGAATCATGGTTTATTAGGGGAGAGAGAGATTTGCCTGTTTTATAAAAATGTATGTGCCTAAGACTCATTTAATTTGTAAGCTTGTTCTCACTTCTGTCACGTCCGTTCTCAGTCTCACACGTCTTGGGTCCTGTATGTCATCATACAGCCCGTTTGGCTTGCTTTTGTCTCTCTGTCCATCAATCTCTGTTGTCTATCTGTGTTGTGTGTCTGATTGTAAAATATCTCTCCCTCTGTCCTAACGTCCATCTGCCTTCCCCTCCAACCCCCTCCTCCCCCCCCCCCCCCCCCCTTCTCCCCCCACCCCCCACCACCTTGGCAGAGATCATGCCCAGCTCCTGGCTCCTCTCCTCCAGGCTGGAGGGCTTGTGAAAGCTTCATGTTTACAGGCCTTGTTGCCCACAAAAAAATCAGCTACAGATTGCCATTAATCTATGCTTGTTGCTGTTGAAGCCCAGCCAATGAAGCAGTGTGTGACCACGGCACGGCCCCATCCACTTTGGAGCCGAGGCTACCAAGGCGCTGTTTAACCCCGGTGAGCCAGAGAGGGCACGCACATATAACTCTTCCTAATGTATTGTCCCTCTCGCAGGTCTCAACAAGCCCCTTCTGCTTGTACGCCGCTATTTGTTACCACTAATTTGACGTGTTTATGGCCTGCCTCCCTTATATTAGATACTCAAAGGAATCGATTGGGCTTAAATCGAAACACCTACAGCCACGCCGGCACGTCAATACAGAGATGAGTGCTTAATCTCAAGGACCAAGGAACACAGCCTCCAGAGGGAGCAAACTTTGCACTTCTAATTTATGTACGTAAGTATCTCAATTACGTTTGAGTGTACATGTTTGTGGGAGTGTTATGTGTTTATTGGAGAGGTGAAGAGGGCTGTGATTTAGCTCCCAGCCTGGAGAGATCAGAAGGGACTGTAAGGGAGAAAAGCTGAATGCTGGGATCTGCCGCTTGTCATGAATTTTGTGTAGCTGTGTAGTTTAATGAGTGAAGACCATGATTCTGTAATGTTGTAAATGTGTTCCAGGGTGAAATCATCACTGAAAGAAGCTATCATTATTTGATTTGTTTTCTACGATATTATGTTATTTTTATATATAAAAGACTTCTAAAAGTTCACAAAAAGAGTGCAGCATTCACTCACCACTGTCCCATTTGCTATGGCCCGTGTCTTGCCTCGGACTGGTCTAATGGCTTCCAGACCAGCAGGTCAACTGTGTGTTCCTCCATTACTCCTGCCGTCTCGGGTGTACAGTTTTAATAGCAGTACCCCAAAAGCCCCGCAGCCTTCATTTGGACCCTCACACTGAACCAGCAAGAGCCAGAGATCACTGCACAGTTCTTGCCAGATTGAGATGTTTCCAGCACTAATCTAAGATGTTTGGGGGGGAAATGACAATAAAATAAACAAATAAAAATAATTGCTTTGCTGCAGTTTGCCTAATTTTCTGGAATTTTCAGATTTTTCTTCAGTACCTTGTTTTGTTTGGATTATTTTCAGGAATTTATTTCTGCAAAAAATTATGATAAATGTCCAATTCTTTTCATCACAGAATCACAGCATGGGAACCACAGTCTGGAAAGTGGACACTCCAATCAGACTTTTAGAATAAACCAGAGGGCAGTCATTTTTCCATTGGCCCTGCTGCCCTCCTGCCACAGCCATTTGCCCTGCTACTTCTCGAGCTGGTGTGTTTTGTACAGCCCATATTCATTCTGTGTTTTCTTCTGTCTCAGCATGGGCTGGGGGGCGGGGGGGTGGGGTTTCAATCCTGAAGAAGAGAAAATACAGCGCACAAAGCATATTTCATGTTTATGAAGCTTGTTCACTCCTCACGTTCCTGCCTGATTACTCTGAGGGAGAGACAGCCCAGAAAAAAAAGAAGACAGAGGGGGAAAAAATCCTCATCTGGAAATGATTAGTTCCTTTTTTGTCTTCCTCTCAGCATTAACACAACGTGACAGGCTATAAGCATTTAGTGCCATATTTCAAAGTTATGGTTTATAAACATCTGGTGAAGCTCTCTCACGCACTCTTGGGGGAAAGGAGATCTTTTTTCCACATTGCACTGTGTTTGTTTTGGGCTCAACAAGGTGAGAAACTGCAGTAATGTGAGAGGCCATTGTACAGGAGTGCAGCGGAGAAGATGGGATAGAGGCAGGTATGAAATACCATGGCCTCTGTCAGAGCTCCAGCTTCTTCAAAAGGGCTGTGGCTGGGAGCCACACACACACACACACACACACACACACACACACACACACACACACACACAGAGAGGCCACAGCTTTTAATGCCCTAGGCAGCAGGACGGAGGGCGCACCTGGCCGGCCACAGTCACTGCAATGCATGAATCAAGTAGATTGATTCTGCTCTCTCTCTCTCTCTCTCTCTCTCTCTCTCTCTCTCTCTCTCTCTCTCTCTCTCTCGTATACACACATGCATGCTCGCTTGCTCCTTTACTCACTGTCTCCACATTCATCAGTGACTCATGAACTTTTGAAGCCAGTTTCACAGGATATTCAATCACACCCTACAATCTGTGTTTTTCTAAAAGTGTACAGTACAGCATACTGTGGGCTAATTGTATTGCATATAGAATAACAACCGAGACACCCCAGATGTTATCATTTTGCTCTTTGTATTACATGTGCATTGTAATGATATTGTAAGCTTCACATTTCACCCCAGCCTTAGCCAATTAACAAAGGGTACATTGATTACGGTTCTAGAAAAACCTTCCTCTTTCCATGGACCAGTGTCTGATGTGTTTTTCTTGGCTTGCACAAGTGAAACCTTTGTCATTCATTCAGCATATATATATATATATTTTTTTTTTAAAAATTAGAAACATTAGAAACCCAAATTGCCGTCGTGTTTTGATTTCAGTATTACACTTGCACAATTATATTTCAAAACACAACCAAACGGTTTGACGGCCAAACTCAAAAACCTAAAACAACATTCTATATTTGAAACACATGCTTTTCAAATTAGACTACACCATTATGGTAATGGGAATGTGTAGCGCTCTTGCTCTGTTACAGGAGCAGAACTGGAAACATATAGCCTTGTATGATATAGATGGCTTTTACTGAATATTCTGACACTGAACTCCACAGGGAAACAGACCTGTGTAGGTATGCACTCTAGGTGACCTTATATGCACAGACTCTCTTCTCTCTCTCTCTCTCTCTGTATGTGTGTGTGTGTGTGTGTGTGTGTGTGTGTGTGTGTGTGTGTGTGTGTGTAGTAGAGAAAGAAGAGAGCTGAAGAAGTTGAAGAAGACAAATGTAACACTGTATTTCATGGGCTAAACTTATATCTTTGTTTCTATGCTAAATGTCTAGGAACAACAAAAACAAAGGATGGATGATTAATGAAACAATGCACGTATGTGTGTGTGTGTGTGTGTGTGTGTGGGGGGGGGGGGGTCTTGGGGGTCACATATGCCGATACATTTCACACACATTTCTGTAGCATTTCATGCCAAACAAGATGTTTTTTGTTTTTTTTTCCTGAGTTGTACTATTCATGTACTATTCAAATGCCATGGGCATTTTTAGATCATGGAAAACAGTCTTGGCTTCTTTAAAAAATAATAATAATAAAAAAAATAATAAAAAAAGCACAAAAAAAAAAAAACAAGCAATGTGTTACACCCTTCGTCAATAAAGATAATATAGCATTCTGTGGCTCAGTACTCCCTGATGTGGCCTTGGGAATATCTGCTGATGAACAGTGTATATCTCCACAATGACACTATCACTCTCTGCCCAGTATTAATCACACACACTAATAGCTGCAGTAAAATGACGGCTTGAGTGATCCATGCAGATATCAACGGGCAACAATGCAATCCAGTCTCCTCTGACAAAGTACATCTTACTGGCATGCTGAGTGGAGCTTTAGTCGAGGCTGCTTTCTTGTCAGAGAGACTTGTTTTCTCTGGCCCTGTTCAGAAGTTTGTCTTGTAATTTTGCCAGATGTACACAAGTTACACATGGCCACAACACACACACACACACACACACACACACACACACACACACACACACACACACACACACTGTATTGAGAGTGTCAACTTCTAACAAGCTCCCAAATTTAGCAGCAGGTCTATCATCAAGTTTCTCTGTGCCGGCTCTTATTTTATCCCCAGTCTGTAATAACTCAGTATGACTTGTATGACCAACGTTCCAGTGATGAAGTCTCATGACTTTGTCTCCAGCTGCTCTGAGGCTTGTGCAATACAGATGCTGGTGAGCTGTTTGTTCCGATGTGCCCAGACTGTGTTGTGTTTGTATTTTGAAACCTTGATTGTAGACTAGAGTTGTTTCAACACTGTGATTATGTAATCAGGAATTCTGCTGTGTTTATATCTATTTTCATTTGCATGAAGGCTGAAGGGAGGATCATGTAAAGAGAATGTTTTCTAAAACTGGACTATTCCTTTTGCTGGTTATCTGTTAATAATGGTAAGAGGATGGTTCGGTGAACAACATTATCAGTTAGACTTCAGTTTAAATGCACAGTGTGTGTGTGTGTGTGTGTGTGTGTGTGTGTGTGTGTGTGTGTGTGTGTGTGTGTGTGTGTGTGTGTGTGTGTGTGTGTGTGTGTGTTTAACCATCATACAAGTGTATTTCTCTCTGATATCTAATATCTATTCATTTGTACTTTATATAAATCAGTCAAATGAAATTATATAAGTAATGTATAATATTACTGCATTACTCACTGTCATTTTCTCTCTCTCTCTCTCTCTCTCTCTCTCTCTCTCTCTCTCTCTCTCTCTCTCTCTCTCTCTCTCTCTCTCTCTGTCCCAGTCTTTTCCATGTCTTGGTTGAATGCCAAACAAAAGCACCTTAATGTGTTGGGAGAACAGGATTATAGCGTTTTCATTGAGAACATGTGGAAATGATTCACTTGTAATTCCTGGTAATTGTAGCTCTGATATAAGCGAGGTCTGGAATTCATTTTCATTACTGTCCTGAGTGATTGAGCTATTATATCACATTTGCCATGCAATGCAGAATGATGTAGGAATTTGTAACAGGAGACCATGAAATGTTTGTTGAAATTGTTTGCAAAGAAGTTACTGCTTAAGGGAGCACGTTCAAAACATTATCCTTCCGTCTTTCTCCATGCTTCCTTATACTTTTGGGTTAATCTCTCATTGAGATTATCTGAGAACGAAGACAGTTCAGGTAAAATGTCAACTAATCAGAGGCTTTAAATAGTTGACTCCCTGACCGGCAGTTTGAGTGACAGGTCATGATTATCCTGTACATTCGTGCAGTTAAGTGAACACCTCTATAAACAGAGATGTAGTTACTGGCCGTAATAACACTTCCTTTAATAGTGCATGTTGAAATACAGGCCAGTGAGGAATATCATCACAGCTGCCTCCTGTCCTTGGTATCATAGCCTGGGAATGATGCAGATTATAGACACGTCTCATACTGAGTGTATGACTGTCTTATGTGGACTCGTGCTCAAGAGTGGTCAGTAAGTGTAAATGTTTATACACTACAGAGTCCCTAGGTTATATAAAAATGTGAAACTTGTTTGATGCAAATTACAAAATGTTAAAATAGCCCTGATGACATTTTCCTTTTGTTCATCAATTTATCATCCAGAGAACTTAAATGATTCAACTTTAAGGCCTATCTGGACATATTGGGGTCTTTGTAAAGATTACACAGTGAAAGAGGTTATTGGGTTCGAATTTTAGTGCCGCATGACATGGCCAAATTATTCATCTCTCTCTCTGTCTCTCTCTCTCTTTCTCTGTCTCTGAGAGGACAGCCCTTATTTCCTCATACATACAGCATTTTGACTGACAGGCCATGATTCACTTGGATCCCTCAGTTCTAAAGTTGTATTACAGCAGACGATCATTGGATACCTTTTCATCCCTGTGCAACTGAAGAAAACATGAACCTGTGAAAGGACTTAACATGTTACACAGGCGCAATTCACTTCACTCATAACCTTTATTCGTACTATGCTGACTTGATACCTCAGCAGGAAGATGACTTACTCTTGTTTATATTGGGTTTAATGAGGCATGAATATTGCCCAATTCACCTCCCCATCCGAATCCCCAACTATGGTCAATTTGCTACAAATGCAATGGAACACTTAGCTCTGAGTATAATGAAGACAGATAATTATACAATATCAACCCCTCATTAGTATACCTTAACTGAGACATAATGAGGAATTCATTACCCATTTCCACATTCCTCTGCCTCTCATGTCTTGAAGGCACAGAATCGGCATACATTACTTATGTTCCTGTCACCATCAAAGAAGACTGGGGTCTTTCTTTCTTTCTTTCTTTCTTTCTTTCTTTCCTTACTTCACTTTATTTCTGTTTCTTTCCCCCTCCTCTTACCTTTTCTTGCTCAGTGTCTCTCCTCCTGCCACTTTAATGACAGTTTGTTTTACATGAATGTGAACGAGTAAAACCCGCTTCAGGCATCATGCTGTGCTGTAGTTAAATCTTTAAATCAGTGGCTTCACAATGTCTATCATAAAATGGTAATTCCAGCCAAATTACATGGAACAGCTACACTTGTGTACAGAAGGCATTACAGAAGGGTTGCTTTCCCAATCATCATTAAAAAATTTGGGGATTCACCTTCTTCCGCATTTCAGCCTTGATACATTAGGTTATGAATGATAGACCAAAAGACCTCCCTTAATTGCTTTTTTTTTCTCATTGGGTCTCAATTTATTTCTCAAAAGCCAAAGTACACACTCTGCTTTTTTATGATTGATGATGCTGCAAAGGAGCTTCAGCTCCAGTAAGGCATGAGGTACTTTGATTAACGATGCTGCATGGGATCTCTCAAGAGCCCCCGAGAATAATATAGTTGTGTGGAAACAGCTGCTGTGGTGAGAGGTAGAGAGCCCCGGGCAGGAGGCGACCATGCCGAGGTCTGTGGACCTGTCCAAAAGCACTGACAAGGAGAAAAACAGCAGAGATGAGAAGATAGGTTGGGGAACAAAAACTGGAGAGGAGATGTTTTGAGATGGTCAAAGGAGAGGCAAAAGTGAGGAAGAGTGCAAAGAAGAATTCAAATGACATTGTTATGCTTCCTAGTCCGTCCAGGAAAAGCGCACATAGACTCTAATCCGCAAATCCCAAAAATATACCTGGATTTCATATATCGCTAGTGCTTTCAGGAGGACACTGGAGGATCTATTTTGTGCCGGCCATCACTGTGAAACCAATTACGTAACATCAGCATCATGTAGTGTCCAGCTCTCATATAGCAGACACAGTGAATAAATCCAGGGTGCCTCATATTTTGACCTATTACATTTATTAAGCTATAACACTGGGAAGGCAGATTTCTGTATAACTGCTAATCTCACAAAAGCTACCACTCCCCAAACACAGGCCTATTATCTGTTATCTTCCATGTTTTGTTAGATAAGTCACTGTGTTTAATATAACACAATCTGAGAACATAACAAAATCTTATAAAATATATTATATTATATTATGTTGTTATCGTTATCATCTGAAAATGACTGGACCAAACATTCCACAAGATGCATCCACTACATGGCTTCAACAAAGTTCAACGAAATAGACTTCATGTGAAAACTATAATGAATTTCCTGGTCACACAATTGCACTTTTTGACCATGTAGTACACAGATATACAAGGGAATTATTTATAATCGCACTATCCGGTGTTACCCAGATGAGGATGGGTTCCATTTGGAGTCTGGTTCCTCTCAAGGTTTGTTCATCATATCGTCTCAGGGAGTTTTTCCTTGCCACCGTCGCCTCTGGCTCGCTCATTAGGGATAAATTCATACGTTTACAATTTATATCTTGGATGTATTTATTTCTGTGAAGCTGCTTTGTGAAAATGTCCATTCTTAAAAGCGCTAAACAAATAAAACTGAATTGAATTGGAATATTTTCAGTGATCTTTGAAAGTATGATAAATCTAGAATGTCTCCGTGCCTGCTGAAAAATCCAGCGTGGTGTGCCCAGTTAGCAACTGCCAAAACACACGCTGGCAAAAATGGTCTACCAGTTTGACCAGCATTGGCCTTTTTTTTTTTATTTGGCAGCTGCTAACTGGTCACACCATGCTGGATTTCTCAGCAGAGATATCAATATCAGACAGTATCAGTGAAATGAATTCTTTGGCAAACCACCACTTTCATGAGCAGCTACTGATGCCACACAACAATTTCAAAACCTGTTTTCCTATACACAATGAACTGCAGGAACAGGAAAAAATAATAATAATTCACCCTCCTCCCTGTAAACACTTCATTTCTTACCCAGGAACTAGGACACACTCAGGAAAATGCAAATGGAGGAGAAGATGATGGATTTTGATAATGAGACCTTTACCATGACGTGTTGTTACACTTAGATCAATTACAATTTCAGTAATGAATTACCCTGTACCTCAATGTAAATATGCAGATATTTTCATGCACTATAGAAGGTCTCTCTCTTTTCTTCTTTCTCCAATCTTTTTATCGTTCCTTGTGTATGCTTTGTTTATGCTAGTGAGCTGAACAGGAGGGGATTTGCTCCTTGTCCATCCTAAACAAATTATAATTTAAAGCTGCTGGAAGTAAGATTTCAGAACTAAGAAGTAACATTTCGGTGAAAACTATACACTGTGGATGCAAGGTTGCATCGAAAACAATTTCGAAGCACTAAACAGGAAGTATCAGAGACATCATCGGTGTCCTGAGAACACCATATGTAGTACAGTAGTATATGGTTTTGTAACTTTTGTTATCATTGTCTCCACAGTATTACAGTAGTGTTATGAGTATACAAACTTTATAGTGCACATCAGTGTGACTGTCACAGTTACTGACTATTAGGTTAAGTGAGCAAGCTCTCTCCTTTAACAAGAATTTGTAGTTAACATCAGTACGTTAGCTTGCTGCTGGCAGCAGTAATCGTGAATCACTGTCCTGATCACCAGTGCCACGGTCTAACACAGAACTAACAGAAAACGAGTATAGTTACAAGCAGAGGTGTGTAGTAATGTGCTACATTTACTTCATTACATTTACTCATAGGCGTCATTTGCGGGTGGGACGGGTGGGACATGTCCCCACCACTTTTTGCCAAAGTCAATTGTGTCCCCACCACTTCTTTTTTTTTTAAAAACACTGAGAAATAGTTTGCGGAAAGTATGTATAAAACGAAAACCATCTACAAACCATCATTCTTCATAATATGATCCGTACATGTAACATAAACTTTATTTGTGCCGACCAGAACATCAGCTCTTTAGAACGGGATAAACGATGAATAGTAAAACTTGTGGCGAAACCCTTGAGAGCGTATTTGCCGCTACTAGAGCGGCTAGGGTTTGACGAGATCTAGCCACACCGGTACACAATGATGGATCATGGGATACGTATGTAGTTTCCTTATAAGTAGTCTACAGGCTCCTGTACCTTCGTCTTTTTGCGATGTTCATATTGTTTGTGCTTCGTTTGGTTAGTGTTTCAAGGTTAAAACCTTTTATTTGAGAATTTTGAGAAGGTGAATGGGACACTGGTCCTGAAAAGTGATGACTATTGGCTGTTGCAGTGGTCTATCAGAAGAACGAAAATACAGGAGCAGCTGAGTTGAACACTATTTATCTTGGGTGTTTTGATTGGTCTGCTCTATGACCTTGCTAGGTGTTGTGAAAATATTTTATATAATGTTTTGGCATTCTGATTTCTATCTGTGATGCATGTGTACACCAATGCCTTGTTGAAAAGCGGAAATTAAGTGTATTTCCAATTCTAATCACAGTCCCCAAGTATATTAAAATTTTTTTTTATTTTTTTGAAAGAGTAAAACGAGTAGTGCAGTAAGGTAGGATGGTTAGTGACCACCACCCATTTTTGTCCCCACCTCTTTTCAGAACAAAGTGACGCCAATGCATTTACTTGAGCAACTTTTTGAAAAAAATGTACTTTTAAGAGCAGGTTTAACTGGCCATACTTATAGTCTTACTCAAGTTCAGTTTTAATCACAGAAATGTGCTTTTACTTCGCTACATTCGATTCCTCTGTTACTGTTAAATGTTAATGAATATATGTAGTTTTAATCATTAGTTTACATCACGTGTAATGAAGTCGCGAGTCTCACGATACACAGAAGTGGTCTGAATGCGACCACAACAACCGCTCACCTTTTTAGCGGCTCAGTCCTGGAAAATAATGGCCGAAGAGGGGGAAGAAGCAAGCGTGGCAGGACACACACACACACACACACACACACACACAAACACACACACACACAAACACTCAATCTCTCTCTACACACACCTTCTCTTCTGTTCTGTTCCACAGTCCGTTCTTTTGTTCTCTGTTGTCTTGTTTGAATGCAGATGCTGACAAGTTTGTGTTGTTAACATGTTGTGAAAATAAAGACAGTCACCTACTGGGAAAATTTTTGTTTTTTGCGGTGTGTGTGTGTGTGTGTGTGTGTGTGTGTGTGTGTTTGAGATCTTGTGTTGAAAATGACAGGTTGTGTGTTATTGTACCCGTCACAGGACTGGGATACGCTGCTTCATCTTGAACCCAGGTTTTAGATCATATAAACAGAACAGACAAGTAGAGGTGTGACTCTCCGTGTGGTCTGAGATTCAGGATTTTCCCTTCATTTTAATCAGATCCCAAGTAACTGGTAACTTGCTACTTGAGTCGTCTTCTCATTGGATACTTTATTACTCTTACTCAAGTAATTATTAACATCATTACTTTTACTGTTACTTGAGTAATTCTTTTTATAAGTAGTTTTACTTGTACTTGAGTAAAATCTTTGGCTTCTCTACCCACCTCTGGTTACAAGAGTAAGATGTAAGTCTGTACACATAAAGAGAGAGAGAGAGAGAGAGAGAGAGAGAGAGAGAGAGAGAGAGAGAGAGATGTACTTATATTGAGTCTCACAAACGATGCATGCATGGAGACATATAAATGGAAGGGTAATGGTTGTCAATCCCTGACAGCTTTAAACGGCCTTTTAGTTCGCTGTGTTTATCTGTCATAAAGAAACATTTAGAGAGCGGGTGCAGACAGCTGAGGCAGCAGGGCACATCATCATCATCACAAAATAGTGGGATTCTCCCCCTCTCTTTTCCCCTCCCTCTCTCTCTCTCTCTCTCTCTCTCTCTATCTCTCTCTCTCTCTCTCTCTCTCTCTCTCTCTCTCTCTCTCTCTCTCTTTCAGTCCATGGATGTGTTTCAAAGTGTCTTGCCTCACCCCCAGCCACCTTAACTGTTCTCCACCTATCAGAAGAACAACACCCACTCTGTCTCAACCACTTTTTTGAACTGCATATTCAGCACAGTCAGAATCCTGTGTAAAAAATAACACACATGTTGGATTTATCATACTGAGACCCAAAAACGTTGAACAACCATTTAATGCCAACAGCATATTTTGTTTATTTTATTCTGCTGATTTGTTTATTTCTTACTCTGCTTCATTTTTCCTTAGCTATCCATTGTCATTTTTTTTTTGTATAGATGTTTATGTATGTAAATTAGGAAATAGGACATACAGTTGTCAGTAGCTTATCTTAGATGAGAAACGTAACTAGCTAAGACTAAACAAGTTAGCTATTGCTAACAAATTAATGTATTATACTGCCACAGGTACACTCACATAAGTTTTAAACCCTTATTTATTTCAAAACATATCACTTATATGTAACTACTACTGCTGCTGTAACTTTACATGAAAACAATTGTAGGTTTTTTCTACTCATCCGCTTTAGCTAAGGCAGTTAGCCAATATTTTCCTTTTTGTACTCAACTGTTTGTTTTGGTGGTCAGAAATGAACACATCTTCACTAACATGAGCAGAATAACCCTGGTTGTAACACTCAAAACCCTGTAGTACAGAGATACAGTATTTCCAAACCCACGTTGGTGTAAAAAGGTACTTGCATTACTGCCTGCACATACTACCTTTTAATGCAAATGCAATACCAAAACTTTTTTTTTTTTTTTTTTTTTTTGCTTTAAAGTTCTGACAGAACAGAAACACGGCCACCGTATTGTTGGGAGATCACGAGTTCAAATCTCACAATGCCACAGTCATCTGTGGCCGGGAACCAAGAGGGCAAAACTGGCTGTGCTCTCTGGATTGGAGGAGTGGCATTACTCTTTCTCCCCTGTCAGTCAGAGTGACACTAGCCAATCATGGGACTCTGTGAGCTCATGTATGCAGAACAGGGTAGATAGCGCTTTCCTCTAAATCAGTGGTCGGGAACCACATGTGGCTCTTTGACAAAAATCATGTGGCTCTCCAGGTGTCTCACCCTTCACCAACATATCATCTTTAAAAACTTCACTAGAGGTCAGTTTCCTATGGAAAACGCAAAGTCAGTTACAATTCTTTTGTTGTACAGCCTAAGGAGATGAATGAAAAGTCAGTTTACGATACTATATTTCAAGCTGTTCCAGCCAGTGCACTTATGCAGCAGTGCTGTGCGCACATGTTAAGACGCCAATCAACGGCAAACCGCTTACGTTTCTATGGTAACCTCTCGCGCTCAGGTTCAAGCAGCTACCTAGCTAGGTTGTGGAGATGGCGAAAAGAAATAATTCAGAGGAGCATCGAAAATTTCAGAGTGACTGGACTGAAACATCTGCTTTTATTGAAAGCTCTGGTGCTCTGCTGTGTCTGATTTGCACAGAACGTATTGACTCGTTTAAAAAGTCGACTGTTAAGAGACATTTTTCTTTCGCAGCAAAGCACCCGGTGAGCGAAAGCCGAAGGAAGGCGCGGAGCTCCAACAGAAACTGCAAGCCGGACAGCAGCAGCTGCAAGCGTGGACAGGGACAACTGGAAGCCTGCATGCTGCCAGAGAGAGGGAGAAGAGCACGGATATAACTTCGGCAGATTTTTTTTCTCTTGGATGTGTCTACATACATACACACACATATACACACATACACACACACACACAGAGACAGAAAAGGTTTTATGCTGCTCAAGTGGAAATCCAACCTCAAAGTGAAAGGCCTGCACAATTAATTCCATATCGCAACATGTTACCTATTGGTTTTTGCATATTTGTCTATTTTTGAGTTGTCTATGGACCTAAATAAAGTTATTGTTATTGAAATGTTATTGAAAAACTGTGTTTTTTTTGTAATAGTAAAATATTTGTTTTTGCAATGGCTCTTTTGGGGAAAAAAAAAGAATTAAGCAAAAATGAAAAGATGGCTCTTTGGTGAAAAAAGGTCCCCGACCCCTGCTCTAAATGCTTTAAGGCCCGTTCACACCAAGAACGATAACTATAAAGATAATTATAAGGATAACTACATCAGTGTCCACACCAACACACGATATCGTTCTGTTTATTCTAAGCGCTCGCTGCAGTTCTGTCGTCTGCCACTTTAAATGCTCGAGCTCTTTAAAGCGGGATGGATTCTGATTGGCTGTCAGTGTTTTTATCGTTCATCAGCTGGAAAAAAGCGTTCTGAAAGTGATTCCATCGATATCGTTTCTCTGTGCCGTTATCGTTATGGTTGTGGTGTAGATTCTGCTGTTCTGTTATATTTAGAACGATTTTTAGAACTATATCTTTATCATTATCATTATAGTTATCGTCCTTGGTGTGAACGGGCCTTTATGCTGCACAGTGATCCAAATGCAAAAACTGTGTTCTGAGACCTCAGTTTAACATAAATAGGCTACTTCACCTATAATATGTCAGCCTTACCCAGATAGCATCCGGATGTGGGCCACTTCAGGCAGCGATGTGGCACTGCTGGCCTTCTTTTGGCCCGGACAAAATGGATATGAGCCTGAAGTGGCCCACATGTAAAATAGCACAAATATGGCCCAAATATCCCAAATCACAGAGAATTTTGCCTTTTTAGGCAAAGATGCGGTGCTCACGGCACTGTGTAATCTGGATGTGACCCTAAAGTGGCCCATGTGGTAAATAATGAATATAGCCCAAATATCACAAAACAAATGTGGGCCACCTTTGGCAAAAATGTGGCACAGTCGACGAAGGCAAATCTGGGTGTAAACCAAAAGGGGCCCACATATGTTGCATGTGGCCCAAATCTGGCAGACAGGAGCGGACCGCCCAAGTGCCATCATTCCACGCGGTATGTGGGCTGGAGCAATTTTGCTATCTGGGTATCTTCTGTCATTCTGTCCCTATTTCTCATGTTTTCCTGTTTGGAATTCTGGTATTAGTCTTTGACCCCATCTCTGATTGTGGATTTTACTGACATTAAAAAATAAAAACATTCTCACTACCAGGCCGTATTCAGAACTGACAGTATGTATGCGTAGTGATTAGTTAATACTGAAATTGTTTACATCAGCTACACTCACAGCTGCAGTGATTTTTCACCTGGCAGTGCTCAAGTTGCTCTGCGCTGGTCACTTGTGGGCTTTCCTATCTTTAGTTTACTGCAGGTTGCCATGGTTTCGCTGGTAGAGCCAGGCTTGTACAATATCCACACAAGCTTGATACAGAATGTAGAGCAAACTACCCATTTGATCACAAATCAGATGTCTCCCTGCTAAAAATACCATTTTGGAGGGAAATGCTCGTGCATGAAACGCATCCTTGGAGTGCGACGATGTGGATGTGTCTCGGAATGATGCTTAAGACTACG
Organism: Cranoglanis bouderius; assembly: GCA_023630585.1. Lineage (NCBI taxonomy): Eukaryota > Metazoa > Chordata > Actinopteri > Siluriformes > Cranoglanididae > Cranoglanis > Cranoglanis bouderius. The sequence continues at coordinate 17,375,893 of CM042561.1, forward strand.
TCCACCATCTGAATTTGCGAGAACATGTGCAAAGGGATTGTGAAATGGTGAGCAGGAAGAACCTAAAGATTAAAGAATGAATGAAAAAAATGAATGAATGAATGAATGAGCACAATTCATTAATTCTAAAACTCTAGTATGGTGAAAGGATGATAAAGTACATTCTGTGTGCACATTACATGATCTCAGTTTTGTGTCTCATTGTCACATTAAGTTGTGTGTCCAATTATTGGATAAAAATTTCTGTGTTTTCATTCCTGCCTATAATAAGCTTCATGCTTTCAAAATATTCGAATACTTCTAGGTAATCTTGCCCAAATTAAAATGTCCTGTATTAAATGCTAGACTGGATTCCTATATATATATTGTTAAATTGAGTGTACGGGTGATTAACATTATTATCATGACTAGGATCCTTTCTGTGCCCTGATCATGACAAATGACCTTAATATATTTGCTACATATTAGACAGCTATTATTACAGGCTTTCCCAAACTAGGGGTCGTGACCCCTGTGTGGGGTCGCTTGATTTACAAATGGGGTCTTTTGTTTCATTTATTTATTTTACAAATTAATATTAAAAATATCAAAGACGGATTTTGTGTGCTAATATTTGGTGTTACTGGGACAATTCAGACAAGCTGCATTTCAATTAATAGGGTACATGGTATTTTAGTATTGTTTTGTTATCTTGACATGCTGCACTAGTGAAGTACTGTATAGCAATAAAAATAAACAAATCTCTCCCGTCCATCTCAAATCACTTATGTACTGTTCTAGACTGTTATTGAGTACTAATACTAACCGGTGTTTCTATTACAGCTAGGATTTGGATTTTAAAAACCTCACACAACCTACAGAAAGGTTTGTTTTGTGTACCAGTCTTCTGGATTTTCTAGATTGTTAAATACTATTGAATGTAAGATCAGATTTTTCGAATCTGAGACATAACTCAAATTTTTTTTTTTTAAACGTATGAGAAACGTATAAGTTTAACATCACCGTACATGAAATTGCTAAACATTTTACAGTTCAACTTGGAAACTTTACACACAGATTCATGTTTATGTTACTAACATAAACATGTTCAAATGCTAATTTAGGAAGTAACTGTGGAATTTCTACATTTCGTAATGTCCATTTGCCCAAAAAGTTTGGGGAAACCCTTTACTATTAGATGTTTATTCGAATCTTTGCTTCTCATTTGAATATTATCATTAGTCTCAACTGTTTTGTAACGGCCTCTTACTTTTATGCCACACTGCATTACAGTTGACAGCGATCAGGTCAAATGTGATCAGCTTTTTCATACCCAGAAATCCACATTCAGCACCTGTGTAAGTCTGAAGACACCCCACATAAATATCGACGTCAATTTTCACTTAAGCTGCACACAAGTTGCCAATTCTGAATATGGCCCTATAAAACAGAAAATAGAAAATGTGTTTGCTACAGTTTGTTTTTAAAGGGAACTCTTTTAACCAGAGGCCAAAAATGGAATTTCCACCTGTTTTGGGGGTGCTGTGTTCAGCATTGAATTTATTTGTGATGTCACACTCCACAGTAGTGCTTAATAGCTCATCTGAAAGTAGACACTCAGGGCTTTAAAAATTTGAAGTTGTTCATAAATATTTTTTTTTTCACCTAGCTTTCTAGGTTTAAATATTATAATATTACTGTGGCAGTTGTATACTGTGTTTTACTATCAAAAAAGCTTTAGTTGTGCTGTGCGTTTTATCTCTGTACCAGTGTTATTGTGGAGAGGTGTGAATTGTTTGCCCAGCAGGAGGCTCACACCCCTCCCTTTCCCATTGCCTTGCTTACAGTCACAATACTCTACACACAGAAACCCAACAGCGTCCTGACTAATCTTATAACAGACTTGTGGCGATAAAATAATTCCTTTGTTTATACTAATTGAAAATGTCAGATAAGTTGATTTCGCCAGTGTACTGTGAGAAAGGGTTCATTCATTTGTTTTTGTTTTTTATTTATTTATTTGATTTCTTCATAACACTTTTACTTTTTATCACTCTTCACAAATTACATATGTAGTACCATACTGCAGTGTGGCAGAGCCTCACAGCTCCAGGAGCCCCAGTTCAGTCCTGAGCTCTGGTTACTTACTGTGTGAGTTTCCTCTGGATTCTCTGTTTTCCTCCCAAAAACATGCCAGTAGGGGGAGTGGCTACTCTGAATTGCCCTTAGGCGTGACTGTGTATGTGCATGGTGTCCTGCGATGGACTACCTCCTACCCAGTGTTCCCAGCATAGGCTCCTGATCATGAAGATGAATAAATGGCACTTGTACCATGGTCACAAAATGAAGAGCCTTTTTCTAAACTGAAACTATAAGCATCTGTTAAGCTTGCTGTGATCAGTGACAGCCAGTCCCTCCACTGTACACCTGATGCCAAACAACTTCAGAATCTGCCTGGATCCATAAGTACATTGAGTTCAACTCTCTATGGCATTGCTGGTGCTGTGCTTTCAGGGGTCACTGCAGTTAACCTCTGTTTAGTGTGTATTCCTTGGTACTCAGCTACCCCTGGGAAAAACACGGTATAGACATGACACCTGTCTGTAACTCCTCTGCCACTAGCCGACCTGTCAGCCAATGAGAGCGTAGACGCCAGCTTGTTTACAAACGAGAGGAAAGTTGTTGAAATTGGAGAAGAGCGAATGATGAGAGGGAATCTTGTCAGATAATTAAGACAACTCATGACCCCAAACAGAGTCTCCATTTCCACTAAACATGGTAGAAGGAAAGAAAGAAAGAAAGAAAGAAAGAAAGAAAGAAAGAAAGAAAGAAAGAAAGAAAGAAAGAAAGAAAGAAAGAAAGAAAGAAATGCAATGTTATACAATCACAATGCACTGTTAGAAGACACACTTATCCAAAGCTTTCCCCCACTTTGTATGCATTTCATCTAAGCACTTATTCACTTAGTAACTAGATGAGTGTTAAACAACAGAAGCCCTGCACAGTGAAGTATAGTGAGGCATGTTCCTCTGTGTGGTATTATCAATATCATGGAATTCACATGCTCATTTCGTCTGCTCCTGACAGTGGTGCTATCACTGAATTTCTATGAAATGTAGATTCTTTCCACTTTAAATGCAAAGTAGTAACCCAGAGGCACAGTAACAGTGCTGCAGTAACAGAAGAAACAGGCACTGATCCAAACTGTAAGGAGGCCATAAATTGAGTGCTTAAAAGCTTTGTTTTCACAGGAAGCACTTGCCTAAGATGTTGTAAAATGTGCTCCTGGACCTGTCACCACATTGCACAGACCTTAACCTTGACTATCCAGTACAATATCTTCCCCACTAGCTCAAATGACACGTGTGCCCACACAGTTTCATAACTCTGCCAAGAGAAACAGGCAAATATCACACAACCGAATCCTGAACAACTACCACATGAAATAACTAAAGAGTGATCTCCCTGTTCTGTTTGAGGGGATTTAAAATAAATATTGTTATAATCATTGCATTCTCACATCTCACATCTTATTGTGCGTGGGGGAGGGAATTGGATTTTTTTTTTTTTTTTTTTTTTGGGGGGGGGTTGTTGTTTTTCTTCACAGCATCAGAAAGACAGCTGGATCAAGGCACTGCATGATGATCTCATCGGCTAGATCTGAAGTGCAGGGGCTTTTGGGTAATGTCTTTGTCAGGATAGCTCATTCACCACTTGCTCATAGTTTGTCAGTAGCAGGAGGACACATGTGGCTGGACTATTCCAAACAAAGTTTTAAAAAGAGCCGTTCAAGGTGACAGGCAGTAATGATGGCTGAGAGGGTGAAGGATGGTGGTTGGAGAGTGTAATTGTGTAGTTTGCCATGCTTAAGCACCGCTCGGAGTGACAGGTGAATTGCAGATCTGTGGGTCAAACTGAAAACCTCTACCAAGGGGCATCCGCAGGCAGCCTGAGAACATATAACTGGAGAGCAGATATGTCTTAATTAGCCTGAGCTGTTAGGCCTGGTCACATCAGTGCCTGGGTTTAGAACTTTAATTGGTTGTTACTTAAAAAAGACATTCAATTTTTTCTCGAATGTGACACTACATTAGTAGTATGACTGTGCTGTTAAAATTCATTTGAACATTCATTTTATGTTCACACTATCTTTCCTGCAATGACCGTATAACGGTGACTGTAAACAAGTTATGTCAGTACTAGAGGTACTTAACACTAAATGCAAGAGAAATCATATTAAATACAAATGTATGCTGACCTAAGAATGCAATGAACCTGAAGCAGATTTGGTACACATAGTAGATGCTCTCAAGACTTCAATCTGGCAAATAGTGTTCAGTGTTCAGTATTCATCTTCAGTAGTCAGCCAAGACTGCTTTACACGTTGTTACCATACATCTAAATGCAGGTGGGCTTTAGGGATAGACTTGTGAAAGCATATCAAATGAATTACCAACCATTAATACATTTTGAGTGTTCCTCTGACGTGCTGCACCATGTCAGGGCCAGAAAGTTAATGGCCATAAATTATTTCCATGACCATCTCTCTGTGGATATGCAAGTGCTTCTCTGTGTCGACTGGGAGCGATTTTGTAACCCACACAGTTGTACAGCAGTAATGGAACACGCCTCGGCTGAAATTTGCAGGTCCGCGTTAACCTTTAAAGCTTGGGCCTGGAGCTTGAGAGTGGGGGCCACCGTGCACTCCTTCTTGCAGGAGGGGCCCTGCTGAAAGACCGCGCAAGCCAGCTGCCCTCAGTTATTTTTAAAGAAGCATTTGTCCCTTCTACTCCCCTGGTGACTGCCTCAGCTAACTATCCATCCCAAAATGCCAGACACTGCCGAACGCACCTTTTGGCTCTTTATACTAAGCTCTAAAAGAACAGGCAGTAGGATAACTGTTGCACGGAGTTGCATGAGAGGGCCAAAATCTTTCAGGGATTTTGTCATTTTTTTCCCAGCTCATTGGATGGTGTGTGAACACCTGAGTTCTTACGTCTATCTATTTCATTATATTCCAATGGATACACCATGAATCCAACATATATCTTTAGATCCCTCGTGTGTCTTCAAATGTTGCATCTTCCCTGTGAAATAGTGTTCCACTAAAAGTCACTCAGCTCCACTCAACATGTATTCATTCTTCTCACAATAATTCAGCATGATGTAGAGCAGGAAATATTTTCAACATCAGGAAGAAGGATGGCAGGGCTTTGCTTATTTTTGCTTCTATTTATTGTGTTATTACATGTGTGCAAGCATATGTGCATGTACGTGTGTGTCTGTGCGCACCCATGCCCCATGCGCACTTAACTCTAGGCTAGTTTTCTTATTTTTAAAAAAAACGGTAGTTGTTGTCACTTTTGCCAACGTTGCATTGTTCCACTTTTACAATATTGCCTTGGCAGCTTTGTGAATATACATAAATGCGCCACTTGAGATTAGTTTTCAGACTCGAGATTAGTTTTATTTTAGTCTAGTTTTGTTTAAAGTCAAACGGATGTCCATATGAGCAGACTTTGGTTGTGCAGACCATCGTGTGAGTGTTCTGTCTTTCTACGTAGCTCAGCTCAACGCGCCGAGTAAACATGAGTTACAGCTCAAATATCAGTCCTGGATCTGCAAACAATGAAGCCTATAACCTCATTAAAAAATTATTTATTTTCATCGCTGTGGCAGGCGAACTGGCACTTAAAATCTGTCAGCGTTATGAAATGTCAAACGATTGTGCCATGGCATGATTGTGCCATTTTTCAACAAAAATATGGCCTATTGTGCATAAATAAATACCAGAGCCTGGTATGGAATTATAAAAATGTCACCACAAACCAACAAGTGCAGCTGATGCATATTAAGTCACTGCAGCGCGAGAAAAATGAAAAGAAAAATGTGACGCTTAAGAGTCATTAAAATTGTATGATGTTGTTATGCACGCAAGTCAAATATGAATATGACTTCTTCCCTTCAGCGTGGAGAGGAGGAATAAACAATGCAAACTGCCACACAGCCTGGTCCATAAATGTCTTTAGAATAATGTTTACATCCAAACTGATCTGTCATCAGCCAGAGCCATGTATGGCTTTACTGCCCTGGTCCCATGCAGCTCTGCTCAAATAACCTGGAGAGAAGCAGAGAAAGAAAGCAAGACAGAGAGAAATATTCCTTTCTGCCATTTCCTGAATTCTCATGATTTGCTTTCTCTACAGTGTCACTCAAAAGTACAGACATGTGTCTCCACTAGAACAATATTTGATTTGATTGTGTTTTGATTTCATCTCAGTTATTACAGTTATTTCAAGCCATATGATATAAGACAGGATTGTTTAGATTGTTTAGAAAGATCTACATGATTTCATATGAACATGTGAAATCAACATGCAGTTCTTCTTTCTTTTTTTTTACCATTTGATGTGATTTTTGTGTATATGTGTGTATGTATGTGTATATACTGTATGTGTGCAGGAGATGATTGTTCGATTCTGTATATTTTTAGGTTTTGCAGGTTAGGCAGGGCTTTATTGTATAGGAAAAGCAGGAAATATTGACCATGTTTGATCAGTGTCAGTGCATATAACTGAGTGAGATTATGTCAGTATGTTTCTAATTTAATAAATGTTTAATACACTATATGTCTGTACTGAAACATATTTATATATCATTGTAAAATATATATATATATATATATATATATATATATATATATATATATATATATATATATATATATATATATATATATATATATATATGTGTGTGTGTGTGTGTGTAAATAGGTGATAACATAAATATCAAATTGTGGGAATATTACAGTAATTTGTATGTTTTTATAAATAAATAAATAAAAATGGAAAACTCCCAGTATATGTATACTATATGTATACGTGTGTATGTGGATATATTATATGAGAGCAAAATTCTAAATGTCTTTGAAAGAGAAATATCAAATTGACTAACATGTAGCCGACTATCTATTACTTTGTTATTCCCACGTCTGTTACTATACCCAGGTGTTGCAAATGCTGTGGAAAAGCAAAACGTCCATTTAACAGATTTTAACAAATACATATGGCAAGGAGCTGGTGATGAACCCCTGTAATTAAATTCTGCAGCCCAATATGTGAGGTGCTTCAGCAGCAATCTGAATTACATCAGTGGAGTTAGTGACAAATGGTGTGTGTGTGTGTGTGTGTGTGTGTGTGTGTGTGTGTGTGTGTGTGTGTGTGTGTGTGTGTGTGTGTGTGTGTGTGTGTGTGTGTGTGTGTGTGCTCTCTTATAAGCAGCTCAATGCTGTCCTCTTTTGGCTTTAGGAAGTAATGTTAGTAATGTTAGGCTAATGTCATGTGGTTACAGGTTGGGGAATAACAGGGAGGTTCTGGACACTGAAATAAGAGAATCAACATGTAATGCCAATAATGTTTGAAGTAAACACTGCAATTAACAATTCAATTCACACAAAATCTGACTTGCACAATAGAGAAATGTACACTATGTTTGGTCTGAGCTATGAGAAGGATTGGAACAGGGATTAGATTGAACGTGGACGTCCAAAGTGCATAATGTATAGACTTTTATTTGTCTGAATGCCCATTCAAAGCACTGGTGTGACGAATCCATTGCCCTCTGCTCTCCCAGCCATCTTGGCTGTCTCGTTTGAGTGCTAGTGTCCCCTTGTAGACAAGGCTAATCTGGTCTTCTCTCCACCACAGTGGGAAATCCTATGCACTCAGGGATCGGAGCCCATTCCAGTAACCCTTCTTTGAACCCTCACACCAAGCCTGTTGTGAAAAACATCTGCCACCAGGAGCAACCCTCTTTGGGAGGCCTCAAGTGTGAAAGAAAGCACAGAGAGGGAAAGAGAGAAATGTTGATCCTGTTTTGCACTTATTATTAGTGGTACTTAGCAGGTGCTCTGCTTCTCACTAATAAAGGCGGACAAAAGCAGCATTAGCAGAGAAAGGAAAAGAAAACAGTAGCTTTCTTGGACTTGATCTTCCTAAGCGTCCCACCAAGAGGCAGGAGTTCAGGAATAGCATTCAGAATGTGATGAGACTAAGAATCACGGCCGTCCTGCAAGCATTCAGACAGCCACGAGAAGAACTATTGTGGCCGTCCTGTGAGCATATGGGTGCAAAGGGTGAATCATGTAAATAGGAGGAGGGGCAGCTTGTGCAGTTGTATTCAGCTTGCTTGTGTGATAGGTCACCACGTCTTTCTCACGAAACAAAATCTCTCTGTCACACTTTACATCATGCATTGACAAGTGTGTGACATCAATATCCATAAAGTAGTAAAGAGTAATGAAGACAGCGGGGTTTTTTTTATGGTACTTTTTCTATATAAACATGTCAACAAAAATCAACTTGTGGGTTTAATTTTGTGAAAACAACCGAAGAAACCCTACGTGTGTGTGTGTGTTGTTTGTGAGGCTTTTTTTTTTTCCTGCAGATATCAATTTCTACCTCCAAATCTCAAGAGCCTCACCTTTGCAACTGTTTTTCTTTTGTTCCTCTGGATCCTAAAAAGATTATTTTTGTTTGTTTTCGTAAGCCTGTGGGTTTTCTAAAATAATTAAAACAGAGCCGTAATACAGTCACATCATTAAATATTCACATTCGGCGGTCAGCCATGCATGGTTGTCTCTCTGAGGTCTTTTCACATGCTAAGTGTTAATAAACTCCCAGAAGAAATCCAACTTGATTGAAATCTCCCATGGACCGCAATGGTTCGGGCCTGTCGAGGCAGAGTGCACTCACCGTAATTGTTCCTGATGCGCTCATACTAATTACCAGCACCCCGAGTAGTCTCCCAAGATTACAGCAAGCTGTCACAAACAATGCGCCAGTCACACGGTACCGCACCGGGGGACAGAGGTCTGTCACTTTTTATTGTTGCTCCACTTGCCATGACAGTGACGACCCACTGAATGTGAGGTTAATTTCGCCTGCCATAAACCTCCCCAGATGTACAACGCTCTGCATTCCTAAAAGAAACTCATTTTTTGTCCGACACCTCCTTTTTGATTTTATCAGGTCGGATAAATAGGATTTGACATTATTTCTGAGACGTGGAACTTCCATAGTCTGCCCAGCAAACCACAACGTCTCTGGTAACCTTGTATAGAGGCATGTAGATGAATTGGTAAAGCAGGTTGATTGATCTCCAGAAGAGAACTTTATTAGTACAGTGGAGATATACACGCTTGTATTACTAGCATCCGTCACGCTGGCCTAAATGATCGCATCAGCACTCTAAAAATACACGTGCGTGTTCTTGCACCTTTGTCTATGATAGTAAAAGGAATACTGCTGTCTTGCTGTCAACAGAGAGCGTAGAGGAGATGAAGATAAAGAGCGTGGAGATAGAAGCGGTGCTTTGTTCCATAAGACACTTCCAGCGACTCCTACACAGAATTGAAAACGAGTCAGTTTGTTGGATCCTTCAAGGGTCTCTGAACATATCACATATTAAACATACCTCTGTGAAGTTGTGGTGTTAGGAGTCACATATGAATTTATTAACATATGAATTTATAGTACCATTTTCATTCGAGTGCTGAAGTGCCGAAAGATTTAAGAATGCACCTATATCATATTTTGAATATATTTTACACTGTTCCACTCTTTGTGTGCGAAATCAATTATGTTGATATATCAATTATAGAGAAGAGTGCAGATGGTGCAGTGTGTGTAGTTTTATATGTAGCGTTAGACCATCTGCATGTCCCTATACTTTTATCACTTTTACTGTAGATTAAATTTCCAGTACTCACACTAATTAAACTGACAATAACATCACCATCTGGGTCACCATTACCTAGTATTGCCTAATTAAAACACTTTAATTGCATGAACACAGTACAGGTATGCCCAACCTTGACACAGCACTTCAAGTCACTTAGTCTGAAGTAGCATCTTGTGTCCAATTTCCACAAGTTTCTATCATATGTGCTAAAAAGACACAAAGAGCTGTGATTAAAATTAGAGCATTTAACATATCCCATATCCCCATTGAGTATGCTCCTCTTCAGACCTGACCTTGGCTTGACCTCTGACTCACGCCTTGATTGTGTCTGCAGGAACCCAATCAGAGTAGTGAGCTCCAGTGCTGTGCTACCATGTGTACAAACTCTGAAATAAGCCGTTATTTCTTCTTTTGTGCCGGGAAATGGAAAAGATCCCCGTGTGAGAGCAGCAGCCATGGATGAAAACTAATGCATTCTATTAGGTGGATGTTTTCCCCTGCAGGATGCATGCAAAACGTCTCTTTCTGAGATATCAAATGCCGTTACAACTCCAAGCCTTCCAAACAATAGTCTTCGGTAATGTGGACACTACAGGTCCAAAATCCCTCGAACATTGTACTGCTCACACTACAATAATACAATATAAACGCTCATAATGTTTCTTATATAGCTCAAATGAAGCTTGACAAATTTGTAGTAGTCAGTGTCAAAGTTTTTCTAAACTTTCTTTGTCTACAAAGAACACAGAGTACCCTTTGCCATGATTGTTTGTTGGGGGTGGGGGGGGAGGTTTAAATGGAATTCAGATCATTGGCATTGGCATTTTTTAATCATCATTATTCCATCCGGAAAGCTGCAATAGAGATGAGCAAGAAGGGCTGATGGAAAGAGAGAGAGAGAAAAGGGGGGGGGGGGGGGGGGGGTGTAGCACAGAAAGGAAAATAAAATACAGTGGCAAATGAAAGACAAAAGCACACTGTGACTATTAATATTTAAGGATGAGGATAGTTAACCAGTCATATGAATAAATATTTTACCAAGAGAAGGTGTGGAAAGAGGTATTAGTTCTCAATGTATTCAATGTACATTGGATTGTTCCATAATGGAACAATTATAATAATCAGAAGGGGGAAAACTATAGTCAATGATTTCATTTGATTTCCACCAAGCTGTTAGGGTGGTATTTATTTTGTTGAATTTATAGCAGTTATGTGTCTTCATAGTTTTGTCTAAGACGGGGGTACCCCTGATGTCCAATTCCTGAACTGGATTGTCTATTGATGTCTAACCATAACTGCTTTTGGGTTTCTTGTCCAATATAGGACATATAGTGATTGGTGTGATACTTATAATAAAATAATAATCAAAATTTGGGGCTCCAAGATCTCCAAGATGTTTGGGCTTTACCATAATTGTTGTTCTGGCTGTTCATCCTCCAAGAGCTCTTCATTAGCAGTTGCTCGTCATTATTCTTATACGTCCTTGTAGATATGATCACATCGTTAGATTTATCACCAATACTTTCATATGCACCAGAAAATCTTTGGTGTCTTCAGACTTGGTAAATCACGTACTTAACTGCTCACATTCAACGAGCAGTCATGAAAGGCATGCGAGAAGAAAAAGCCTGTGTAGTATGCTCTCAGCATGTTGTCTCAGATGAAGCTTTGCAATACACATGCTCTTTTGGTGTCTAGATAGCATGAGATTAATAAATAGACATCTTGTGCTGCATATTACAGTCCACAGGGCCATAAACTGATGCCATCAATTGTTCCAATTTACAGTAGTTGGTACTAGCTACTGTGCTATTGTGACTAGTTACACCCCAACATTCCCAAAATCCACCACTACTAGAGCTGCGACCACAAGCGCACATTATATATATAAAGGTTTCCTGAGCCTTTTATCTCTCAGTCTGGTTCAGTACACACAACCACAATATTGATGGAAAGCATATTCATGGAAAGTTGACTGGAAGGGAAAAGTGTGGTAGGAAAAGGTGCACAAGCAACAGGGATGACCGCAGCCTTGAGAGGACTGTCAAACAAAGCAGATTCAAGGACTTGGGGGAGCTTCACAAGGAGTAGACTGAGGCTGGAGTCAATGCATCAAGAGCCACCACGCATAGACGTGTCCAGGAAATGGGCTACAAGTGTCGCATTCCTAGTGTCAAGCCACTCCTGAACCAGAGACAATGTGAGAAGCGTCTTACCTGGGCTAAGGAGAAAAAGAACTGGACCGTCGCTCAGTGGTCCAAAGTCCTCTTTTCAGATGAAAGTAAATTTTTACATTTCATTTGGAAATCAAGGTCCCAGAGTCTGGAGGAAGAGTGGAGAGGCACAGAATCCAAAGTGTGAAGTTTCCACAGTCAGTGATGATTTGGGGTGCCATGTCATCTGCTGGTGTTGGTCCACTGTGTTTTCTCGAGTCGAGAGTCAATGCAGCGTCTACCAGGAGATTTTAGAGCACTTCATGCTTCCTTCTGCTGACAAGCTTTATGGAGATGCTGATTTCCTTTTCCAGCAGGACTTGGCACCTGCCCACAGAGCCAAAACTACTAGTAACTGGTTTGCTGACCATGGTATTGCTGTGCTTGACTGGCCAGCCAACTCACCTGATCTGAATTTTGTCAAGAGGAAGATGAGAGACATCAGACCCAACGATACAGACGAGCTGAAGGCCGCTATCAAAGCAACCTGGGCTTCCATAACACCTCAGCAGTGCCACAGGCTGATTGCCTCCATGCCACACCGCACTGATGCAGTAATTTGTGCAAAAGGAGCCTCGACCAAGTATTGAGTGCATAAATTAGTACATAATAGAGTAAGTAAAATAGTACATACTTTTCAGAAGGTCGACATTTCTGTATTATAAATTCTTTATTCTAATATTTTGAGATACTAGATTTTTGATTTTTGAGTGAGAGAGAGAGAAATTTTACCTAGGTGGTATTAGATAGCTAGCTGCTGGTTAAATAGACATGATTGTGTAGTGTTAAATGTATTATGCTAGTAATATAATAACCTCAAAATGTATAGTTGATGTTAATGTTACTTTCTACATATATTCTGGTAGCAGCTCACTATTAGTTATAATAAACATTCACAGGGGTTTTCATTCTAAATTTTAAATTTCATTCTAAACTTACCTGATGTCAAATCCATATGTCTGATCCTCCAAAGTGTAAACTGGGGCTGAATACCTGCATGGCAAGTACTTTAAAGCTTCTTCAGGCACTGACAAAAAAGTACAACCCCAATTCCAAATTGTCATTGTTACATCATAGTATATAAAGAGCCTCCAAAAAAGGCCTAGTCCTTCAAGAGCAAGGATGGGTCGAGGCTCACCAATCTGCCAACAGAATAATCCAACACTTTGAGAACAACATTCCCCAAAGACAAATCGGTAGGATTTTGGGCATTTCACCTTCTACAGCGCACAATATAATTAAAAGATTCGAGGAATCCGGTCAAATCTCGGTGCGTAAAGGGCGAGGCTGAAAACCACTTCTGAATGCGTGTGATCTCCGATCCCTCAGACGTCACGGTCTTAAAAACAGTCATGAGTCTGTAATGGATATCCTGACATGGGCTCGGGAATACTTTGGTAAACCTTTGTCAGTCAACACCATTCGCCGCTGCATCCACAGACGCAAGTTAAGGTTTTACTATGCAAAGCAGAAGCTGTACATCAACACTGTCCAGAAGCGCCGCCCACTTCTCTGGGCTCGGTCTCATCTGAGATGGACAGTAGCACAGTGGAATCGTGTTTCGTGGAAAACTGGTGTCTTAAGTGCTCCAAACGCTTAATAAGTGTTATTAAAAGAAAAGGTGATGTTACACAGCGGTAAACCGTCGACTGTCCCAACCTTTTTGCAGTGTGTTGCAGACATCAGATTTGAAATGAGTGCATATTTTCAAAAATAAATTAAATTCAAATAATGTGTTAATAATGTGTTTTCAATATAGTACAGGGTGAATTTAATTTTCAAATGACTTTTTGTTTGTTTTTTGCATTTTCCATACTGTCCCAACTTTTTCGGAATTGGGGTTGTAAAAGAAAATTGTTCCTCCTAACAGGCAGACCTTTTTATTGTTTGGCTTTTAATGTATGTGTCCATAACCTGAATTACACAATTGGTTGCCACATATCTGCTCACAGCCACACACATCCCACACATCAGATTAAATCCCTGTACTATGAAAGGCACAATGCCTAGTCCCTATACCAAAGAGGAGTCAGCATAGGAATAGGACTGGCAGTGGTGTGAAGGATGTTTTTCAAATTTTCCAGTGCTTTTAACACTACCCAGCCACAACTGCTAAGAAGGAAACGGGGTAAATAGTGCAGGTGTGCCACTATTGTCTCATGGGACACACTACTTTAATAAAAGACCACAGTGTGAGACTGTGGAAGTGTGTGTTAGAATGGGTAGTGAGCAACACAGGGGGCTTCTCTGAGGAAGATCTTTTATCCCAACCTGTTAACCCTCTACTGTGACTTTAGGTACAACATGGAGTCAACTTAGGTCAAACCTGCAAATGATTCTGGTATTGTTTGGTGTGTGGAGGAAGGACAAGAGGGGGAGTATAGAATCCTGCCTGACCACTTTGTGGCATGGTGTGAAGAAAACCATCTGCAGATTAATGTGGCAAAGACAAAGGGGCTGATGGTGAGCTTCAGCAAGAAGAGGACCACTCTTAATCTTGTCTGCATTTTAATGAGATGTTCTTGCTATGTACAAGCATTTGAGTGTACACATGGACATACTAGAATGGACCATCAGGGACTACAGCAAGGGCAATAACCAACTTTACCTTCTGGGTATGAATGATGAAATACAGTATAATATAAACATCTTGTGCTGTACTTCATTCAGAATTCAAAGGTCCTTGGGTAAATGCAAAGGGTCCCTCATGCAATGCTACCACCATGTTAGCTCACCCTTACGCTACTCCTGGGACATCAACGAAATAACTCTATTCAATAGGCCCATAGACTTTTAACATACCCAGTAGATTGGGCATTCTATGAAGTGTTTAATCAACCTGTTTCAGGAGGAGATACAGCTCTTATCTCTTAAAAAAGGGAAAACTTTGTGTTCCCTCAGTGTTCACACACTCGCCACAAACATATCTGCCCTAAGAATGGCCTTTCATCAAGGTTTGAATAAGAGCCTACAAATAAAACTAGCATGCAGGAATGTGCAAATATACCTAAATGAATTAATTCTGCTGGCTGCATGGATTAACAATCTGATAAGCCATATAAATTTGGGAATCTGAAAGTAAGTGGATGGAGGTGAGCATCACCTCATACTGAGAGAACCAAAAGTGCACTTTACCAGTCTGTTTGTCGTCGTGTTCAAAATCCCATTATTTTCCAGCTCTGGTGTTCATAACCATTTCACAATGTTTCTGTTGTCTTTTATATGTGGAGAAATTATATTATTATTATTATTATTATTATTATTATTATTATTATTATTATTATTATTATTATTATTATTATTATTTATTCACTTCCAGATGGTGCACCTATTTAGCAAAGTGTGGAAGGATGTTGGAAGGAGAGTGTGGGTTACATAAAATAATTTTTTGACGACATTTCACTTCACACTTCACTAAACCATTAATTCTGTTTATTTGACCTTACCTTTGAAATCCAATTTTAACCTCACTTATAGCTATAAATAATAAAATGTTTATGCAATACTCATGTTGTGGAAGTGCATCCAAAATACTCACAAGTTCACCTGCCCACAACACTTGGAAGCATTTGAGTACTGGATGAAGGTCATTACACAGGTGACTTCATGAATAAAGAGATAGTCAAACAACACACCCCTGTGAAATGACCCCTTGCCATCCATGCTATAGATGCTGGACACTTGGAGAATGGAAAAGTAGTAACATAAATCTCAATACAGAGTTCATTTCCTTCTTAATCACCAAATCCCATCATAGTCCAATCATTCTGGGCATTCCCTGGCTGTCCATTCACAATCCCTCTATCTCATTGAGCAAGTTGGAGCCCTCATTGTCACAATGTATGTTTTACCCTTCCATGCCATATGAGAGCAGTTGAGAGCCCAGAAATTAATAAAGAAGTACAAATCCCCACACTATTCCAGCCTTGTAGAGGTTTTCAGTAAAGACAAAGCTATGGACCTGCAAATCGCATACAATCTGAAGGAAATGATCTTTATTACAGCTTCAGGTCACTATGAATATTATGTCTTATGGTCTGATCAGTGCTCCTTCTGTATTCCAAGACTTCATGAAAAAGGTCCTCCATGAGTATTTAAACTGAATATTTATAGTCTATATAGACAACCTTCACATATGAAGCTGCTTCTGAGGCACTACAAAACACATCAAGGATGAGTTATGATTCATGAGTGCTACCATTTTCAACCTGTCCCCTCACTGCCATTTGTTATAGAGGTAGGCACCTCAGAGAGTGGCAATGGGGTCATACAAAGCCATGGTAATCCTTCTATACTACATCCAAGTCCCTTTTATTCTAGAAAGCTTAACCCAGATGAACAAAAATGACAACGTAGTGAATAAATGGTGAATAAAAGAATGACGAATTTCTCATTCTCACAAACCTTAGAAACTTTGCAAAAAAAATAAACCTTTTTTGCAAAGAGAATCTCAAGGCCAATGCCCTGACCCAGGTCCATGAAGCGACCAAACAGTCATTCAGTCTTCTTGCATCTTCTTGCACCCATTCATTGGGAAATTATGGAAAATATCACTAGAATACAACGAGAAGAACCTGCACCCCCTGTCCACCAAACAAACTTCCTGTTCCTCAGACCGTGAGAAATCAACATATTCAATGGGTCCACACATCACTTGGCTCAGGACATCCAGGTATACCAGGTATATCCAAATGAACCATCACCTTCATGAGTAGTAAATTCTGGTGGCTGTCTCTCAACCAAGATGGAATGTGATATGTCCAATCATGCATTGTGTGTGTGCTATTCAGAACCTGACAGAGGTAGAGGCATTGCCTATTTCTCACCACCCCTGGTCTCACACAGCACTCGACCTTTCCACTGGCCTCATCTTATTTGAAAGTTACTCAACTTAAAGTGACGGGGTTGTACCTTGTGGCCTTGGGAGTGGTATGCTCCACTGCAAAAGATACCTAAGACCCATCTCTCGTAACAGACTTCCCCAAAAAAGGTACCTGACTACTCTTTGGATTGGCCCTCTGGCTGACTGTGTTTTGATATTTGCCTCTACCATTTTACATATTGTATAGTGTTTTGTATATTGGGCTGTGTGTTGGTAATAAAGCCTTCCTGCATATGAATCTTTAAAACAACCTCTTCAACTTGAATTTAATTTAAAAAAAAAAAGTAATAAAAATGTGTTGAGTAGAAAGCTCAGGAATACAAATGTATGGCTTCAATAAATAGCCAAAATATTGTACACATTTAATAATATGTATCTCAATATTTTAATAGTTGGATGTTCATAAAATAAATTGAGATAAGGAAGTCAGTAATTTTATATAATATATATATATATATATATATATATATATATATATATATATATAGTTAAAGGGATCCCTGGCTGTAAAACCTTTGAGAATCTTTGCTGTAGGTTATAGGTTTATTGATTACAATCTATTACATAACAGAGGTTCCACTGAAAATTGTTGTGCTGTTTCTTCTATTGTGGATGACAGCTTTAAGTTTGTTACTTTGTTAACATGTTTCAGTGTAGAGCTTGTCCTTGAGCACGGTACATTCATCAGACGATGTCTCTCGCTAACCATGGGAAGGTCAAGGTTAGCAGGTGCTTTAGTCCACTCCCATGTGAATATACTGTACAACTTCCCACCCACCAACACCACCACGGCAACTCAGTACTTCCCATTTTGGGGGAAGAACATGGGGGAGAACAGAGTCAGAGTCAGCGCAGAGCCTCAGGCCAAGAGATGCAGTGTATATGATGCATGTGCTAGAGGCATGTGTGTGGGTGGAATTAGATGGTGTCAGGAAAATAATGCTGGGGAAAATGAGAGACAGTGTCAATATTTTGATATGCTGAGAGGTACTTTGTGTGTGTCATATCTGTATGAGTTTGAAAGCTGGAGATTTTGTGTGTGTGTGTGTGTGTGTGTGTGCGTGCGTGTGTGTGTGTGTGTGTGTGTGTGTGTGTGTGTGTATGTGTGTTTTGCGGGTGTACAGCTGCCACTCCTCCATGCTCCTTGGGTCTGTTAAGAGGGGCAATTAAACAGAGAATATCTTTCTGTGAGCAGTTAATGAGGTTTTGTCCCAGGAGGAGGCAACTGATTGGCTCAGACTATGGACTGAGGAAAGTCAAGGGCACAGGGTGAAGCAGTGCATTGTGGGAGATGATGACATTGTGTACCAAGAGACTAGAATGCTTTTCTACAATGGCAGTGAGCAGGCCTGTTTGTTTCTCAAGAAAGCAGGTGCCTTACAATAGAAAGCAAAATTGCAAATTAATATTGAGCTGAGGAATGGTGGTGAATGGCCTTGTGGCATATTTCTATAGCAGGTGCACAAAAATATTTTAAATTGCATAATTGCTTGCATAATTTTTTTTCACACTGGTTTTGTATGCATACTTGCTATAGTTTCCAACCTATGTTGGTCAGAAATCATTAATACCCCATCTCCCAAATTATGAAGCATTAGCGTCACTCATCATGCGAGGGTTCTATATCTCAACTCTTCTATATCTGAGTTTTTGGTATGATATCTACATTCAGTCTGTTTGGTGTCTGGTCATGAAATTGACTTTTTCAGTTACACTGTCAGTGATTCCCTGCATTAAATCCTTTAAGAAATAACCTTTTGTTGTGGCTACTAAACATGAATAGAACAATTCATGAGTCATTACAAATGGAACATCATATAATTAATAGTCAATTAAACGTCCAACAAGAATACTAAAGACCTCGCCAAATTTATTGGAAGATATTAGCCATTATAAAACTATGTCCTAAAGTGCTGACACATTAGTGAACACCCACAAAAACATTTTTGTATGATGTTTAAATGCAGATGCTGACAAGTTCGTGTTGTTAACATGTTGCGAAAATAAACACAGTCACCTGTTGGGAAAATGTTTGGCTTTTGGGGTGTGTTTGAGATCGTGTGTTGAAAATGACAGGTTGTCTGTTATTGTACCCGTCACAGGACTGGGATACGCTGCTTCATCTTGAACCCAGGCTTTAGATCATATAAACAGAACAGACAAGTAGAGGTGTGACTCTCCATGTGGTCTGAGATTCAGGATTTTCAGTTCATTTTAATCAGATCCCAAGTAACTAGTAACTTGCTACTTGAGTCGTCTTCTCATTGGATACTTTATTACTCTTACTCAAGTAATTATTAACATCATTACTTTTACTGTTACTCGAGTAATTCTTTTTATAAGTAGTTTTATTTGTATTTGAGTAACATTTTTGGCTTCTCTACCCACCTCTGCCCATGGCGACAGTTCTGCTCTCTCAGTACAATTCACCCAATTCATACAGAAAGTATTACTGAAGTGTTATAAGTTATGCATCCCATGGAACAAATACACGTCCATTTTAACCAGCATTTACGTACACACACAGCTCTATGAGACCTGCGACTTGCACTTAAAAACGTGACGCTGCCCATGCTTTACCTCTCAAAAGATGCATCTTCATCAATTTTTTTCAACATAATCTAACACTAACATATAGGCCACTTTGTTTAATCAGATAATAACACGTGTGCATGTCTCAAAATAGGGGTCAATTTCTATAATGATTGCAAACTAATAAAATGCATTGTGAATCAAATGTATTGACATTTTAGACACAACAGTTTTACGGCATTATTTTTCAGTCTGTGAATGACCTTAGAAAACAAACAAAACTAAAAGGCTGACAGCAGCATCAGTGACACAAATCATCCAGTAAACATTTTTTTCCTTTTACGATTTTCTAATTTATTTGGTAGTTTCTCTTTGTGTACACTCTGGTCAATTTCTATTCTACATGCAGTACAGAATGCAGCATTCTAGGAGTTTTGTGCATTCAAAAATGTAGTACATTTGAGAGTTTGTAATTACTGTATGTCTAGACCTGTCACAAAGGGGCGGTGGTAGCTCAGTGGTTAAGAAGTTGGGCTACTGACCGGAAGGTCGTGAGTCGTGAGTTCAAATCCCAGCACCGCCAAGCTGCCACTGTTGGGCACTGGAGCAAGGCCCTTAACCTTTAACTGCTCCCTGGGTGCCGCAGCATAAATGGCTGCCCACTGCTCCGGGTGTGTTCACGGTTTGTAGTGTGTGTGTGTGTTCACTACTCACAACTCCTAATGTGTGTGCACTAACTTGGATGGGTTAAATGCAGGGGACAAATCCCAAGTATGGGTTACCATACATTGGCCTTCACATGTCACTTTCACAATCACTATGAAACACACACACAAACATTATCATTACCATCCTTGTGAGGACCTTCCACTGACTTAATTATTAACGCAACTAATTAATTCTAAACTAAACTAAATCCAACCCTAACCATAACCTCAGTGACCAAAACGAAATTTTTGGGCTTTTTAAGTTTTTTTTTTCTTTTTCTTTTTTTCTTTTTTCCCACAAAGTCAAAACTCCTATCCTTGTGGAGAAATTTGGTCCCCACCCATATAAATTCTGAGAATTATATATTAGCATGGCATCTCACATGACAGAGCTGCTAATATCTCTACTTCTGGAAATAATTTTATACTGGGGGCTGTGTTGCAAAATGTGTACATTTACTTGCCCAAGCCTTTATTTCCATCCAAGCTCAGTTCAGATTATTTTCTGCATGGACAGTGCACTAAGTAAATACAACAAACGGAGTCATACACAAAATGGTTAATAAGTAACTTTAGAGTAACAAACAAGTTTTTGTTGTTTTGCTTCTGTACTTAATTACATGGGTTTTGAAATCAAACAAGGGCTATGAGGTTACAGTGTAGAAATTCAGCTTTAATTTGAGGGTATTTACATCTATATTAGATTAACTGTATATTGTTTTGTTTCAAATACAATGTGCAGACCTAAAACAACAAAAAATTATGTCACTGTCCAATTATTTACAAACCAAACTGCATATAATTCAACTAACTGCAAAGGAGAGCATTCTCCTAGGATTTGTGTTAATTTTATAATCGTTTAAACCCAACACTGAATAACAACTGCCGCAGTTTTACTGACCAATTTTCACTGCTTCTACTTTTTCCATCCATTCCCAAAATCCCAAATCTTGTCCTTCTCTAATTACCATATCTACTCAGCCCCCATGCACGCCTCCTCCTCCATCCTCCCCCTCTCTCTCCTCTGTTTTCTGTCAGTAAAGTTGCCCCATTAGCCCCAGCGCAGGAGTGTTAAGAGTAATGGCCCTGCCAATGTGAGAGCCAACACAGGGGAAATAACGTTTCCCTCACCTGGCCTGGAAACCTCAGCGCAGGGTAATGAATCCTTATGAGAGCGAGGCAGGGGGATATTGTTCCCTCGGTTGTGGATGGTGGGAGGGGGAGATGGGGCGAAGGCGAACGGAGGAAATTCACAAGCTGGCTTGTTTTTGCAAGTCATTAAATCTGTGTTAATCATCTCGGAGCGTTTTCATAAGTTTGCACGGGAAATGAAGAAGGATGAAGGGAAGAAGTGCGAGAAAAGGTTGGAGTAAGAGGGAGGCAATGAGGAGAGCTGAGTTGTGTGGAGTAGATGTAACAGGCTTCCTGACACATTTATTATGATGACTTTTCTCTCTGGATTAGATGGAATCCACAAAACTGACTCTGGACAAGAACGCCTGT
This sequence comes from Cranoglanis bouderius, assembly GCA_023630585.1. Taxonomy (NCBI): domain Eukaryota; kingdom Metazoa; phylum Chordata; class Actinopteri; order Siluriformes; family Cranoglanididae; genus Cranoglanis; species Cranoglanis bouderius. Next base: position 17,397,450 of record CM042561.1, read on the forward strand.
TATCTTCTATCTTATTATTATTATTATTATTAAAATTATTAAAATGTATGGTTTGCATAGTAAAGCTATAGGATCTCAAAAGAATTCAGGACCGATTCAACTGATTCAATAGCCTGTGTGTGGAATTTTAAAATGACTGAAAACATCTCAGGAAAGTCAATGGAAACCAATACTCCAGATAATACTTTTTCGGGTATTTATGCTGCCTAGTTTTGCATTGTATGGGAATAAATTCCTGGAACTGGTTTGTCAGTTTTCCTTATGATCCCCATAAAGCATTCAAAACAGATCTCTCTGTGTTTCAGATCAAAAGGTCATGAATATCAGATAACTTCTCTTTCAGATTTGAGGTTTCAGCACATGAGTTTCCGGCATCATTTTATAGGTACTCACTAATTTCTAGGAAACAAATTGCAGCCCTAATGTATAGTACCGATAATCAAAACTAATTACTATTAACATTTAATATAGCATTCTAACAACACCTTTTATTTGTAAATGCATACAAAATAAATACTCCCCCCATCCCCCCCACATGTCTCTCATATTTGCTTTAAAAATATTTTCCATGTTGAGAACATTTCTAATTGCGGCCTGGAACCAGAGCTCCAATAAACCTTACTCGGTGAACCCTGGTTCTCTAACTGTGGGAGCTGACCATCCTGATATTGCTGGCTTAATAAATCTCCGCTGTTTATATTATAAAACCTACGTGATTCAGATGACATCATTCACATAATTTTGCCTAGAATTTCTGCCAGAATTTTAAAGCCCCAGTCAGGAATCAGTGCAACTAGCAGGCCTGTTTTTCTGGTACAGAACACTATGGTTACACCCACAACAATGTAGGTCTATTTTATGGTTTTATGGCACCTCAGGCAAATCCTCAGCTGGCCGTGTCACAGTACTTTTTCTAAAATGTTTAGTTTTTAGTAATATAGCGAACGTTACAATACACTCTTATACCCTCTTGTGGTTTAGCTAATTATGCATCCTTTTGTGAACAGAATCTCTTTCGCTCTCTCGGCAGTGGCTCTCCACATCTGGATCTGGATCACATCATTCTCAAGTCTACATTAATTTCATATTTTGTGTTTTGTTTTACTTTTAGAGAGTCTGGGGGTGTGAGGAAAGAAACTCACTTTTTTTTGTGAAGACCTTCAGCTAAGAATTCTTTAGCTTACAGCATATGTCTAATGGATGGCTTTGTGTGTGTGTGTGTGTGTGTGTGTGTGTGTGTGTGTGTGTGTGTGTGTGTGTAATTTCATTTGAGTTTTTCATTACACTTTTTCAAAGTCATGATATACTGTATATTCTAAAGTTTAGATTATCTCATACTGAATATTCAGTCCTTCCTGATTTATCAGAGGAACACACTTAACATGTATTACGGTATGTGATCTCTCAAGGTCCATGTCCTTGAAAATCACACACTGACATATTTCCCTATCTTGCTCTTCCCTCAATTTATCACATTAACCAGTAACGACTCCAGATGTTTTCTCTTCATTTTTTTTTATTCAGCTAAATTGCTAATTGAATCTGGCTATAAAAGAGCAGATGCTTTCATGCTCAGAATGCAGTAGACATGACAGGACGATGTTGAAAACCGGCTTAGGATTTAACCCTCTCTTGTCCTTAAAAGAAGGCGCAAATAACAAGACTATTATAGACCAGATATTACTGCTAAAGGAATGTTAAAAGAATGAATCCAAATGTGTTTTACAGTTAAGTTAAAGTTCACAAGTTCACTGAAACTTCCTACACTAAGCCACACACAGCACCTCTAAAATTATGGTGAATGTACCTGATGCAAAAGTAAACCGTGAACAGATTTCCACGCAGAATTTTAGCGTGAGCGTTCCGACAGGCACACCTAAAGAGGGCAGTGCATTTGGGCTGAATTAAAGAGGAGCAGATGAATATAAGTGCTTGTCAATTTCCATAATTGTCATAAAAGGCATTTTTAAACTGCTGAAGTTCCCATGACAAATGTGGTTAAATACATCATTCCAGAACAGAGAACCTTTTCCTTTTTTTCTTGAAAAAAAATTAACTGAGATTTGTTTTTTTTTATCCACCATTTGTTTCCAATTTGCAGAAACACAGCACGGCTGTGGGTTTTCCCCATTTTACAATGCCATTACAGAACAATGTGCTTTGTTTGTAGCGTTAACTTTAATTTTTACAGTGCTTATCCCTGAACCATGGCCATTCCTTACTTCTCAGCTTCACTATCAGTGGATTCACGATGGGATACAGGGACTCTTTCCGTGCTGTTTTATTTAAGGATGTTATTCTTGGCCTCTGCATAGCCCAAAGTCAGCCCCTGGGTCTTTTTCCCAAGCGACTGAACCGCCCACATGTCATCCGTCATCTGACCCCATCTGCATGACAGGTCACTCATGCTTTTCCACCAGGTTGGTGTGTTTTTTTTTTTTGTGTGTGTGTGTGTGTGTGTGTGTGTGTGTGTGTGTGAATTCAGATGCATAAGCAGCAACTACATGCTGGTCTTCATAAACTTATCATTATTGCTATATAGAATGCAGTTAATGTATAATCATACACAACGTCATGTCAATAAGCACAGAACTACCAAACAATTTACATCACTTATGGACCACAATAATAAAAAGCTGATTACTGAATAGATTATTACCACATGCAGTAGGTTGAGTATTTCGCATTAAGGCATTTCAAATTTTCACACAAGTTTAATTGTAAACATATGAGAGGCAAAAGTGTGACTATAAAAAGTGAAGCAAGTGCAGTTGTACCAGTCATTTCTGATATGATGTGATACTGCCCCCTACTGAATAATCCATACCATGTGACAATATTGTTGGTGTAATAATATCAATGTGTGCGTTTGTGGGAGTTTTTATTAATGTTTATGAACGTTTTCTCTGTGAAATTTGAATGATGTCAAGATCAAATATCAAAGGGGAAAAAATGTAAACACCTTCATAGAAGATTTTGTGCAGTTAAGCATTGGTAGCAGCCAAACAATCTCCATCATAGCGTCTGCCATGATACTGTTAAAGATGTCAATATTTAAGCTATTTACATCTTCATGTTATATTATTTGCATTTCTACATATGCTACATATATACGCTCACTGTCCTCTTTATTAGGAACACCTGTACACTAGTTATCTAATCAACCAATCATGCAGATACAGGTCAAAAGCTTCAGTTAATGTTCACATCAAACAAGAACAACTGTGATCTCTGTGACTTTAACTGTGGCATGGTTGTCAAATAATCACTCTTTACAACTGTGGTGAGCAGAAAAGCATCTCCGTATGCACAGTACATCAAACCTTGAGGTGGATGAGCTACAACAGCAGAAGACTACATCAGGTTCTACTCCTATCAGCCAAGAACAGGAAGAATCTGAGGCTATCATGGGCACACACTCACACAAACTGGACAATTGAAGACTGGAAAAAGGCCAGGTGATTTGTTTTCTAATCCTCAACTGTCCAGTTTCAGTGAGTCTGTGCCCATGATCAGCTCAGATTCCTGTTCTTGGCTGACAGGAGTGGAACCCAATGTGGTCTTCTGCTGTTGTATCCCATCCACCTCAAGGCTTGATGTGCATGCTGAGATGCTTTTCTGCTCACCATGTTTATAAAGAGTGCTTATTTGAGTTACTATAGTCTTCGTGGCAGCTCAAACCAATCTGGCCATTTTCTTGTGACCTCTCTTATGAACAAGGCGTTTCCACCCACAGAACTGTCACTAACTCAGTGTTTTTCGTTTTTCGCACCATTCCGTGTGAATTCTAAGATTGATGTGTGTGAAAATCTCAGGAGATCAGCAGTCTCTGAAATACTCAAACCAGCCCATCTGGCACTAATATCCATGCCACGATCAAAGTCACAGCAATCACACTTTTTCTTCATTCCAGTGTTTGATGTGACCATTAACTGAAGCTCTTGACCTGTATTATTTGCACTGTGCTGCTGCCACATGATTAGATAACTGTATGAATGTGCAGGTGTAGAGGTGTTCCTAATAAAGTGGACAGTGAGTGTGTGTGTGTGTGTGTGTGTGTGTGTGTGTGTGTGTGTTCACTGATTCCTATAACACTGCATGCACATAATCACAGTCAAATGTAAATATTAGGCCTTTGGTGTTAAAAACTAAAGACTGACTTTGTATTAGAGGCTACATTTTTGCATTCTGTTAAGTTTGGAAAGACGTATTTTAATGCCATCCCAAGGCATCACAACTGTTAATGCTTTATTAGGTGCTCAGTGCAGTTTCTACGAATGGCTCTGTCAATCAATGACACACCTCAGTGTCTAAGAGGGAAATCGTTTCTGAAGGACTCTGTCACTAAATGCATTTTCTTCTTGTTAAGATTACTCTCTGCAATCACTCCATCCCTGTTTTCTTCTACAGATGTGGAACAGTAATTGAAGCAGTTCCCAAGGGTGTGGCACATTTGGGAACATTAAGTGGTGTCTCTTGTCACATAATATATATATTTTTTAAATTGCTCCTTTTTTTGTCAGTTGTGTGTGATTTTCTGTAATGTTCTTCTTTTTTATGATTATTTATTTATTTTGTTATAGTGTGCAGGTGGCTCCTAATGCTTGTTTTCCATTTCTATCCCATGGGGGGATGTGCTGTGCTTGCCTGGATGGGCCTCCATTTTCACCCGTCATCACTGTGGCACTTTTACCAGGACATACATAAGCATGATGTTGCAGATCCTGAGAAATGGACTGCCTATTGGAGCTGACACCCAGAAACTTAAGCTTTTCTTTTGTCCCACTGTTGATGTCTATCACTTGTCCAAGGTGTGTGAATGATACAGGATGGCAGATGTGCTTTCCATATAAACAGAATAGTAGAATATATCACAATATATACGTCTCTTTGGTACAGTGTAGTTTATATTTCTCATTTTTAATGAGAATAACAGAAATGGCAACATTGCAGGAGAAGTTCAAGTAGTAAGTTATGATGTTAAGGACATGTCTGGTATAAATTTGTTGGGTTTTTTTTCATGGTTGTAATTCAATACACATTCAAGGAGTATTTAAGTATACACCAATCTGAGTACTGTGATCACTTCTGTATTAGAGAAGTGAAAAGCAAAAACTTTCTTACGCACATCAGCATGACAGTTGCACAGTACTAGATGAAAGCCTAAAGTTAGGTATGTGAGTGGTCAAGTCAATTTAATAGCTAAGGGTGTTACATAACACGGATGGAGGGAGGCAGGATGCATGCGCAGGGGGAAAAGTCAGTTTATTAGTAACAGTTCATTCAAAAGTAATGGAACATAAAACAAACCATAATCCATCAAAAGGTAAGGTAATAATCCAAAAGAGATAATCCATCCGGCAGTAATTCCCAAAAGAGATAATCCACACGACATATATTCCAAAAGAGATTGAACATAGGAATGAAGCAAAACAAAACAAAAGCACATGCATGAAACTAGGCTATGGTCTAGGAGCTACGAACGATAAGCTAATACCTAATGAGCTATGGTCTAGGAACTATGAACAGGGAGCTATGAACTACGGTCTAGGAACCATGAACTAAGGGCGAGAGGAAGCGAGAAGATAGCAGGCGTACAGCACATGCTAAGTCGAACTCTATCTAGTCTATTTAATACTCTGCGAGGAAGCAGAAACGGGAGGAGGTTTATATACACAAACAAATCAGAAACAAACGACGTTAAACACAGAACACCTGAAACTAATAATTAAACCATAAATGGAAAACCTATCAATGAACAGGGGCGGAGACATGACATAAACCGGAGAACCAATAAACATAAAGGAGGCGGAGACATGACGTAAACGAAAACACAAGCACATGGTGATGTAAACAAAGCGAGAGTTTGTGAATGCATAGTCCAATGGGTTTTTGTGAATGGAGAGGCGCTGCTCTCAGCAACATGGCACGAGGAATGCGGAAGTGTTCGAGCGACTCCGAGAATGAGGGAAACTCTAACAGAGCCCCCCCCCCCCCAAAGGCGCTTCTCCCGTAGTGCCGAAAGTTCTGACCACTCTGGCGGACCTGGGCCCCTGGGCAGGACCCAAGGCTGGCGATGTCCAGTGTCCCGAGGCCAGAGCAGAGCGTGTCGGGTTGTCCCTTCGGCCCTGGTTGAGAACTTGGTCGAGAACTCGGAGTGATGCGTGACCTGGTGCTTGACTTGGAGTTTGGAGCTGTGCTTGACCTGGTGCTTGGCTTGGAACTTGGAGCTGTGCCTTACCTGGTGCTTGGCTTGGTGCTTGACTTGGAGCTTGGAGTGATGCGTGACCTGGTGCTTGACTTGGAGCTTGGAGCTGTGCTTGACCTGGTGCTTGACTTGGAGCTTGGAGCGATGCTTGACCTGGTGCTTGGCTTGGAGCTTGGAGCGGTGCTTGACCTGGTGCTTGGCTTGGAGCTGGGAGCGGTGCTTGACTTGGAGACAGACTTGGAGACAGACTTGGAGACAGGTCAGGGAACTGGACTGAGAACTGGACTGGAAACTAGGCTAGAAACAGAACCGTAAACAAAATCAAAAACCTGACTGGGAACAGAACTGGCAACAGAACTGGAAATGAAATTAGAAACCTGACTGGAAACAGAGCTGGAAACAGAGATGGAAACAGAGCTGGATATGAAACTAGAAACCGGACAGGAGACAGAGGTGGAGACAGAGGTGGAGTCTGGACTAGATTCTGGACTGAGACCTTGACTGGAAACTGGACTGGGACCTGGACTGAAAACTAGACTAGATTCTGGATGTGACACTGGGTCTGAACTGAGGCATGGGCTAAAGCATGGATTGGAACATGACTCTGGGTATGAATCTGGACTGAGACATGGACTAGGATATGGGTCAGGACAGAAACCTGGATCTGGACTTGGACATAGACTAGGACTTGCAAAGGAGGTCATCCCGTGGACCTCGGACATGGACTTGGCTTGGGAGGAGGTCATCCCGTGGACCTCTGACATGGACTTGGCTTGGGAGGAGGTCATCCCGTGGACCTCTGACGTGGACTTGGCTTCGGAGGAGGTCATCCCGTGGACCTCTGACGTGGACTTGGCTTCGGAGGAGATCATCCCGTGGACCACTGACGTGGACTTGGCTTGGGAGGAGGTCATCCCGTGGACCTCGGACGTGGACTTGGCTTGGGAGGAGGTCATCCCGTGGACCTCGGACGTGGACTTGGCTTGGGAGGAGGTCATCCCGTGGACCTCTGACGTGGACTTGGCTTGGGAGGAGGTCATCCCGTGGACCTCTGACGTGGACTTGGCTTGGGAGGAGGTCATCCCGTGGACCTCTGACGTGGACTTGGCTTCGGAGGTGGTCATCCCGTGGACCTCTGACGTGGACTTGGCTTCGGAGGTGGTCATCCCGTGGACCTCTGACGTGGACTTGGCTTCGGAGGAGGTCATCCCGTGGACCTCTGACGTGGACTTGGCTTCGGAGGAGGTCATCCCGTGGACCTCTGACGTGGACTTGGCTTCGGAGGAGGTCATCCCGTGGACCTCTGACGTGGACTTGGCTTCGGAGGAGGTCATCCCATGGACTTCTGACATGAACTTGGCTTCGGAGGAGGTCATCTCATGGACCTCAGACATGAGCAGGATAGGAGTGGATGTCTCCTCGTGGACCTCCGGCAGGCGCAGGACAGGAACGAAGGTCTCCTCGTGGACCGCCGAAGGGCGCTCCCCTGGGGAGACCTCCTGCTGGGTCTCCTGCTGGAGCTCGGGGCTGGAGGTTGCCACGTTAACCTCCAGGGGCAGCTCCGCTGAGGAGACCTCCTGCTGGGCGTCTGGCTGGAGCTCTGGGTTGGAGGTTGCCACGTTAACCTCCAGGAGCAGCTCCGATGAGGAGACCTCCTGCTGGGCCTCCTGCTGGAGCTCGGGGCTGAAGGTTGCCACGTTAACCTCCAGGGGCAGCTCCACTGAGGAGACCTCCTGCTGGGCCTCCGGCTGGAGCTCGGGCTGGAGGTTGCCACGTTAATCTCCAGGTGGCGCTCCGCTGAGGTGACCTTCTGCTGGGCCTCCGGCTGGAGCTCGGGGCTGGGGTCGCTTGTGTACTCGCCAGCTGTCCTTGAAACAGACCTTCGAGCAGAAGTAGTAGCTCCTTGTTCCCTGTTTTTGACAGGTGGGGCACTGTAAGCTGGCCTGTCGGGTGCAGCCCTCGGTTGCGCACTCCTGGGTCCGGGGCTGAGAGGTGCAGGCTGCCACATTTGCCTGCTTCCTCTCGTAGTACTCCAGGAACGACTGGCTGGACCGATTGCCCAGGCGGTCCTTCCCCAAGAAGGTCCTGAGGTCAGGCATTAATTCGGGGCTCCCGAATAACTGGACCAGTAGATCCACAAAGCCGGAAACCGTATATATCCTGGTGGACCCACTGGCGAGCAGAACCGACCAGGCGGGACAGGAGGAACCTCAACCACTGTTCTTCGGTGGGCATGGGATCCTCCAAACTGAGAAAGTACATTTGGGCCTTCCACAAAAAACACTGATGCCACATGGAGAAACCATCATATGCATCCGGGGCATTAATAAAAGTCTATTGTTCGAAGGAAATTGAATCAAGGGAAGGAACAAAAAATTTGGCATGGCCGGCCCAAGATTTCCCCGCTGCATCCATGTTTGGGCGGAGTATTCTGTTACGTAACACGGACGGAGGGAGGCAGGATGCATGCGCAGGGGAAAAAGTCAGTTTATTAGGAACAGTTCATTCAAACGTAATGGAACATAAAACAAACCATAATCCATCAAAAGGTAAGGTAATAATCCAAAAGAGATAATCCATCCGGCAGTAATTCCCAAAAGAGATAATCCACACGGCACATACTCCAAAAGAGATTGAACATAGGAACGAAGCAAAACAAAACAAAAGCACACGCACGAAACTAGGCTATGGTCTAGGAGCTACGAACGATGAGCTAATAGCTAATGAGCTATGGTCTAGGAACCATGAACTAAGGGCGAGAGGAAGCGAGAAGATAGCAGGCGTACAGCACATGCTAAGTCGAACTCTACCTAGTCTATTTAATACTCTGCGAGGAAGCGGAAACGGGAGGAGGTTTATATACACAAATAAATCAGAAACAAACGAAGTTAAACACTGAACACCTGAAACTAATAATTAAACCATAAACGGAAAACCTATCAATGAACAGGGGCGGAGACATGACATAAGCCGGAGAACCAATAAACATAAAGGAGGCGGAGACATGACGTAAATGAAAACACAAGCACATGGTGATGTAAACAAAGCGAGAGTTCGTGAATGCATAGTCCAGCGGGTTTTTGTGAATGGAGAGGCGCTGCTCTCAGCAACGCGGCGCGAGGAATGCGGAAGTGTTCGAGCGACTCTGAGAACGAGGGAAACTCTAACAAAGGGGGAAAAAACAGCAGCCAGATTTGTGGTTTAAGGTATTACAAGTATCTAGTTAGGTTTGGAAAGATTTCTTAATATCTTTATTTTTATTTGACCTTTTCCACACCCAAAATTACCTTATTTTCAAAGACAAGACAAAAAAAAAAAAAAACCCGCAAAGACAGTAAAAGGCATTAAAATGAAAATGGTCAGCTGAGTTCTCCTAAGGCTGTAGCTGTATTCAGATCAGCATTGTTTTGTTAGAAACCGTGGTGGACTTCTGATGGACAGTACGACTCAGGTGGACTTTGGACTTGAGCATGTCCCAGGAAATGCCCCCTCAACTTGAAATTTCAACTCGTCAGCTTGGGGGTAATCTTCTCAACTACCAGTTCCTTCCCTGTTTACGGAGTGGCGTCAAATCAACATGGCCGAGCACACTGTGCCCATAGTAAAATCCCTCTTCTCTACTTTTACATTATTTTAGAGCAGTATTGGCTTTAGCTCAGTTAATATAGCTACAGAGTCAGAACTTGGTTAAATCTATAACACTGACCATACTAGTCGCTGTTTTGAGAAGGTAATCACAAACAGAGTAATCATTAATGTTAGCTTGTTGCTAATGCAAATTATTGTCCAATGGCTAGCTTGTTGCTAACGCTTATTGTCCAATGTTGTTGTTGTACTGCAATTGTTGTCAGACAGCAACGTGGCTGGCCCATGTAATTTCTGAGGAGGCTCAGGTCCTTTAATGTGTGCACTTTAATGTAGGCTTCTACCAGTCTGTGCTGGTCAGTGTTATCTTCTTTGCTGTGGTGTGCTGGGGAGGTGGCTTTGGGATGTGTAGTGCCAACAAACTGAGCAAGTTGGTGAGGAAGGCCAGCTCTGTGGTGGGGATGGAACTGGACACTTGAACTGATAAAAAGCCAGATGGTCCCTCTCCTCTTTAGTCCTCTTTAGTTTAGAGGATGCGGCGTCCATGGTTTACAAAAAAAATTTAAATTTCTATTCGTCTGACCACAGAACAGTTTTCCACTTTGCCTCAGACCACCATATTTAACTTCCATTTAAATATGGTGGTGGCTCTTTAATGTTTTGGGGCTGTTTTTCTGCCAGAGGACCTGGACATTTTGTTAGGATACATGGCATCATGGACTCTATCAAATATCAACAGATATTAAATGAAAACCTGACTGCCTCTGCCAGAAAGCTTTAAATGGGCCGTGGTTGGATCTTCCAGCAGGACAGTGATCCAAAACATACATCAAAATCATCACAAAAATGGTTTACTGACCACAACATCAAGGTCCTGCCATGGCCATCCCAGTCCCCTGACTTGGGGTGAACTGAAGAGGAGAGTCCACCAGGGTGGACCTCAATATTTGAAGGATCTGGAGAGATATGGAGGAATGGTCTCAGATCCCTTGCCATGTATTCTCCAACCTCATCAGGCATTATAGCAGAAGACTCAAAGCTGTTATCTTGGCAAAGGAAGGTAGCACAAAGTATTGACTAAAAGAGGTGCCAATAATTGTTGCACACCTATATTTAACAAAGTTTTTTTTATATATATAAACCTGTGTTTTGTTTGCAATTGTTTGATATCCATGAGAACAGAGTATTTTTGTGAGTTTTTTAAACAAAAAATCAAAAGGTTAAACAATAAGGACAATTTTTCACAGCCTTCTTTGCTCATATTTACCAAGGGTGCCAATATTAATGGAGGGCACTGTACATTGCAGTGCCAGTAAACAAAACACGCAAATGGAAAGTGACTAGGTGCTGCAGTCAACTCTCAGCTGATCAGTCAGGGTGGCTGAACAGTGATGAGGGATGGTGTTACATATGAAGGGTGAACTCCTGAGCCTAAAGCTATATACACAAGCATTACAGAAGTATTAAGTGTTCTGAGAATAAAAACCGTATTGTGTACATAGATATGAGTACTCAGTAAAAGAGCAAACCAACAAGAGCTTGTCTTTTAGCTACCATTAGCTGGCTAGCTCTCACTGTGGCAATCGAGGTCACATTGTTTCAATATTGGATGTAAACAGTGTATATTTTTAGGTTTTGATGGTGTGTAAAAAATAATGGTGGGAGCTCTAAACCTACAGAACTATATATAGATGAACCTTATAAGGAGGCAAGAAAAATATAAAAACAACAACATAAATAAATAAAGATATTATAGATCTTATAGATTTCCAGATGATGAGTGGACCAATGATGCGTTCTCCTACTTTGTTTCTGCTAGTTTGATATTTTGCATCTGGCTTAAGTGCTTATTTTGAAAAACAGAGATTTAGTTACATTCCAGTGAACTTATTTCTTTCAAAAGAAATAAGCCAGTAATGTAATGTATATTATTATCACAATTCCATATCACATTATAGGCATTTATAAACCCAAGGAGTGAAATTATGGAAATACACTCTGATATTTTTCAATATGCTGTAGAAAGTGAAGTTTCTGTGTCTTATTGCTGAAACATAAGCCATTATGTGACTTGCTATCACTTCAGAGACCTTATTGTTACCCTCCATCTGGATCTACAGCATTACAGGCAAACAAGTCATTAGACAGAATTGATTATTTATCTTGCTTTAATGTCTCACACCAATAGATATAGGAAACTGCTGCTAACCACTTTCATACATCAGCAACCCCAGCACATTAGCAGGGTGAGAATCACTCGTGCTATTCTATGAAGAAATGCTGATGTACCGTGATAAAATCATCTGTAGCTCCCAATATGTTTAAATGATTTTACAAAATTTGCTTAGTTACAGAGGTCACACATTTCTGTTTATAGCAGGTGATGTAAATGTAAAGGTACAGTATGTCCACTGCTGATGACTTGATTGAGAATATCTGCTAAAAGTTCGGGCAAAGCTGTGGAATGTAGGCTCATGTGCATATATGGTGGATCAAAAATATTCATAAACCAAAACTGGTCTGTCTTGAGGAAGCAATTTATTGCTGTTAATCATTTTCAACACAAAAAATGACTATAATAATAGATTTTTTTTAAAATTATTATTCATATGAGGTTTCACCAATAACACAATCATATAAAATCAAAGTAAAGCCTTCGTGTATATAATCACAAATTCATATATAGGATATATATACAGAGGTTATATACACATACAGTGGGTATAGAAAAGAATCACCCCCCTTTAAAATAAACACATTTTGTTGCTTTTCAGCCTGAAATGAAGACGGACACCGTTTTTCTTTTATCCAGCTGTATTTACTTATAACATCCAAGTGAAACATATAACACCAACATGTCAGAAAAAAATTAAAAAATTAAAAAACAGAATCACTGAGTAGGATCACCCCCATTTTTTTTAATTACAGCCTTTAGTCTGTTGGGATATGTCTCTACTAACTTTGCACATCTAGACTTTGCAATATTTGCCCACTCTTCTTTGCAGAACTGCTCAAGTTCAGTTAAATTTGATGGTGACCGTTTGTGGACTGCAGTCTTCAAGTCATTCCACAGATTTTCAATGGGGTTTAAGTCTGGACTCTGACTAGGCCATGCAAGGACATTCACCTTTTTCTCCTTCAACCACTGTGTGGTCAGTTTTGTTGTGTGCTTTGGGTCATTGTCATGTTGGAAGGTAAACCTTCTTCCCACTGACAACTTTCTGGCAGAGGGCAAGCAGATTTTCCTCAAGAATTTGATGGTATTTTGCCCCATCCATTTTCCTTCTATCCTGACAAGTGCTCCAGTCCCTGCTGCAGAGAAACACCCCCATAACAGGATATTACCACCTCCATGCTTTACTGTAGGAATGGTGTTATTTGGATGGTGAGCTGTATTGGATTTCCACCTGACATATCATTTGGTGTTGAGGCCAAGTAATTCAATTTTAGTCTCATCTGACCATAACAACTTTTTTCATGTGGCCTTTTTTCAATCTTCAAGGTGTGTTCATGTGGACTTTCTTGAGGAGTGGCTTTTTTCTTGCAACCCTCCCATACAAGCCACATTTGTGGAGAATTTGTGATATTGTTGTCACATGCACACAATGACCACTCTTTGTCATAAATTCCTGCAACTGCTTCAGAGTTGCTGTAGGCCTCTTGGTAGCCTCTCTGACCAGTTTCCTCCTGGCTCTTTCATCCAGTTTGGAGCGACATCCTGATCCAGGGAGGGTCTGTGTTGTACCAAATTTACATTTACATTTATGTCATTTGGCAGACGCCCTTATCCAGAGCGACTTATATTTATGTCATTTATACAACTACAACCAAATACCTTCAACTTCTTAATAATGGACTTCACTGTGCTTCTAGGCATTGATAAAGCCTTTGAAATTTTTTTGTATCCATCTCCTGACTTGTGCCTGTCCACAACTTTATCCCAGAGATCTTCTGACAGTGCCTTGCGACCCATAGTTGATTGTTTGCTTCAGTTGCACTACCAAGGACTGAAAAATGCTCCAGGAAAGCTCTTTTCATGCTGAGCTAATCAAAATGACCACAGCTGATCACAGTTGAAAGTCAAATGGCTTTGTGTGCCATTGAGAAGGTGATTAGCTACACCTTGTTGAATTTACAAGTCATTTTTAGGAGGGAGGTGATCCTTTTTCCAGCTCAGTGATTTTCGGGGGTCTTTTCATGTTGGTGTTGTATCTTTCACTTAGATGTTATAAGTACTGAGCACTGAGTAAATACAGCTGGATAAAACAAAAACTGTGTCGGTCTTCATTTCAGGCTGAAAAGCAACAAAATGTGATTATTTTAAAGGGGGGAGATTCTTTTCTATACCCACTACACACATATATATATATATATATATATATATATATATATATATATATATATATATATATATATATATATATATATATATATATATATACACACACACATGTTGCTGAACCTTTACATCAACATATATACAGTCAGGTCCATAAGTATTTGGACAATGACACAATTTTTTTTTTTTTTTGCCTCTGTACACCACCACAGTGGATTTGAAATGAAGCAATTAAGATGTGGTTGACTTGCACAAAAATATTGCATTAACCATTTAGGAATTACAGCCTTTTTGTTTACATAGTTCCTCCATTTTCATAACCTCAGAAGTAATTGGACAATTGACTGATAAGCAATTCGATAAATTAAGGAGATAAAAGATCTGCAGTTTCCAAGCATTGAATTTGCATTTAGTAGCCGTTCATGGGAACTCTTAATATGTGGTTCAAAGAGGTGTTGATGCAAGTGAAGGAAGCCATCATTAGGCTGAAAAAAAACAGACCTATCAGAGAGAGAGCAGAAACTTTAGAAGTGGCCAAATCAATTTGGTACATTCTTAAAAAGAAGGAATGCACTGGTGAGCTCAGCAACACCAAAAGGCCTGGAAGATCATGCAAGACAACTAGTGGATGATGGCAGAATTCTTTTCTTGTTGAAGAAAAAGCCCTTCACAACATCCAGCCAAGTCAAGAACACTCTGGAGGAGGTAGGCATATCATTGTCAAAGTCTACAATCAAGAGACCTTCATGAATGTAAATACAGAGGGTTTACCTCAAGATGTAAACCACTGGTAACACTCAAGAACAGAAAGGCCAGATTAGATTTGCTAGAAAACCTTTGCTAGATTAACTTCTACCAGAATGATGGGTAGAGAAGAGTATGGATAAGGAAAGGACGGGCTCATGATCCAAAGCATACCACATCATCTGTCAAGCATGGTGGAGGAGGTGTTATGGCATGGGCATGTATGGATGCCAAGGGAACTGGGTCACTGGTGTTTATTTCAAATCCATTGTGGTGGTGTACAGAGGCAAAAATATGAAAATTGTGTCACTGTCTAAATATATATATGGACCTGACTGTACATCATAGATTTATCAAGTAACAATGTTAACTAAAGTTAGCTAAATTGATGTAACAGATGAACACAGCCTACCTCACAAACAGCACTCAATCATAAATCCAAATAAAATTCTATTTACAAAACTAAACTTGGCACACACGTGTTAGCACTTTGTGTATAATTTGCATCTCAATTATGTTGCAATGACCTCATTTGCTAATTGAGAATGCGTTGGCACAATGTTGCTTTGTGATCATACTTTTTTTTTGCTACTGTGATTTAAACCTGATGGTGTTATAATAATAATAATAATTCGTTACATTTATATAGCACTTTTCTAGGCACTCAAAGCACTTTACATTATACAGTATGGGGGGGAAATCTCCTCAAACACCACCAGTGTGTAGCATCCACCTGGATGATGCGACGGCAGCCATAGTGCTCCAGAACGCCCACCACACACCAGCTGTTGGTGGAGAGGAGAGGAGAGAGATGTAGCCAATTCAGGGATGGAGATTATTAGGGGGCCATGATAGATAAGGGTCAGTGGGGGAATTTCGCCAGTTGTAAAATAGTACTCTTGGTGATGAGTTTCAGCTCAGGTTCCCTTAATGAAAATTTCATTTCTTGATTAATCAACATAATACTCTAACATTTTTTAAGCTATAAAATTGCAGTATTAAGAACATGCATTAGCAACGATCCAAAACCACATGGTTCGAATGGCTTTCCAATTAACAAACAAGCTAAATGCTGGCATGTAATTTGGGCATTCTTGACATTCTGTTAGTGCTGGCTGGAAGTGTGTGTGTGTGTGTGTGTGTGTCTGCTATCTGGGATTAAAACATGGATGGCCTCTTCCTCATGGTTTACTTTCAGACTTTCAGTAACAGAATTCTAGGGATGAAATTGTTGCCAGGTGTGCCCTGTAAACACTGCACAGATAGCACACACATCCAGCCAATGACAGCACATATCCAAAATTTCATGGATGTGATATAGCACCTTTGTTAATTATAGAGACATCAGCACTTCATTTTGGGTAACATATGAAATATATTTTTGGCAAACTGCCAGCATAGCTTATACGTGTGTAATAATGACAGGTTTTGTATTTTAATGTACATTTCGAGTATCAATTTACACAGCCCTTATGTCGCCGATACTTTTGTATAGCAGAGACCGGGGATGGTTGAAAACTCTGGTAAGGTATAACAGATCAGACCAACAATCATGTATAAGCAAGAGTCATATGTTTACTACTGTGCTCACCTACTTTCTTGGGGTGCACACTGGGAGCACACTGATAATGATAAAAGTAAAAAGTAAAAAAGCTAGGACTTGCATTAGATCAAAAAGTAATCTTCCAAATAAACTATGATGTTCTGCATCCATGCATCTCTGACCAACATTTTACAACAAATAGAAATATAATGACTGACAGGGGTGAAGTTAGTTGTAACACTTGCAGGAAATGGCATCCCCACCTGTCCATCAGAAGTGCACAGGTTGCTATAAGCTGAAAGCTTTAAACATGGAGATTTTTCAGAAGCTTATTAAGAGGCATAGCACTGATGAAAGTGACATGATATATGGATGAGACCTTTACAACTGTTCAGACACCTGACCATTTAGTTGCAGGACATGGATTCCAGCAAGTTAGTACAATCATGCACTGCATTTGATTTGGTTGACCATGACATACTCCTGTCTCGCCTGGAGACATGTGTGGGTCTTGGTGGCACTGTATTAAAATGGTTTTGCTCCTATTTGTCAAACAGGTGGTTTACTGTCTGTCTGGGACATCATTCTTCTTCCAGCATACCTCTTGGTTGTGGTGTTCCGCAGGGATCAGTTCTTGGTCCGGTGTTGTTTTCCCTGTATATGCTTCCCATGGCCTCCATTTTTGATAAATGTGGAGTGTCCTTTCATTTATATGAAGACGATACCCAAATCTATCTTCCCTTACACCGTAATAATAAAAACTCACTTCAGCCGCTGTTAGACTGCCTAGTTGAACTTAAACTTTGGCTTTCAAGTAATTTCTTAAACCTCAACGAAAAGAAGACTGAACTCATTTTGTTTGGCCCTAATGAAAACAGTGTTTTTGAGTGTGCCAGTAACCTGGGTGTACTATTTGACAGCAGCCTAAACATGATGCAGCTGCCAGGCTTCTCAAAGGGAAGCGCAAATTTGATCACACCTATTTTAGTCTCTTTGCACTGGCTCCCTGTTAAGTATAGGATAGACTTTAAAATCATATTATTTGTCTACAAAGCCCTCAATAATCTGGCACCTCAATACTTAACTGACACTTCTTCTCAAACCTTAAGATCACATGACCATCAACTTCTCACTGTCCCTAGAGCCAAACTTAAAAACCGAGGTAATCGCGCCTTTGCCACCGCTGGTCCGCAACTCTGGAATAGCCTCCCTCTTTATATCAGGCATGCTCCATCCATCCCTGCTTTTAAATCTTCTCTTAAGACTTATCTATTTTCCCTGGCTTTTAACATCCCCTAACTAAATTATTTTGGGGTCTTTTATATTTTTGACTTTATTGTTTGTTTATTTTGTCTTTACTTTTTCTCTGTCTTAATTTATTTCTTTATTCACTGTACAGCACTTTGGTCAACCTCAGTTGTTTTTAAATGTGCTTTATAAATAAACATTGATTGATTGATTGATGCACAGAGAGGTATCATGGTATCACTGGTGTGTGCAGTACAAGCATTGGAACATACCATCCTCACCCTTCCTTGTTTTCCCATGCAAGCTATAAAAGGAGTTCTTTGTACACAATGGACCACCTGGGAGTGCTGGGAGTGGTATAGCCCCTCTGGGTGAATGCAAGAGGATGATTTCCTTTTGTTCCACACTCACTGTGCATGAAAGTCAAAGAGGAAGCTGTTATTCCTGCTTGATAAGCACAGTTTACATGTTTCACTGAAAGCTGAAAGCCTCACTCCTCAATATTCTCATAAGTTGCAACCACTATATCAAAGTGTCTACAGTCCTTTAAAGAAAACAATCAACTTTGCAAGTGATGTCTGGATGAGGATAAATCCTTCTGATGACAATCCACAGGAATCTGACATTTAGAAAATGCAGTAATTTTTGCTCAACTAGACATCTCAACCACCCCTACAGCTCAACTAGCCATCTCAACCACCCCTACAGCTCAACTAGCCATCTTAAACCCCTCTACTGCTCAACTAGCCATCTCAACCACCCCTACAGCTCAACTAGCCATCTCAACCACCCCTACAGCTCAACTAGCCATCTTAAACCCCTCTACTGCTCAACTAGCCATCTCAACCACCCCGACTGCTCAACTAGCCATCTCAGCTACTTCTAGCCATCCCCTACTGCTCAACTAACCATCTCAACCCCCTCTACTGCTCAACTAGCCATCTCAACCCCAGATTTTTTTTTTTAAACCAGATTTTAAAATGCAATAACTTTACTTGTGTTTGAGATGCATGAAATATGACACATATTTTTCAAAACATCACATAGTAGAAAACGTCATCATTTCACTACGTGAAGGGTTTTCCAAGCCGTTACACATCTGCCACTTCCTCCCAAGCACATGGAAATACAAACAAAACTAGAGTTCATGAATGAACAGTCCGGAGGGTCTTTATGAATAACGCTCGCGCTACTCTTTATAGTAGCACGAAGCGTGAAATGCGGAAGTGCGCTACTTCGCTAGCCTCTGCTAGCAGTGTAGCGAGAGGGAGATTCTAACAGTAACTCTGATTAAGCTGTCATGTTTAATCAATCAACAGTGCATTTCAAATCAGTGAATTTAATTGGACTTAAGATTTAAGTTGATTAAATAAAATGCAGTATACTCCTTTATATCTAGCTCAAAAGGATCAGCAGCCAAAGAGACCCATTAACTGACAGTCATGTGCTTTCATTTCATACATTCCTCATGTAAGCTTTTGTAATGCAAATTGTAATTCGTAGGCTCAGTTTCTGCTTTTTGTAACAGTGGCACAATGTGACATCAATTCATGAAGTCTGTAATATTATGATAGATGTCGAAATGAGTACAATTTGTAGTAGACAGATGGAGTTGTGAAATGTGATACTCATATGATATTTTACATTTAAGTGACAAAATAATTTTTCCAAAAAAAAAATAAATAAATAAAAATACTGACTTGTTTTTGACTCATAATTGTTTCTAGAAGAAAGTTGAGAAATCAAACATTCATAAATCTGAACAAAAAGTGTCCACTTCAGCATTAACAGAGTTGACTTGGAAGCCCAGGTAAGCAATTCTACAGGCTGTTCTTTGGTTATGATGTGTAGTCTAGATAAATCTATAATAAAAAATGGGATCAACATGTACAGAAATATATTTTGGGTGATTAAAATATACTTAAATTGCAGCACCTGTAAATGTCATCCTGTCACAGTCTTTCTATTTTTAAAAGCATGCAATGTTCTGTATTAGCAGTGCATCAGATACTAAAAGCGATTTCTAATCTACCCTTACCTGCTACCCAGTAACTGCGGATATACAGTACATTTGGGTCATTCGAACTCAGTCATTAATTTTAGCTGCAAAATAAATCAGAAATTATGAAAATACGAGAGCGTTTTGTAAAACAGCCATGAAGACCTTTTTGTGATTTATGAACAATAACAATAATGAACAATAAAGATAAGAAAATGCATTTAACAAAAAATAAAAAATCACACAAAGGTCTTCAACAGGAAAAACAGTGTGAAATTTGTAAATATTTTATTTGTAATATTGACCTTTAGTATTCAGCCACATTAATTGCATGGCTTTTTAACTGAAAATGGTATTAATGTACTGTACATTTCCCCATCATTATTGTTTGCAACCAAATAATTAACAGTAAGTACTGCATGGCCATTTGATTGAAAAAAAACAACAACAAAAAAAAACCACCACCACACGGTTATGTATATAAATAGCAATTTATCAAACTAATTACATCAAAAATAATAAATAATTTAATCATTAAGCAATATTGCACAAGTAAAAGTGTGTTTATACTGAATATCGGCACAGCAGCGTGATTCAGCCGTGAGAAATCACAGCCATGCTGATATTCGGTATAACTGCATGATTGCGAGTGTGATATTGATCTTATACAACAGTTCTGTAAACAAGAAATTAATAGTGACATTAATAAGTGATATTTCGGACACAATATGGCCAACTGTTCTGTTTATTTTTACTCCTCTAAGTGGAAACAGATCCCAAAGAAGTTACACTCACTTCATCTGAAGAGCTTTCACATTTTGAGTCAAAAGTTATATTCCTGAAAATATGTTCGCTGATAATGTCTCTAACACCACTGTAGTAACCGTTTCGAACCATGAAGTGGAATTTTGTGTGGTGAACACAGACGAGCGGAGCGATGCACACAGTGAAACGTCCCAGTGCGTTTATACAGGCACTCTTGGAATGCCACTCGACCGTGTACCAGAACTAACTGTTGTATAACTGGTTTTTATTCCTACAGTAAACGTAGATTGACTTCAGTTCTGTTTCAACGTTCAACTCAACTTCAGTCAGGAACGAATTTTAATCTTGCAGCTGAGGCGGTTACATTTTCAAAATAGCAGCAAACCGTACGCAAGATGGTTTGCATAAAAGTGTTCCTCAAAAAAAAAACATGTTTTGGTGAATCCATCATGGTAGACAACCAGAATCATCCCAGGTCTACATTTTATTCAGATCTAAATCAACATTTATTTAACATGTATATTTTAATTACTGCTAAAATTAAGCTTAAAACGATGATTAAAAGATTACTTATTCACTATTATTTACAATGTTTAAACTTTGGTGCTAATGAGCTTTAATCCATGTTCATCTGTGTTGCTGCAGCCCAGTCTTAGTGATTGGTAAAGAAAGTCTCTGAAATCAACAATTAAACCATTCGTTCAATTATCCTCATTTTGTCACTTTATTAAGTTTGTAGAATTGTCTAAAATGTCTAAAATATGGTGGAATAAGTTTAATTAAAGTTTCCGTTTGCATTCCTAAACCTGTACCATATGATATGTGGTAAATTTATTTGGTCAAACTCTCTCATGTCAAACCACCTCATTCAACATGGCTGAATAACTGCTTCCGTACTTTACGCAATGTACGCAAGTGACGTAGGCGCATCACCGTGGTAACCTGGCCGGCCCACTGACACTCGCGCAGCCTGAAACTAGTTTGGAGAGTTGAAGGTTTTGGTTTCGCGACAGCTGGACTTTCACAACTATTGGATTAAAAGGGCTGGAAGACGTCTTACCGCGACGGAAAGCCTTAATCCCTTGAGTCAAGATGCTGAATATGTGGAAAGTTAGAGAACTGGTCGATAAAGCGTAAGTATTCGTTTTATATTTTCGACGGTATTCCGCTGTTCTTTCGAGGCTCCGTAGTTCTACCTGTTCGAGAAGAGACACGTATTCATTCCCTGACGTCATGTCGCACTTTTTGATAGTAGCAGGCTAGTTAGCGTTAGCTAGCTAGCTAACTAAAGCGGCAAGTTCATTGACTTCAGTGGCTAGTTTTGCTAATTAGCTATCGAGACAGCCCAAGTGGGTTGCTGGCTTTGGCTTGTTAACGAAATTACATGTGGACAGGTCTTATGTCCCGGTTTAATTGTTTCCCCATTAAAAGAAAAAAAGAAGGTTCACTTTAAACATCAATCACTTACATACATTTGCTAAGTAGCTAACGTTAGCTAGAAAGTGTCGACGCTAGTGTGCCTATAACAACCGAATGAAGAGAATTTAGGCAGCTAATTCCGAGTTTTGAATGGGATTTACTGGGCCGATTAGACATGAAGAGCTCATAAATTAACATGTTGACAATGAGCTTAACAACTGTAGCGTATTAACACAAGTTCAGCTGATTTAGCCGTGCTGATATGACACTGCTAATGTTCATCAGGGTTACAAGGTTACTCAGGTCGGTAGATGATCGATTACTTAGAACCTGTTTGGCACAGGGTTTGTGTCGGGTGTTGCTCAGTTATATGTAAACAGAATTGGCTGTATCCGGTCTTATTTTCTAACCCAAGTTGAAATTGTCATTGAGTTTCTGACACCGTGATGTTCTCCAACACATTAGGAAGCAAGTTGGGTTGTCTAGGTTGATTGTAGCTAGGTTGGTTTGTTTTGTTTTTTTAAAAAGTTCCCGGACACTTCCTGTTAATCTGATGATTTCTAACTTCAGTCGTATATTAACGTTAGGTATACACGTGAAGTGTTTGGATCATTTGCAGACATTATAAAGTAGCTTGTGTGGGGGGAGAACTGGCCTGTGGACATGGCCTACTTTCGAGCTTGCTTCCCTAAACATGTGAATAAAACCTAGAATCTTCTATTATCACTACATCAAATCAACGAAAATGACCTTATTGTCCTTGGCGTCTAATTTTGAAGAACTATATAGTCTTATCTGGGGTGTGTGTGTGTGTGTGAGAGAGAGAGAGAGACAGGAGGGGTATTTCCAACCTTACAGTCGTAAACTTTTTCTTTGACATGTGTACCACGATGACGGCAAGGTTTCTCGCCTCACAGCTCAGTGCCTCTGACTCCGTACCAGGCGGGTTTCCGTCCACCCCCCAAACACATGCCCGGAGATGAATTGACTAGATGGTAGTGTAAATACAGGGGTTATTCCCACCTCACACTCTGTGTTCCCGGGACAGGCTCCACATCCACCACAATCCTAACCAAAATAAACCACTCAATGAAAATGAATGAACGAATGATGCAGTGGTTCTGAACCCTGGTGCTGTGGTGACTCTGCCCTGCACCACTGAAGGGTTTTCCCGCACTAATACACCCACACCAGAGTGTTTGACGAGTCGGGTTAGGTGTGTTGGTGGCAAACATCGAAGTAGTTAGTTCAGGCTTGCAAACAGCTGGACTTCAAAAGTTTGTAGCAATTTTTGTGACTACGCTTTACAATTTAACTTGAGTAACACGTTAAACTATAGATTCCTACCTGCCTTGCAATGAGATGCTTTTTTTTTTTTTAACGCTCTCGGGCATGAACCATGACATTTGCTGCATCTGGGTCCAGCTTTACTCCAGTCATCAAGCAGCAGTTCATTTTTATTTACTTTTGAATCACTTACTGGCATTGATTTTCTGATTTTGCAAGTATTGTTGTTTGGGGAAAATTCAGGTGAATAAAAACAAATTGTGGTGTTTGTACTAAAGAAAAAAAGAATAGCATGTCTTTATATATAATATGACTATTCTTTTTTTAAAATATATATACATGCTATGTGTATGTATATACATTATATTTATATATACATGATGTATACACAGTTGCAATCAAAATTATTCAACTGAAAATGCAACTTATAATGACTTCTCCAGTCTCAAAATTATTCAACCCCTTCATGGCAACCATCTTTAGTACTTAGTAGAGCACCCTTTTGCTGTTATGACCTGCTGCAAATGAGATGCATAACCAGACACCAGCTTCTGGCAGCATTCCTGAGGAATCTTAGCCCATTCCTCATGAGCAATGGCCTCCAGTTCAGTAATATTCTTGGGTTTGTGTGCTGCAACCGCCTTCTTCAAATCCCACCAGAGATTTTCTATGGGGTTCGAGTCAGGTGACTGTGATGACCCTGTAGAATCTTCCAGGACTTCTTCTGCAACCAAGCCTTGGTGGAATTTGAGGTATGCTTGGGATCACTGTCATGTTGGAAGGTCCAATGATGCCCAAGCTTCAGCTTCCTCGCAGACGGCATGATGTTTTCTTGTAGGATTTCCTGATACTTCAATGAATCCACCTTGCCTTCCACATGCTGCAGGTTTCCAGTGCCAGAGGATGCAAAGCAGCCCCAGAGCATCACCGAGCCACCACCATGCTTGACTGTGGACAGAGTGTTCTTCCTTCATTCTTCTTTCTCCAGACATATCTCTGATTCATCGTGCCGAAAAGTTCCAGTTTTGTTTCATCACTCCACAGAACAGAATCCCAAAACTTCTGTGGCTTATTTATATGATTTTGAGCTGATTTTTCTTGTGCTTTTGGGTCAGTAGTGGTGTACGTCTTTGAGTTCTGGCATGGAAACCTTCTGTGTTTAGTACGTGCCATACTGTGCTCACTGAAACCTCAGTACCTGTTGCCACCAAGTCTTGCTGCAGGTCTTTTGCAGTCACTTGAGGGTTTTTCACAACCTGCCTTCTCAGAAATCTGGTTGCAGCCGTTGATAGTTTCCTTTTTCGGTCCAGGTATTTCATGTATTTTCTGCCCCTAGCCAGTTCAAGTATTTCATGTGTTCCAGCTCAAACACACCTAGTGCAACTAATGAAGCCCTTGATTAGTTGCATCAAGTGTGCTTGAGACAACACCTGTTTTGCATATTTGTGCTGTTGTGAGGGATTCTGTTCAGTGGGTTGAATAATTTTGAGACTATTGAATTTAATTTTGAACTATTTCAGTTGCTTTTGTTTGATTTGTTCATTGCAAACAGCTGAAAGTCTGTAAATTTTGACAATAAACCTGATTTGCAATGGGAGTTGAATAATATAAATAACTGTAACTATATAGGACAGTTGTCAGATTAGTAAAAACCAAAAAGCCTCAGACCTGCTCTGTCTGACATTTAGTTTGTGCTCTTTTCAGTTTAGAAAACTGAAGGAATTTAAATTTGTTTTCTTAAAAATCTTCTCCTGACCTATTCCCTGCAGTGTGACATTTACAGCATGCTAGTTCCTGGCCAGGACAGCTCTGTGTTTGAATATGCAGGCTTTCATTCCAGCCAAATAGGAGGCACGATTGGTAGTTGATTGGAAACCAAGACGAAATGTTTAGGCAAGTGGAATCAGGTCCTTTGTTCATGTGAAGGGGGAATTAAGTTTAGTTTTAATATGTAGTAAAGTCTAGCAGGGGGGGAAACAAGGTTTTTTATTTCTGAGTTGGAGCATTACAGGAAGTCCTTTGAGAACGTATGTATTGAGCAAACAGCAGTTACTTTATGAGTCTTGTCAGTAGGGAAGTTGACGCGTCTCATGAAAGCCACTATCAGCAGGAAATAAAGAAAATGCAGCAGTGTGTATCAGTGCAACAGATCTGGGTTGTTGAAAGCGCAAAGCCTGCAGAAAATGGCCTAAATAAAAAAGAATCTCCTTTGAAAATAGTAATTTTAAGGAGTGGCTTGCATTAGACTATTTGCACCTAAACTTGTTTATTCTTGTTGATTGCTCATGCTACATTTGTGATTTCCCAGGACTTGATGCTTGTGGTTTAAAAAAAAAAAAAAGAAAAGTTAGGTTGCCCAGTGCTCATCTGAATGTTGCAGACTTCTCACTGAAACTAGTATATACTACTTTGCAGCAGGGGATGTGTTAGTTTATATACAATTATATTTATTAAGCTTTTTCCTCTAGAGAAGCCATGGTTCGGGCTTTGTTGCTTTGACTTCTAAAACAAAGTAGACCGTAGCTTGTCAAAATTATATTGCATGCCAGTGGTTTTCATCGGATGTTCTTTTGATTAACACGCTCGCTCTCAATTTTCTGCAGCCCCACCTAATTTTTCAGCTCTCGCCTCTTGCAGAACCAGACTGCCTGTTTTGTGTCATTCATGTCCCTTTAGTGCTTTACAGGTTTCAGTGAACAACTTTCGCTAAGGACTTCATGGACCTGCACTTTTAATAATCTACGTGAATACAGAAACAGTTCATTAACGGTTACTTAAAAGCTGTAGCTTTGTTCATTATTAGAATAAGTGAATGATGTTTAAACAGGATTTTTGTTTCCCACAAGTAAACCAACAGGAAGAACAGGGTGTGGTGGTGGGGCACTGTTCAGTTTCGATGAAGGAGGTGTTGAGCTGTTTGTGTAATTATATCTGCAAATTTATCTGATTCAACATGACTAGCTAGCCACCAAATTCAGAGTAACTGACATCGATAATACTTAGGAAAGGAGAAGCTGTACCAGGTCTATCAGATGCATGTTCAGATTCTTGTGAAATACCAGTTACCTCTTCTGACTGTCCAACAATTTTAAAAAAAATGTTGCTATTTGACAGACAAGCCAATATGCCGATGTTCCACTGATTTGGTCCCCTTTTTAAAGGTTACGGCAGGGGTCTTCAATCATATCTTCAAAGGGCCAGTGTGTCTGCAGGCTTTCATTCAGCCAAATAGGAGGCACGATTGGTAGTTGATTGGAAACTAAGACGAAATGTTTAGGCAAGTGGAATCAGGTCCTTTGCAGCTAAGACTGAGTACCCCGTGTTATGCAGTCGTGGGGCACGCGCTCACTGCCCCATTTAGCTTGGTAGAGTTATTATTGCACCTAGTGTTCAAAATGGGAACACTAATACAGGCCAATTGGAGTATGAATCACTGTCTGATGCTCACTCTATGAACAGGACAGTTAATGGTTGCCAGGTTGGCCATTTTTAAGGCAAGTTCCATACTTCACGACCACCAAAAATGAGCTTGCCGTGTGTGAACCATTTCAATTGTAAAATATATTGCAAAGACTGGGAAAATGAAGGGGGGGTTATTGAGTGGATAATATCAGTACATCAAAAATGCTTGTGCATCACGATGACCTTGTTTCTCACACAGTGGCTGAGAATAAGAACAACGATGTATGGCCCTTTTCCACTGCTGGAATTTTGGGGAAAGTTTCAGGTCTTTGTGTGGACTTTGAGAAATTTAGCTTAAACCTATTAATCCTGGTTAATGATGTTAGCGCTTCTGAGTGACAGTGGCGATTGCAAACACACCTACTGTAGCCAACACAGTTGAACAACAGTACGTCTAAAACCCACTCGAAACGAGCTGCTAGACTATATGCTGGATGACTGGTTTTTGACTCCCAACCTCCTATGAAATGTTTTTTTCTAAAAATTCATCAGATAATAGTCTATCGCATAAGTCACGTGTGATAACCTCTCGATTTAATTATGTTTGAGGCTATGTCGTTAATTATGTTGTCCTGCTCCACTAAAATTTATGGTCACAAGCTATTGCTGGAGCAATGATAATACATTAGTGTTGTCATACTTCATGGTTAGTGAAAATTAAGAGAAGCAAACTTTCATTGAATGACTGCCCATGCTCCCAAACCCAGCAAAGTGAGCCAATACTTTAATCTTTAGTGGAAAAAACAGAGACATTTGATTGCAAACCTTGCAAAAAAACGCACACACACACACACACAAGCATACATTTTCTGTGGCTGAATCTCAAACGTATTTCTGTAGTAATTGTGGGGGAAGTCGGCAGGGTATTCCGCTCTATTATTACATGTAGGGTGCAAACATACTGAATAGGAACTAGAAGATGGCAGATTTTACGTGGCTCATAGGGGAAAAAGTAAGATCAAGCTACATAGCAATGAGACAATCTAGGCAAAATTTTATAACAATATTTAATGGCCTCTTAAATCCATGAGAAATTGGAAAAGGAAACCAAATTCAGCACAGGGCCTCTAGTTTGACACAGTATATGTACTGTATCATGTGCTGTGTAGGTCCTGTGTTGTTGCAGATTATTCGAAGTTGTTTGGGCTGTAGAACCTGAAATACGGCTGCAGTATTGCGCCATTATCAACTTCATTTTCACCAAAGTGGGGGTAAAAACCACGAACGCTCGTCTTTTGGTAGGAACAAGTCAGGCAGCTAATGTTAGTGCTAGGAGTGGTCTGTAAAGTTCATGATGGGTTTATCTTCTCAAAACAGTGAACTGTATAGTCAGTGTTGTAAGGTTATGTGTTGATTTGATCTAAAGCAAATACTACCATAACCTCATTTGAAATACAGAAGTGGTATTTTACCTTAGGACACCCATGTTGACTTGATGCTATGTGCTAAACTTGGGGTTGAGGGCATCTTCCTACCTCTAAGAGCAAAAATTCCAAGTTGAGGAGGCACTTTGTTTTTGTTTTTTTCTAGACAGAAGTTGTAGTCAGCAGTGAGTTACTAGTTATAGTCAATTGCTGCATTAGCTCCTGATTTGATTTGTTTTTCAGTAACTCATAATTAGCATATGATTAAACTTTTGCTGGTTAATGTGATCTTCTTTTACAGAACCAATGTTGTTATGAACTATTCAGAAATTGAATCTAAGGTTCGAGAGGCCACAAACGATGACCCATGGGGACCCTCTGGCCAGCTAATGGGAGAGATAGCCAAGTAAGTAAGAGGTACACCATATGACCAAAAATATGTGGACACCTGACCATCACACCCATATGTGTCCGTCCGTCTGTCCCGTCCAGCCACAAATGTTGCCACAAATTTGGAAGCACATAATTGTATACAATGTCTTTGTATACTGTAGCATTAAGATTTCCCTTCACTGGAACTAAGACATTGTTTGCTAAAGTTGAAGTGGATGATCTGAGTGGCCTGCAAAGAGCCCTGACCTCAACCCCACTGAACACTTTTGGGATATGCTGGAAAGTTGACTGCACACCATGTCTTCTCTCCCAGCATCAGTGCCCAACCTTACTAATGTTCTTGTAGCTGAATGAGCAAATACCCAACGCACTAGATTCCAAAATCTAGTGGAAAGCCTTCCCAGAAGAGTGGAAGTTATTACAACAGCAAAGGGGCACTAAATCTATAATGGGATGTTGAACAAGCACATACAGTCCCCTACAAAACTATTGGAATGGCAAGTCCAATTCATTTGTTTGTACTAAATGCCAAAGACATTTGGGTCTGAGATCAAAAGATTGATATGAGACGAGAGTTTAGGATTTCAGCTTTTATTTCCTGGTACTGGCATCTAGATGTGTTAAACAATATAAAACATAGAACCTTTTGTATCAGAACACCCAATTTTTAGGTGAGCAAAAGTATAGAAACATAAGTCTTGAAGTAAATAAAACTAAATAACACTTAATATTTGGTTGCATCTCCCTTGCTTGCAATACCTGCATCAAGCCTGCGACTCATTGACATCACCAAATTTTTGGTTTCTTCTTTGAGTTGACATTTGAGTTACATCATCAATAAAGATTAATGAGCCTGTTCCAGAATCAGCCATGCAATCCCAGGCCATGACACTACCTCCACCATGTTTTACAGATGAGGTTGTATGTTTTGGATCATGAGCAGATCTTTTCAGTGGTGGTTAATCTTGGTTCCAGAACTTTTGGAACTTTTTTTTTAACTTTTTCAGAGGTGAAAATGAAGGCTAAAACCAAAAGCAGATATTCAGAGCTATGTATTGTTTAAACAATTAATTTAACAGGATACACCTGGATAACGAGAAACACCTGTCGGTCACGTTCCAATATTTTTGCTCACCCGCAAGTTGGGTGGTCTGATACAAAATGTGCTATGTCGTTTAACCCAACTACATATAAATACCAGGAAATAAAAGCTGAAATTCTGCACACTCTTCTCATGTTCATCTTTTGATCTCAAACCCAAATGTCTTCAGTGTACAGCAAAAAAAAAAAAAAATGAATTGGCCTTGCTGTTCCAATAATTTTGGAGGGGACTGTATCAGGTCAGGTGTCCACAAACCTTTGGCAATATATATTGTATTTTGATGGTCATAGTGGTCTGCTGCTGTTCTCATTTTTATCTGTACATTGTCTGTGAATTAGTGTATCACTGCTGTCTGTGTATATGCGTAGAGCTACGTTCATGTATGAGCAGTTTCCAGAAGTAATGAACATGCTGTGGTTCCGAATGTTGAAGGACAACAAGAAAAACTGGCGGCGAGTTTACAAGGTAAATGTTTTTGAATGTTCTTCAGCATAGTGGTGATTATGGATATGAGGGGATATCACTATAGCTTTATGCGGTTGGGATTAGTTTTACACACAGACTTGGGGTAGTCCCATCATACCACTTGGATCGGCATTGTGGTTTTCTTTTCCCTCATCTTTTTAACGAACTCTACAGGGGCCTGATCATTTTAGTCCTGTCTATGGGCGTACTCGCACTAGACCCGGTTGCCTTGTACTGTGCCCAATCACGATTGTCCCCCCTCCCAACTCCCCCTTGATGTTCCTGGCCTGAGCACGCTTACGTCATTATGATGCAGCTTTTTGTTTTGAGGAGAACAGGAAGAAAAGCGCTCTCGTACAGCGCAATGGAGTCCATCATTGTAACGTTACTTATCTTAAAACATAATTTTTTAAGTTAGCTTTTACTTGACTTGATTTATTTTTTATATTTTTTTGACTGTTGGTATGTATGCTTATTTTTGTATGATTTGTATCTATATATGATTGTGTTTATGTAAAGCGCCTTTACATTGAGAAGCTACTTTTAAAGGCGCTATATAAAAAGTTTTTTTTTTTTTTTTAAATTATTATTATTATTATTATTGTTGTTGTGGCTTATTTGGAGTCACTTGGGGCGTAGTGGCACACAGCTCTCTCCCACGGCTAAAAGATTGCCTAATAGATTTATCACTTATGCAGCACACTTAATCAGCAGAATCAGAAGATTTTTACGGAGACAGCTGACATTCGCGTCACTGATGTCATGTTTCGAGGTCCGTGCTCGGCCACGGTTTGCGATTACACTAGAGCCCACCTCTTCAAGTGGGCCAGAGCACAGTACAGAGCTATCACACTATTCAAATGAACTGGACTTTGGGGGTCAAACATGCTTGGGCACAGTACAGATAGCCTAGTGTGAGTACACCCTATGATTTTGCAGACAAATGTCACCTCTAACATTGGGGGGGGGGAATTACTGCCACTCTCCATCTTTAGTTGTTTTTGATCTGCATATATTAATGTAAAATATTTGCATCAATCATATAATTATTTGTGCTTTCTATGGTCTTTTTAACTGAACCATGCTGTGTTTTCAGTCCTTACTGCTGCTGGGGTACCTGGTGCGAAACGGATCCGAGCGGGTGGTCACCAGCACACGAGAGCACCTGTTTGACCTGCGCTCCATTGAGAGCTATCACTTTATAGGTGAGTCAGCAGCATTAGTTCATTGTGCTAGAATGTGTTTCTCACTCTTACCTCGCTAGATGCGTTTCCAACCAAATGCTTTAAGAATTATTACATTTAAAATCATTTTGAGAATTATTTTGAGTTTCCATGAGGATCTATTATGTGAACATTTCTAGAAAGATGGAGCAACGAGATTATGTAATCAAAAGAATGCTAGATGCACACGAACCAGTCATGGGCTTGTCAAAAAATGTCAGGGGTCACCATCGGTGAAAATAAATGCTAATTCTTCATTTATTTAAAAATATTTTCTAGCACCCATTATTACATCTTCCCTTTATCAATGCACCAGCTTTGCAAAAGCAAGTGCAAACTATCTTTTTCAATAAAAGTGTTTCCCATGAGACTTCTGCTGCCTTACTGTTTTACTAATGTACAGCTGTGTCAAAGTTCCACACATTTACATTGCAGTTTATTCTGTATATTATTTAATAAGTATTCCATATATTACAAATGTATTTAGTAGGGCTGGGCGGTATGACGGTATATACCGTTACTGTGGAATAAAATGTCTACCGTTACAGATTTTTCTATTCCGTGTATACCGTGAAATGTGAATAAGTGGGCGTGGTTAACTTTGTGCGTAGCGCTCCTGCACGTGAGAACGATCGAGAAGCTGTACATAAGAGTAGCTGTGAGAGGAAAAACATGGAGAAAGATAAGCACGCTGGTGAAGAAGTCCCACAAACCAATCCTGAGCAGGAGGAGGAACTCGTTATGAAAAGAGGCGCGACATCGGTGGTACGGACGTGGTTCGGGTTTACAAAATCTGACAAAGAGCAGAAAAATGTTATTTGCAAACCGTGTCGCGCGAAGGTTCCCGCTAGCAGCGGTAGCACAAGTAACCTGTTTTATCATCTTAAAATTAAATGATGTCAAAGCATACAATTGATTTACCAGAATGACTATTTTTTTATGTGATATATATCGTTACCATGAAATAAAATGACTCATTCCGTGAAATAGATTTTTGGTCATACCGCCCACCCCTAATATTTAATTTAATATAGTGCACCTTAAGACAGGAACCAATGTAACCGTTTTCTGTTGGTGTAACCAGGTCTGTTTAAGTCATACACCGGCTTCATGGTTGCACTAATATTGATAAAGATTCTGAAGAGACTGAAACTTACCCACAACCCAAACCTGCTCCCTGTCCTAACCAATCACCATAGTTACCCAAGTCTCGGCACAACATTTCCAGAAATTTTTCAGTTTTAGCCCAAATGCAAAACTATCTCCTTTTGACAATTTGGCAATAAAACATGTTTTGACTGAATTCTACCTCATGATGCTTTCATACATCAGATTGTTGCTATGCATAGATATTGGTTTGCACAGCAGGAGGCACGGTCTTAAAGAGATTAAAGTCAGCAAGAGGTCATTTTTGCAGATGAGAATGGGAAGGACCAAGGCATCAACGTACGGCAGAAGGTAAAAGAGATGGTGGAGTTTGTGCAGGATGATGACCGGCTGAGAGAGGAGAGGAAGAAGGCCAAGAAAAACAGGGACAAATATATCGGCGTGTCCTCTGATAGCATGGGGGACTTCAGATACGGTGAGTCCTGCTCTCAGAAATGATTTCCTCCGTTTTCTCTCGGTCTCACTCATACTCAGTCACTCGCCCTCATCCTAATGCTCAGCAGGGACTCGCACGTAGTTGGATGTGCTATGACTGGGGAGTTGTTTGTCATGTGTGATTCCATGGTGGTTCTCTGTCTTCTTTCTTCTCCGATTCTCTCTTCCTCCCAGGAGGTTTGTTTTGCCAGATGAGTGAACTCTGGCTTTATTTTGATAGCCAGTAGGACTCGTATCGTTCAAACTACATCACTGCATACATTTAGATATTTAATGTTACTGATTTAATGTATCTTTTAAATTAGATTTTTTTTTTGTTTGTTTAAAAATATGAACTATCCATCAAACTACACGTTTCTGTGATGCTTCTTTTTAATAGTTTTAATTTATTTAACCTAAATACTGTTCAGTTGTTTTAGTATAATTAAACAACATTTAGTGGTAATAATTTTGCCATTAAATGAAAGGGTGAGAGTGTGATCTAATGGCCAGTGTCACTAAAGAGACACCAAACCATTCAAAGCCAATAATATTTTCTCCCACTGCACATTACATATTTTATCCCACTGTAAAGTATGTAAAGTACTGTTGATGACTGTCTTTTTTTATATAAAAGCACAATACACACAAACTGTCAAATTGATTAATATATTTTTTATTTATTGGCAATTCATTGTGTTTGCTTGTGTCTTTAAATATAATTAGGAGTTGTCTGGTGTGTTTGTAGACTGTGAACATATGACGTGCTCTGCCCTTTTCTGTTGATTCTATTCCTACCACAGTAGCATTCAAAGTCAACACCTGTACACTTGCCCATTCATGCAATTTTCCCTGTATCCAGTGTATAAATGTATAATATCTGATGTATACAATCATGCAGATACAGCTCAAGAGCCTCGGTTAATGTTCACAACAAACGGCTTTGAAATGGCTTCCATTTAATAATACAAATGAAATTGCTTGTTGATGTGAAGGATGACGTGGATAGTGGTTCACTGTTACAAAACAACAATAGCTTATAGTCAATCTTAAATGACTCGGCTATTACAGTACAGAAGTGTGAAACAAGTTTTGCAATCGGGTTTATTGTCTGTCTTTGAACTTACTGTTAATATATTAACCTTCTCCTTTTCTGTCTGTTCAAGCTGGCGACAGGTACGAATCACGCTCCAAGTGGGATGATGACTGGGAGAACAAAGGCGCTTTCCCGTTTAGTGACAAATTGGGAGAGATCAGTGACAAGATTGGCAGCACAATTAACGACACTATAAACACGTTCCGCAGGAAAGACAGAGATGACTCGCCAGACAGATTCAGGTCAGTGCCTCGGGTGGTGTCAGACTTTCTTTATCTTCTGTCCTAACACACAAGCAGAACAGAACTGACCAAAGCAACCTAAGGTAAGAATCATAGCAGGATTTCTAAGCTGCCGTCATGGACGGCCCATTGTCCTGAAGATTTTTAAGTTTGTCCTGCAACCAACACACGAACACATGATCCAGCTCGTGAGGTAAACGATGAGGCCTTCATGAGTTGGATTAGGTGTCTTAAACCGTCAAACTGTGGAAGGAACCTTCAGCTCCAGTCGTGCTTCTCTTCTTCTTCTTTGTGTTCTGCACCTAAAAGCTAATTATAAGAACATTGAAACATGGAATTTTCTGGGATGGTGATTGCACTGGGATAGTGACTGCATGTCTGGTGCTTTGGTGATATGTTTTTTTTTTTTTTTTGTTTGTTTTTTTTGCATAATTTTACTGCATGCTCTTAAGAATATTTGCATAACAGCAGTCAATGTGGAAAATTTGGACAAGCAGACATTTCATCCTCTTTGAAACAGTGCCTATTAATAAAGTTGATATGCTCTATCAAACGACACACAAAACTGATATTTTGTAGTAATTTTCACAATTTAAATTAACACAAAAAAAAAAAAAAAACAGTTCAGTCACATGGAAAAAGTAAGTACACTCCTACATTTATCACACCTTCAAATCCATAAAATTAGAATTAGATGTTCAAGATTTGGTGCTAGTGATTAGACCCTGCTTAGAGAGTGCTTATTTATACCCCTCTCATATCTAGTGTCTGGTGTTCCCTTTGCTATCGAGGTGTGTGGTGTCATCATGCCAAGATCTAAAGAGTTCTGTAAGGCCTTCAGAAAAAAGGTTGTGGATGCCTATTGGTCTGGCAAGGGATTTAAAAAGATCTCCAAATTATTTGAAATACATCACTCCACTGTAAGGAAAATAATCTACAAATGGCGCAGGTTTCAAACGACTGCCAATTTCTCAAGGGCTGGCCGTCCTAGCAAATTCAGCCCATGAACAGATCGCCTAATGTAAAAAGAACCCGACAATTTAATCACAGGATCTGCTAGTAAGTCTTGCAACTGTTGGGGTCAAAGTGCATGCTTCTACAATCAGAGAGATTGCACAAATTTGACCCGCATGGGAGGCGTGCCAGGAAAAAAGCCTTTGCAAGACTACAGTTTGCCAATGAGCATACAGGCAAAGACCAGGCCTTTTGGAATAATGTGCTCTGGACAGATGAATCAAAGATAGAGTTGTTTGGCCACAGTAACAGCAGACATGTTTGGCGCAGACCAAAGACAGCTTTTCAGGAGAAGCACCTCGTACCAACTGTGAAGCACGGTGGTGGAAATGTTATGGTTTGGGGTTGCTTTTCTGCCTCAGGGACTGGACAGCTCGCATTCATTGATTCAACTATGAATTCTGCATCATATCAAAGAGTGCTTGAAGATAATCTGAGGCCATCTGTCCGAAAGTTGAAGTTGAAACGAAAGTGGACCTTTCAACAGGATAATGATCCTAAGCACACGAGCAAATCCACCAAGGAATGGCTCAAAAAGAAGAAATGGAGGGTTATGGAATGGCCTAGTCAAAGCCTGGATTTGAATCCCATTGAATTGTTGTGGGGGGATTTGAAACGAGAAGAACATGCAAGAAAACCCTCAAACATCTTGCAGCTGAAAGAATATTGCATGGAAGAGTGGTTAGAGAAATCTAGCAAACCTGGTGGACAATTATGCAAAACACCTACAAGTAATTTCTGCTAAAGGGGGCAATACTGGCTTCTGAGGCCAAGGATGTACTTACTTTTTCCACAGAAGAATATCACATCTATTGATATTTCTGTTGAATAAATAATTGAAAAACCACAAGGAAAATTGGCTTTTGTTCAAGTATATCAACTTCATTATCAGCCACGGTTTCAAAGAGGATCAAATGTTTGCTTGTCCAGATATGTCAAAAAAGCCAACAATTTCCGTGGGGTGTACTTATTTTTTCACATGACCGTCTAAATGGAAACATTTCTTACAGTGGAATCTATGCACACAAAGAGAATGTATGCAGACGTTTTCAACTGCACCTTTTTTCTTCTTCAAGTGAGGCAGAGGAGGAAAGAAATAGAGAGTTCCGAAACAGGCAGTCAGGCAGGACTGAATTCAAAGATGATGAGGAGACCGTGACAACCAAAAGTCTTCAGATCGTTCAGGCCACCGAGACTACTGCCACGCGAAAGAAAGGAGCCACCCCATCAAAAACCGTAGACCTGGGGGCAGCTGCCCATTACACTGGAGATAAACCTGCCACAAACACAAATGCCACCAAGGTAATAAAGATTTAATGTAATAAAGAATTTCTTTAAGTGTAGATCTTTATAATTTTTAATTACTATAACATTAGTAACATGGAATAGTTCACGTGAAGTCAGGAACCATGACAATATACTGTTATAAATAAACATGGATGAACACACTACTCTGAGACGCTTGAAACAATTAATGAATTGTTTAATGGCATATAGTCATTGCTGTGGATTTTGTTTAATCATGCCTCTTTTTCTTTCATCAGCCAACTGTCTCAGGTACAAGTCAGTCCAGTGGAGGTCTGGTGGACTTGTTCATGGCGGATGCTACACCCGTGAAGCCAGCTTCCACAGGTTATCTCACAAATACACATTAATATATTTCTTATTAGAATTAAATATCTTAGTGGGGAGGATATAAATTAAACAGTAGTTCTCAGTGGAAAGTAATGCTAGAATTAAGTCCCATATTCATAGTTCATGTATCTTAAATCATATTGTTTAGTCATTCAGCCGTGTTAAAATAACTCGTTTGATGAGTTGAGTGGTGTGAGTTATGGAGTAGATTGTGTTCAGGTAGTTCTGATCCATTGCTGAAGTAAAGCAAGGATTCTTGTGGAAGAAGAGGAGTAACGGTGTCATTACATGGCCGTGTGCGCGCAAAGTGCACCAGATGGGCTGTCCTGTTGCCCCTGTCCACTGGAGCAGTTAGTTGCCAGGACCAGATGTTAGAGTGGTCCCTTGTGGAGGTGGAGTGCTGAGCAGATGTGTTGTTCCCATTTCTTCCTATCTCCTTCTCCACTTTCCTAATATACATCAGTCAAACAGCTGCTTCTGTCTCTCCGCATCAGTTTTCTAACCACATTCCACTAAATCCAACAAGAAACAGGGACCATTTGTGTGGGCAGAAAACAAGACAAAAGCCAGTCTTTTTTTTTTTTTTTAAATTCATTGAGCAAAGTGAAGCAGTGTCATAGTTACTTGAAAGTGTTTTACAATGGGAATAAAAAGCAGGTTTTTATAATGTAAAGCTAGACATCAAGGTAAAATCATGGCAGCCCCTTTTCTGTATTTAATGTCACATTTCAGCCAACAAAACTGAAGTGAAAAACTAATAGATAATTATTAAGAATTCATAGGGTGGATCTGAAGCCATCCCAGGAAGAGACTTTGACCATGGGATGCAGGGCACCATGCATACACACGTTGTACACTCATTCACATATAGGGGCAATTTAGCATAGCCAATCCACCTACTACATGTTTTTGAGAGGGAACCTGGAGGAAGTCCTCATGGACACGGGGGGAAAACATCTACAAGAACAGTAACCTTCGGCTCAGGTCTCCCTGGCTACCCTCAAGCTGTGAGGCAGCTTCATCTTCAGCTTTCTGACTGAGGCCAATAGGTTTTGTCTCAAAATATCTTGACATTTGGAGCTAATCATCATCCCATGTACCTTGTCTAGAGACCCTGTCCCAGCTGAAGAGAAGCTGCTCCAAACCCTCTTGTTGCTACCGCTATGCCTCAAAGTATGTGTGTGGTAGATATTTCTGCTCGAAAATGAGTGTTAAACAACATGGCACATTTTGTGTCAGACCACCCAATTTGTAGGTGAGCAAAAATATTAGAGCATGTGACTGACAGTTGTTGTTACCCAGGTGTGTCCTGTTAGATTGATTGTTTAAACAACACATAGCTCTGAGCATGTACTGTTGGGTTTTTTCACCTAAAAATTGGGTGGTCTGATACAAAAGGTTCTATGTTTTATGTTGTTTAATACATCTAGGATGTAAATATCAGGAAACAAACGCTGAAATCCTAAATCAAAAGATCCAAAAGCCAGTGGAAAAATTCTATTGGCTTTTTGTCAAGGGAACCAGGATGATGCTAACTTCCGGGTTGGCCTACAAAAATACGTCATTTTTGCTGCACTCTATTGACTTGTCGTTCGAATATTTTCAGAGGGCACTGTACATCTGGTACACTAAATCGTGCTGTTTTATGAAAACATTGATGATACAGTGTTATGCTATAAGAGCAGAGGTCATCTATCATCTTACCTTCTGGCTGAAAGAAATTTGACATGAGGCAAGATTTTCTGTTTTTCAGACCGCAAAGTAAAATTTTGTACCTTGAATGCACCTTGACATGAACTTGGTCATTAAAATGGGCAACATGGAGTATACAGTGAATGTTTTGTTTGATTCCTTTCCTCAAGAGTGGAAGATATTAGCGTGTCCTGTGCTTGTGTGGATGTCGCCACATGTATCACCAAGTCTGCCTCATTTACAGGAATGTTCATGTTTGCCTCTTTGTGTATATGTTATCCGTCTTTTATGTGCACATGTATTTATTTCCGTTTGAATATATCTGTGCTTAAATGTGCATGCGCATGTGAATACGTACAGTCATGTGAAAAAATAAGTATACCCCATGGAAATTGTTGGCTTGTTTGACATGTTTGGACAAGCAAACATTTGATCCTCATAAACAAACATAAAACTGACATTTTGTAGTAATTTTCACAATTTAAATGAACAAAAAACAGATCAGTCACATGGAAAAAGTAAGTACACCCCTACATTTATCACACCTTCAAATCCATACAATTAGAATCAGATGTTCAAGATTGGGTGCCAGTGATTAGATCCTGCTTAGGGAGTGCAGGTGGAACCTGTCTTATTTATACCCCTCTCATATCTAGTGTCTGGTGTTCCCTTTGCTATTGAGGTGTGTGTGTGGTGTCATCATGCCAAGATCTAAAGAGTTCTGTAAGGCCCTCAGAAAAAAGGTTGTGGATGCCTATTGGTCTGGCAAGGGATTTAAAAAAGATCTCCAAGTTATTTGAAATGCATCGATTCAGCCCAAGAGCAGACTGTCTGATGCAAAAAGAAGTCTTCAAGAACACGAAAATTTATACTGATAGTAAGTCTTGCAACTGTTGGTGTCTAAGTGCATGCTTCTACAATCAGAAAGAGACTGCCTATATGCTCATTGGCAAACTGTAGTCTTGTAAAGGCTTTTTCCTGGCACGCCTCCCAAGCAAGTCAAATTTGTGCAAAGACCAGGCATTTTGGAATAATAGTGCTCTGGACAGACGAATCAAAGATAGAGTTGTTCGTGTTGAAAGTGGACCTTTCAACAGGATAATGATCCTAAACACACGAGCAAATCCACCAAGGAATGGCGCAAAAAGAAGAAACAGAGGGTTATGGAATGGCCTAGTCAAAGCCTGCATTTGAATCCCATTTAAATGTTGAATGGGGATTTGAAACAGGTAGTACATGCAAGAAAACCCTCAAACATCTTGCAACTGAAAGAATACTGCATGGAAGTGTGGTCAAAAATTCCAGCAAGCCTGGTGGACAATTATGCAAAACACCTACAAGAAGTTATTTCTGCTAAAGGGGGCAATACTGGCTTCTGAGGCCAAGGGTGTACTTATTCTTCTGTGGAAAAAGTATCACATCTATTGATATTTCTGTTGAATAAATAATTGAAAAAGCTCATTTTCCTTGTGGTTTTGTTCACGTATATAAACTTCATTAATAGGCACAGTTTCAAAGATCAAATGTTTTTGTCCATGTCAAAAAAGCCAACAATTTCTATGGGGTGTACTTATTTTTTCACATGACTGTATAAATATACAAAGCCTAGACGATGCACAATTACAGTTTTTTAAAAAAAAAATATTTACATTAGTAATTACCTTATCTGACTTTGAAGTTGTTTTAAATTTTTATAATTAATTTTTCAGTTTCTGTTCAAGCAAAATGTTCTTTTCATAATTGCTCTCGACAGTTGTTTTGCACTCTTTGTAAATGTTGCATAAGGTGTAATACTTGTGACAACCGAATCTGTGTTGTACCTGTATATAATGGGGCAGTATTGGATCAGGCAGGTACTGGGTGGGAACAGCGTTGGAGCGGGCGGGTACTGGGTGGGAACAGCGTTGGAGCGGGCGGGTACTGGGTGGGAACAGCGTTGGATGTGAAGCGTCTTGATTTCAGGCTTTAAAACAAGAAAACAGACTTTTTCTCAATCATATCTGAAAAATCTTTCTTTCCATTTTTCTTTTTCTTTCCCCCCTCCTGTTGTCTAGGTTTAAGCTCAGATCTGTTTGGAGGCTTTGCAGATTTCTCATCACCTGCAGCTTCAGCCAGTCTTCCTTCAGCAGCTGGTATGCATGTGTAAATACTACATCAGAAAGTTTAAGCATAGCACTGATGTCTTTGGTACCGTCATTACAACAACCCATTTAGCAAAGAAGGCCGTGTGACATTATAGAAACAGAATCTAAGCATATTATAAAAAGGTAGCAAAAAATAATTTTAAAGTTATAGATTTAATGCTATCTATATTTAAACCAAAAAGATTTTTTAACATAGTCATTGAAATAATGAATTTTTAAGTATTAGATTGTTTGATTAAAATCGTTTGAATTGTAATCATCAATAGAAGAAAAAAAAAAACTTTACCCCCTCCTAAAACACACAC
Source organism: Cranoglanis bouderius (assembly GCA_023630585.1). NCBI lineage: Eukaryota > Metazoa > Chordata > Actinopteri > Siluriformes > Cranoglanididae > Cranoglanis > Cranoglanis bouderius. The sequence goes on from CM042561.1 coordinate 17,438,305, forward strand.
ACACACACATTTTTGTACTCTGTCTATTTCAAGGAAGTGACACAAATGTAACAGAAGGCTGTTGGTATTTGCAATGGGGCCATCGCCTGTTGTCATCATCTGCCTTTTTATGAAAACCAGAGAGCATAAAGCTCTTAAATATTGAAAAGGAAAGGGAGGGCAAGACATATGGTTGAGCTCTGTGCTAAAGCTAATTAGGACAGACATATTTCAGCTCACGTTGGGCAAAACATCTCCCACTGTCTGCTTGGGAGAAAGGGGCATGAGCTGGACTAAACCCAATGCTCATGTGATGCTTAGGATTATGAAGATTTGTCTGCAGATACTGCGTTTTGGGGTGGCTGATATTTACCATTGCTTTATACGTGTCCTAGACTCCTTGCAAGCATATTAGGTGGTGTTTTGATTGTTGAGTCTTGTGAAGGTGTTTTATGCAGTATTAAAAGTATAAAACTAGACTTGAGTGGTTTATCTACAAACCTAACCGGTAACATGTGACTTGAGTTCCTATTTACGAGCTGTTCATTAAAGACTTTTGTCCGCTTAGCCTCAGCATCTAGTGGAAACGGAGACTTTGGGGACTGGAACACGTTTTCAGATGTACAGCCAGCCCCTCCGCCTGCGAATCCTGCAACAACAGACCTGTTTGCTCCAGCTCCTGCTCCTGCTCCTGCTCCTGCCTCCGCAGTGCCCTCTGCTGACCTCTTTGACCTCATGGGTCCTTCTCTCAGCACCAACATCAGTGCTTCCCAAAGCATAAACTTCTCCATGACCAGCACTCAAAGCATGGGCCTGCCCATATCCAAATCTCAGGTGTGTGTAACTTCCATTTATTGTGTCATGGTTATGTCTTGGAGTTGACTGCATCTTTCACAAAACTTTTCATAAATTTGTTGTTGACAGTAAACCTTTCAGCTTGCAACCACATTTTTCTTAACCCATTGAATGTAATAAAAGCTAGAGCACATCTGTAGTAATGGAGACTTTTGTGAAGGAGCAGACTCCTTGTTAACGTGTTAATGGCTTCTAAGTAGAATGTTCTGATTCATTTATAGAAGTAGTTTGGCCTGACAAGTTATTCTTGGTTCAATTAGTAGTTTGTTTGTTTTTGTTTTTTTAAATATGCAATTATAACTTACTTATTATTTTACATTAAAACGTGCAATTGTCATGCGTTTCTTGATTTCCATTCCCTTCTTCACATTTTGCATAGAAAACACATTAGGCTATACAGAATATATTGAGTAAAACATCTGAACCCCCATCTGTAACATAATTAATACAGCACGTTTAGAGTGGAAAAGCTCACTAAACAAGATTTACCCAAGGAAAGACAATACTGTTTGAGATTTTGAGCAGGCGGTTTTGAGAGCAGAGGAGCATGAAAGCAAGACAAAGGAGGGTTAACATCCAGCACTGGAACAATTTCCACCCACCCCCTTCACATTATCCACCAACCCCTGCCCCCTGGGACACCCATCACAGAGACTAGCAGAATGAGGAAGAACAAGTTTGAGTCAGAAAATCATTAAGCTGAAACAAAAGCCTCGTGTAAAGATGATATTTGCATGCTAAAAACCTGACCTACTTTAAAATGGCAACATTTGTTTGGCTACAGAAAAAAGAAAACCCCCACACATGCAAACAATAAAAGAAAGCTTCTTAGTCATCAATGTTATAGTCTAATAACTGTCAAGAAACCTGATAACCTCAAGAGATTTTACTGCAATCTCTAGAATTTTTCACACCGACTTTTATTTTGGACTTTTTTCTTTTTTAACTTATTTTTCTTGCCTTAAAGAAAATAAATCTCTTGATTCCAAATGCAAGTGATATCAAAAAATATTGTCCCTAGCCATACCAAAATCTTGTAATGATCTTGTTAAAAAAAAAAAAAAAAGACCACCAGTATCGTTGAATGAGAAGACTGGAATAGAACAACATCTCTGCCATTATGTGGGGAGGGGTGCAGTGGTCATCGTGGGGTGCGGTGGTCATCCTTGGTTATTGAACCTCTGTTGTTTTCCCCTCTGTTGGCTCAGCCTCTGCAGAGTATGGGGACTCCACTGATGCCTCAGCAGTCTGTACAAAAACAAGAAGCCAAGAAGGCCTCCATACCATCCACTTGGTCTGATTCCAGTGTCAACATCAGTCTGGACTACCTGGGTCCTGGCATGCATCCTCCCAAACCAACTCAGCCCACACTCAGCATGATGCAGCAGCATGGTAATAGCTCAGCACTGCACAAACACACAGCCAGACAAAATATCTGGCTCTGGTAACCAGAGTACAACCGATTTCAAAACTGTTGGGTTTTGAATTGATGTGTTAATTTGTTTAACCTAGATCTGTAACTTAATGACTTCGATCAGTCGTCTAAATGATCTGATATGTAGTACTAACCGTACGTACAATATCAGAAATGTTATTAATAATAATCGTAGTCATCACTTAGCATGAATGAATTATTTTCATTTTCTAGCCTGTCCTATTAAAGTATCATCAGTAATGCCAGTAATAAAACTGAAACGCCAGCAATAGGTGATTGAGCACCTTAGGTACTGATTCTGTACTGTGATCCTTCTGAAAGCCTTAAATGCATCATGCTTATAATGCCTATTTAAAACAGAGAAAAGTACCTGCTTAAAACCTTTTTAAAACAGAATGATCGTGAATTGCATAACGCTGCAGTACAAGTATATTAACGTGGTTAGGAAAGCTGCAAAAATATCTTCAAAAATTGAGCTTTTTTTTTTTTTTTTTAAATGACCTATTTTCCACATCGAATATTAGTTCTTTAAGACACTTAGTTCTTCTTTTTTGTTCTTTAGGAGTTCAAGTCCCAGTCAACATGATGACACAGGGTTTTGCTGGCATGAGCCTTGGCATGCAGCCCAGCCCTGCCCCTGTGCGACCCCCCACTAACCCCATGATGGGCAACATGGGCATGCCACCTGCCATGGGAGGCGGTGCTATGGGCGTAACTCCTATGGGAGGCATGCCGCTCAATCAGGGCATGATGGGAATGAACATGAACATGGGAATGCCAGGAGCTGTTGGCATGGGTATGGGCATGAGTATGAGCTCTGCCATGGCACAACAGAAGCACGATGCCTTTGCTGACTTTGCCAACTTTGGCAAATGAATAGGAGAGATGGAGGTATGCTAGGACAATCTTTCTGGAAGGCAGGAGCATGAAGGATTTTAAAAGAACAAAGAGTACTTGAAAGATGTCAGTTACGGCCGCCCAGAATTCTGTTGTTCCTTATACAATACTGATGTGTAAAAAGGTGAGTCTAATCAGTCTGGCCCAGGAGCCACATGGACAAAGGTTTGTATAAGAGAGAAATATGTGATTGCACTTCCACTTAACATTGCTTTAAATCTTGAAAGAATCTTAACTTCAGGATCACGTATATATATAAATAAATAAATAAATGTAATGCCATTGACTGGCCCCAAATACTATTCTCGCTCCTTTCTGTCCTTACTGAGGATTATTCGATATGTTTGATCTGATCTGAAGTTATTCCCTGTCCTTTCTATTCTCCTATACATAACCTTGTAAATATTATTGAAAATGGAAATAAGTTATTTAAATATGGGTTTATTCATCTAAATATTAATAATTAGTTGTTTCAAATTATGTAAATCTGTGCATAACTAAAGCGAGATGGAACGAGTGAGAATCACGTTAAGAGCAACCGCTGTGGCCTTTGGAATGGGAATATATTTTTATACAGAAATGGGATCTGTTTTGCATTTTTATGTGAATGTACATCAGTCACACACAGAGACGTTGGTCATTCAATGTCCTTACATACATAGTGCCTATCAACCTGTTGCCTATACCTTTTTCTCTTGAAGATTTCTTAAGACAATACGAAATTACAGTATTTTTTACAGGTACTGTAGACATTTGAGCATAAATGTATGCACGTTTTTTTTTTTGTTGTTGTTTTTTTTTTTAATCTGTGTGTTCTCCCATTTTCACTGCATGGCTAGTATGAATGATTAAAATGGGTGGTTTTTTTTTTTATATTTTCTGAACCTCATAGGAGTAAGTCGTTTCTTTATGCAAGTCGGGTCATGATGAGTGAGTTGGGGGAGATATATATATACGTGGTGATGCTGTATGCGGAGATGAGCGAGGTTCACTGTGCTGTTCTGCTCACCGAGTGGAATGTTGTATCTTTAAGACCATCTCTGTATTGCCAGGAGCAGGGACTCGAACTGAAGCCTTTCCTCCCATTCAGAAGCAGCACACACAAATGACCAAATTCTGCCTTCTCTCTTCTCTATTTTCCAAGGGATTGATGCGTGTCTTTTTTTTTTTTTTTTTAAGTTTGTAGGGTGTATGTGTAAGATTGGGGTATCATGTATCGGGTCTATGCGTCTTTACTGGAAAACACTATACTTTTTATGCAAATCTCAAACAACCAACAAAACATCCCTTCTTCGAAATGTATGTCCTCACATTCATAAACCGATCTGATTGTACCAATGATGGTCTTTTATATCAGAGATTAAAGAGTTGATTTTCATCTGGATTTTGGAGTTTTGTGTTTTTCCACTTCACTTCACAGCATTCAAGCGTAACATAAATATAACATTGTTTTTTTCTTTAATTAGGGTAATTCCTGTAACTGTAATTCCATGATGAAGCTATACTAGGGCTGGGCGATATATCGATATAATATCGATATCGTGATAAATGATTGCGCGATACATTTTTCGGAGATATCGTTGGTATGGTGATGTACTTTTTATTTATTTATTTTTTTTAAACGTTTTTAATGATTACAAATTAAATGGTACTGAATGGATGTCATTGAGTTGACGTCATTTTTTAAAACGTAATCTTTGTAGGCATTAAAGAAAAATATCGTCAAAATCGGTTTAACAGTTTTTTTTCATTTATTTTACTACTGTTTTGCAGCTAAATTATATATTGTGATACGCATCGTGTCAGAAAGGTCCTCGAGTATCATATGATATTTCTGCCATATCGCCCAGCCCTAAGCTATACTGCTGTAACATTCCTTTTTTTTTTTTTTTTTTTTACCTTTGCCATCAGATTTATTTACATTTGTTTAAAAGTTTATTCACCTGGGAAATGATGAAAATGTATTTACATTTTTCGTGGTTAACTTTCACACTCTGTTTTGTTTGTGTTTTTTTTTTTTTTTTTTTTAAATAAAGTTATAAAGTGCACCAGAATGGAGACATTGGGCCATGGTTGTGTTTAGCTGTAATATTAATAAATGTTGAAGATGCTGTGCACGACTTTGATTTGTGGTGGTAAGAGAGTGAGTGCCAGTGCAGGAGAGCCTCCATCTGGCCACATGTGTGTTCCCACAGCCAGGGCCAACTGGCCACATCATGAATATGCACAAAACAGAGCCACTTAGGAATAATAAGCAGTTGTAAGCTGGCTGGGCAGAAAAGCTAAGGAGAGCTATGAACAGTTTCCCAGTCAGGTTTGTGACACCAGGATATAATGCTCATTAGGTTCATTTTACTGCTTTACATACAGTTTCATCACGCAGTGATCATTCTGAACCCTCTAATTAAATGGTCCATGTCAGGTGCAAACATCTGGAGAACAAAATGTCCTGGCAGATTTGCTGTAAAATCTGATCGTATGGAAACTCTGGGTAAATGCATTGTTAGGGTTTAACCTACAAAATCTCTATATCATCTGTGAGCTCTTGTGTGATTCAAATGTACAAACTGAATGTGGAAAATATTGCAATTTTATCAACATGAAAAAACCCCCAGAAATAATAACCTTTCAATATTAAATGTGAAATACTTTAGTGCCTTACCAAAGTAGGACCGATCATAAAGTATAATTGTTTCCCTAGTAGACTAGAAAATGCACTTTTTTGCCAGGACATGTTTAGGTTACAATTAGAAATGAAGAGGAAATGGGTTTTTAAAAGTTCCATGGGCTGCAGTAAGTAGTGTATTTACGGCTTATGTATGCATAAAGAGTAATCACAATCAAAAATGTCAGGACAGTAACAGCCTCTGAGTGCCATGTTCAATTTCCAACTTTAAAAGCTCAATTATTCACGCTGTGCTTTATGAACTCCACTGAGACTGGTGTGTCATTTCTAACTGACACAAGAGCCATAAAACTAACAGGACAATCCTGTTTCTTTGCCTCTTTCACAATTATGTTAGTCTGGAGTGAAAATGGTTACTGGTGGGACTTGGACTCAAGATTAGAGACAGGCTTTTAGTTTTTCACTGTTGCTCTTATCACATTATTGTTAAACAATTTTTTTTTTCTTCTTGTTAAAATGTTTCCAAAAAGTATCTAAAAGATAATTGAGCTAGAGACATTAGTGAAGTACTAAAGATTTGCCTGTCTTTTGGCAGATGTTAGAAAAACAGGTAGCAGTGCACGGAGTCTGTCATACTGGTCTCACACCACCATCTAGTGGACATACAATGGGTATGGAAACGAATCACCCCACTTTAAAATAAACACATTTTGTTGCTTTTTAGCCTGAAATGAAGACGGACACAGTTTTTGTTTTATCCAGCTGTATTTACTCAGTGCAACTTATAACATCCAAGTGAAAGATATAACACCAACATGTCAGAAATTATTTTTATTTATTTATTTTTTTTAATTAAAAAACAGAATCACTGAGTTGGAAAAAGGATCACCCCCTTGCTTTAATTTGCCTTATTTTTTTAATTACAGCCTTTAGTCTGTTGGGATATGTCTCTACTAATGTCTTTGGGTCATTGTCATGTTGGAAGGTAAACCTTCTTCCCATTGACAACTTTCTGGCAGAGGGAAGAAGATTTTCCTCAAGAATTTGATGGTATTTTTCCCCATCCATTTTCCTTCTATCCTGACAAGTGCTCCAGTCCCTGCTGCAGAGAAACACCCCCATAACAGGATATTACCACCTCCACGCTTTACTGTAGGAATGGTGTTATTTGGCTGGTGAGCTGTATTGGATTTCTGACAGACATATCGTTTGGTGTTGAGGCCAAATAATTCAATTTTAGTCTCATCTGACCATAACACCTTTTTCCATGTGGCCTCAGAATCTTCAAGGTGCGTTCATGCGGCCTTTCTTGAGGATTGGCTTTTTCCTTGCAACCCTCCCATACAAGCCACATTTGTGGAGAATTTGTGATATTGTTGTCACATGCACACAATGACCACTCTTTGTCATAAATTCCTGAAACTGCTTCAGAGTTGCTGTAGGCCTCTTGGTAGCCTCTCTGACCAGTTTCCTCCTGGCTCTTTCATCCAGTTTGGAGCGACGTCCTGATCCAGGGAGGGTCTGTGTTGTACCAAATACCTTCCACTTCTTAATAATGGACTTCACTGTGCTTCTAGGCATTGATAAAGCCTTTGAATTTTTTTGTATCCATCTCCTGACTTGTGCCTGTCCACAACTTTATCCCAGAGATCTTTTGACAGTGCCTTGCCACCCATAGTTGATTGTTTGCTTCAGTTGCACTACAAAATGCTCCAGGAAAGCTCTTTCCATGCTGAGCTCATCAAAATGACCACAGCTGATCACAGTTGAAAGTCAAATGGCTTTGTGTGCCATTGAGAAGGTGATTAGCTACACCTTATTGAGTTTACAAGTCATTTTTAGGAGGGGGATTATCCTTTTTCTCTCAGTGATTCTGGTTTTTAATTTTTTTCTGACATGTTGGTGTTCTATCTTTCACTTGGGAAAAAAAAAAAAAGTTAAGCAAAAAATGCATTTAAAAAAAAAAACCCAAAACAAATTCAGATAAAGCAGCAGCGACAGTCTGCGTTTACACATTTTATCATCTGCATTTCAGATTTCACTACAATTTTGACTGCACAGGAGTGGGCATGGTCTTTAAAAGGGGAGAACCACATACAGTGCTGTAAGAAAGTATTTGCCGCCATCCTGATTTTTTATTTTTTTTATTTATTTATTTATTTTTTGTACAGCTCATACTAAATAGTTTTCGATCTTCAAACAGAATGCAACATAAAACAAAGGCAACCTGAGTAAACGCACGATATAGTTGTTGGCTTTATGTACTATTTTTTCTAGTACATACTTTGTTATAGATTTTTTTATTTTATGACTTCTACATTATCAAGTCAGTACAAAATTAAATGTTTCAGACACTCAAGTTACACTGAGTAAATACAGCTGGATAAAACAAAAACTGTGTTCGTCTTCATTTCAGGCTGAAAAGCAATAAATTTGTGATTATTTTAAAGGGGGGAGATTCTTTTCTATACCCACTGTATCTGTTAAGCTACATTTACTTCTTTACATTTACTTCAAGTACTCTTAAGAGCAGGTTTAACTTACTCAAGTTCATTTTTAATCACAGAAATGTACTTTTACTTCTCTACATTCGGTGGCGTTCCTCTGTTACTGTTAAATATTAATGAATATATGCTGGGGTGGACTGGGACCAAAAAGTGGCCCTGGACCTTCTGGCCCAGAGCGACCCACCACAGCCGACCCACAACACGCCACATCATAACACACCGGCTCGGCTCATTAAGAGGTTAGAACAATTTTTAACACCACTTACTAGCATAAAAATATAATACAAAAACATAAATGCTATTTAAACATATTTATTTGAAGTAGCACTGAACAGTTATCAAGTCATATTTGTAAAACAGGCAAACAGAAGACAAGGAAAATAAAACAATCAAGACAGCATGTTAGCTAGTCAGGGGGGCATCATCTGGGTGCAGTGTAGGAGAGCTGCACCACTCAGCTGTATCTGAATTGGGACTGAAACTTTATATTTTTTAGCGTTAACGTGAATCCACATCTGAACGGCACACTATCATGATGTGACATTAAACTAACCTATGATCATGTCTGCAGAGCTCAGGGCTTCTTTTGGGAGCAGGTCAGCAGAGCTTTAGGAGGGAATGAGGAGGAAGACAAGAGGAGTGTATATATATGAGTGTGTGTGTGTATGAAAAAGTGTATATTTTAAAGAGCATGTCTATGTGTATGAGAAAGAATTTGTGTGCATATGAGCGAGAGAGAGAGAGAGAGAGAGAGCTGTAATGTTAGAGCCATCAGCGGCTGCAGAACTGCAACTTGCCTTCACACCAAATGCAAAATCTGTTCATTTAAAACATTTCACAGCATCTACTGTACCTCCAACGCCTTAAACCTTTTCATCCATGGAAATCAATCTCACTGTCTGTGTGAATTAGACGTTAAATGGGGTGTGTTTCAAGATACGCAATGGAGCAGACCAAACTCATTTTTGAGAGGGGGAGGAGGCAATAGATTGGAAGTTTTTTGAGGGAGATGAATAACAAAACCCGCCCCCTCCTCAAGTAGAGGTGTGACTCTCCGTGTGGTCTGAGATTCAGGATTTTCCCTTCATTTTAATCAGATCCCAAGTAACTGGTAACTTGCTACTTGAGTCGTCTTCTCATTGGATACTTTATTACTCTTACTCAAGTAATTATTAACATCATTACTTTTACTGTTACTCGAGTAATTCTTTTTATAAGTAATTTTACTTGTATTTGAGTAAAAATGTTTGGCTTCTCTACCCACCCCTGAGCATCAGTAAGTGATGAGCACTGAAACAGATCATTGCAAAGAAGTATGAAATTGGTTTCTTTTTATTTTCTCCACTTCTACAAGTAGGATTATATTCATATCAATATGATACAATAAGAAGACTCAGTGTCTGTCCTTAAGTGTGCTCTCAGAATCAGAAACTGCTTATTCGAATAACCAGTTAACACCATGCTGCTACTCTTGCTGAATATTCACAAGGAGAACGTTTTCTCCCCGGATAAACAGCTGATTGACGTGACGAGTACGCACTCGTCCATACTCCACTCTTGGCTTAGACACCTTCGGACTCTGCTCTGAACCAGCAGCAGATATACGAGACACGTCTGTGCTGGTCACTGCGAGCTTTTTCACAGATTGTGCCAGTCTCTCCGCTGTTTGTCGGGATGCTCGAACCCCCACCATGCTGCTTGTGGTGACGGTGTGTGGTTCAGCACTCGGCTCGTCTGCTTTCGAAGCCTCAGCCTCTCCTGCTTTCCCAGATGCAGCCTGAACTTGCAACTTTTGAAACAGCTGTAAACAAGATGAAGTTGACAGATACAGAGGTATCAGAAGATGTCTCCACCTCTCAACACATAATGATGTCAACGGTCTGTCATTTTCTTCCCACAATTACTGGTCACAACAGATGGGGCCAAAAGAGGTCATGGTGTGTGCTAGGCGTGTTATATTTAAGTGCTAATAATACAATCCCAATTCCAAAAAAGTTGGGACGCTGTGTAAAATGTAAATAAAAACAGAATGCAATAATTTGCAAAATCTCATAAACCCATATGTTATTCACAATAGAACATAGAAAACATATCAAATGTTTAAACTGAGGCAATGCATCTGTGGAGGCGGGGCATGGACGAGCAACGGTTCGTGAATGGAGGGCGGAGCCGGGGAGTGGTAAGGATTGCACACCTGTAGGAAATGAGACTAATGATTGTTCTGTGTTGCAATGAGGGGAAGAAGATAAGAGGAGGAGAGACACGCGTCTCGAGAGAGAGAGAGTGTGTTAAAAGTGTTACAGTATCATTTTAAGAAAAAAATAAGGTCATTTTGAATTTGATGGTCAGAAACACCTCCAGAACTCATTGTCTGTGAACACAGTTCGCCGTGCCATCCACAGATGCTGGTTAAAGCTCCATCATGCACAGAAGAAGCCATATGTGAACATGATCCAGAAACCTCGTCATCTTCTCTGGACTAAAGCTCATTTAAAATGGACTGAGGCAAAGTGGAAAACTGTTCTGTGGTCAGACGAATCGAAATTTGAAATTCTTTTTGGAAACCATGGGAGCAGCATCCTCTAAACTAAAGAGGACTAAAGAGGACTAAAGAGGAGAGGGACCGTCCGGCTTTTTATCAGCGCTCAGTTCAAAAGCCTGCATCTCTGATGGTATGGGGGTGCATTAGCGCCTATGGAATGGGCAGCTTGCACATCTGGAAAGGCACCATCAATGCTGAAAGGTATATACAGGTTTTAGAGCAACATATGCTTCCATCCAGATTCCATCCCATCTTTACTTCTGAGAGACTCTGCCTCTCTAAGATACTCTTTTATACCCAATCATGTTACTGACCTGTTGCCAATTAACCTAATTAGTTGCAAAACGTTCTTCCAGCTGTTTCCTTTTAGTAACACTCACTTTTCCAGCCTTTTGTTGCCCCGTCCCAATTTTTTTGAGACGTGTTGCAGCCATGAAATTCAAAATTACCTTATTTTTTTCTTAAAATGGTACATTTCCTCAGTTTAAACATTTGATATGTCTTCTACGTTCTATTGTGAGTAACATATGGGTTTATGAGGTTCGCAAGTCATTGCATTCTGTTTTTATTTACATTTTACACAGCGTCCCAACTTTTTTGGAATTGGGGTTGTAAATGCAAAACTGGAAGAAAAAAAAAAAAGAAAGGAAAAAAAACCAACTAAATTTACGCTCACTCAGTTTCAGTGTATGGAACCTATACCAGGAACACTGGGAGTGAGGCAGAAATACACCCTAGATGGGATGCCAGTCCATTGCACACACTCACTCACTCACACACACACACTCACACACACACACACACACACACACACACACACATACACATAGGATAAATTTATCTTAGCCAATCCACCTACTGGCATGTTTGTGCGTGGAAACTGGAGAACACAGAGGAAACCCACATGCACACAGGGAGATGCACAGTAACTCTACACAGTCACCTGAGCTCAGGATCAAAGCTAAATTGAAAAATGTAAATTAAACCTGTGTATTCTGACCATTTAAAGAATCTCAAAATGATGCTAAATCAGCAAAGTTGCATACTTAGTAACAACCAGACTTATCACTGAATAGTAGGGCCATGTTAGATTCATTAATGAGCAGTATGTCTCATATCACACAGTTCATCGTCTCTGGATGTGCACACACTCAGGTTTGTTCATCTCTCTGCCTTAAAATCATCCCTTTGCATCACTCTAGCACACACCATTGCTTAGAACAGCAGCTTTAGCTTACAACATAGCAGTAGTTTAAAAGTCAGTCATGGAACCACTATGTTATTATTTGGCCAGAATATTCAGCAATTATGAAAATGGACAGAGGAAGGTTTTTCAGCCACAGGTAAATGTTTGTCTGTGTACAGATACAATGTCATACCCTTGTAACAGTCAGTGCTTTTTCGTGGTAGAATGCCTCTCCAAGTAAAGGCTCCCTGTAGGTTTCATCCACATCCACCATGGCCTAAACAGAAATGAAGCGTCAAAGCTCAAATGAGTGGGCGAAAAAGACTGCATCATGACAGTAACTGGGGAGACGACATGACAAATTCACCAAAAATCATCCTTTTTGTACAATATTTTTCAAAATATTAAATCTCTGAATTGCTGTTAGTCTTTCAACAGTTTATCAAAATCCGTTCCTCTGGTTTTGGACTGCTTCTGTGTGCTCCTCAGAAAGAAGGCGGCCAAGCTTATTTCAATATTCTTCAAGCCTACTTCAAGTACAACACACCAAAACACTCTTACAACGCGGGTTTCAGATACGGTGGTGCTTGAAAGTTTGTGAACCCTTTAGAATTTTCTAGATTTCTGCATAAATAGGACCTTAAAACAGATGATAAAGGGAACCCAATTAAACTAATGAGACAAAAATATTATACTCGGTCATTTATTTATTGAGGAAATTATGAATATATGATCCAATATTTCATATCTGTGAGTGGCAAAAGTATTTGAACCCCTAGGATTAGCAGTTAATTTGAAGGTGAAATTAGAGACAGGTGTTTTCAATCACTGGGATGACAATCAGGTGTGAGTGAGCGCCCTGTTTTAATTTAAAGAACAATGTCTGATCTTCACAGCACATGTTTGTGAAAGTGTATCATGGCATGAACAAAGGAGATTTTTGAGGACCTCAGAAAAAGAGTTGTTGAAGCTCATCAGGCTGGAAAAGGTTACAGAACCATCTCTAAAGAGTTTGGACTCCACCAGTCCACAGTCAGACAGATTGTGTACAAATGGAGGAAATTCAAGACCTTTGTTATCCTCCCCAGGAGTGGTCGACCAACAAAGATCACTCCAAGAGCAAGATGTATAATAGTCCACAAGGTCACAAAGGACCCCAGGGTAACTTAAGTAACTAAAGGCCTCTCTCACATTGGCTAATGTTTATGTTTATGAGTCCACCATCAGGAGAACACTGAACAACAGTGGTGTGCATGGCAGGGTTGCAAGGAGAAAGCCACTGCTCTCCAAAAAAGAACATTGCTGCCCTTCTGCAGTTTGCTTAAGATCACGTGGACATGCAAGAAGGCAAGTGGAAATTTTTTTGTGGCTAGATGAGACCAAAATAGGGTTTTTGGTTTAAATGAGAAGTGTTATGTTTGGATAAATAAACATGCATTCCAGCATAAGAACCTTATCTCATATGTGAAACATGGTGGCGGTAGTATTGTGGTTTGGGCCTGTTTTGCTGCATCTTGGCTGGAATGACTTGCTGTCATTGATGAAACAATGAATTGTGAATTATACCAGTGAATTCTAAAGGAAAATGTCAGGAAATCTGTCCATGAACTGAATCTCAAGAGAAAGTGGGTCATGCAGCAAGTCAACGACCCTAAGCACACAAGCCGTTCTACCAAAGAATGGTTAAAGAAGAATAAAGTTAATGTTTTGGAATGGCCAAGTCAATGTCCTGACCTTAATCCAATAGAAATATTGTGTAAGGTCCTGAAACCCACCAACATCCCAGAGTTGAAGCTGTTCTGTACTGAGGAACGGGCTAAAACTCCCCCAAGCCGATTTGCAGGACTGATCAACAGTTACCGCTAACGTTTAGTTACAGTTATCACTGCACCATGGAGTCACACCAGATACTGAAAGCTAAGGTTCACATTTTTTTGCCACTCACAGAAATTTAATGTTGGATCATTTTCCTCAATAAATAAATAAATAAATAAATGACCAAGTATAATATTTTTGTATTGGTTGTTTTATTGGGTTCTCTTTATCTACTTTTAGGACTTGTGTGAAAATCCGGTGATGTTTTAAGGTCATATTTATACAGAAATCTAGAACATTCTAAAGGGTTCACAAACTTTCAAGCAGCACTGTATTCTTACCACGGCTGATCAGCACACTGTTGTGTAGTCACGTCTCTATACCGAGATTAAACTAGATATTTATTTATTTTATTTTTATTTATTTATTTTTTTTACCAGGTTCCAGAATTTGTCGAAAGCCAGCAGGAAGCCGGTACACACTCCGCGCAGACCCTTAAAAGACCGAATGTGGACTTTGACTCGGAGTCGCTGTTGGACGCAGCGGTTCAGTTCTCCTAAAGGACTGCCCTCGTGCACTAGAGAGAGAGAGAGAGAGAGAACATAACTGTTTTTTGTTTGTTTATTTGCCCGCAATGACAAAACCTTTGCTTTCGGAAAGACCTGAGCTCTGTAAGCTCTCTGAAACATCACACACATACACGGCATCCTCGTGAGAACATTTTTCGGAGCTCTGCGTTTAGCAGCAGGTCGCTTCACCCCGCTCTCCTCTCCTTCAAACGGATCTTTCACAATGAGTTGTTTCAGCCTCTCAAGTCTCTCAGGATCCGCTACTCCCCTTCTCGCTTTCCGGATCTTTTTCTCCACATTTTCAGGTTTCGCCCTTCCACGGCCGCCTTTCATAAAGCTCTCGTATTCCGCGAGGTTGTTAAAGCACTTGATGTTAGGATAGGGCAGAGGAACTTCTGAAGAATACAAGGCGAGTAGCGGATCAAACTGATCGGAACTAATGTCCAGCTTCTTGTCAATGTCTGGATCATCTTTTCCGCCCGTGTCCTGCTGCTTACATGCGGTTAAACTTACCGAATTGATTTCACTTATCACTTCCCTCTCGCTTTCCTCCATTTTTTTTTTTTTTTTTTAAATAAGCGCAGGCTCCGGAAAACTTTATTAGCGTGAAGCTTGCAGACAAACTAACTCGCTCAACGCTTCAACTTAAAAGCAGGGACGTGACTACTGAAACACCAAAACGTCTTATATTTACACAGTAACTATTTATTGTGGTTTGCTCCATTAACATAATTACAGTGTTAAATATGCTGCCATTTATTTAACAAAAATAAATAAATAAATAAAAATAAAATAACGTTGTTATCTCGGGAACCAATGTTATTTCGTTTGTGCTACACGGAGCTTCAACAGCGGCGGACTGTTTTCGTTTCCAACCAATAGGTGGCAGACTTGAGCATGGTCCAATCCAGAAACCGCTCTATTTAAGACACAGTGCACTACGTATGGTGTAAACGCCGTTATCTCATGCCCTACTTAATGCACCTATGTAGGGACATCAGGGCTATTGGGGATTCGGCCGAAGAATAACCGTTACGTTAGTAGTGATTCTTCGTACGGTTCGGATGTTAATAGAAAACCTCGCTCTGTTCTCGCAGTTGTTTTTATTTTATTCGACAAATTCTGCTGTATTTATGCAGCTAAAAGAAATACTGTAAAATTATATTGACAATATTCTCTTATTGTGTACAGTTAATGGGGATATGCCATTGTTTTAGTTACTAGCTAAAATTAGTTTGGTTTTTTTTGTTTGTTTTTTGCTAAGGTTAGCTAGCTAGTACCCAAAATGTTTTGTTTTCACATCACAATTAGCTAAGATTTAGCTGTTTGCATTTGGGCGGTCTGTGAGCTGTTAACAGATAGATTCTGTTCGGTAAGTTCTGACTGTACCACATACATTAATTAGCCGACCTGTTGGAAAATCTCCAGAGGTTTCCTAATGCTGCTGTACAACTTCTTTTTCAGACGTAGTGATGAAGTGGTCGTTTCCTTTCCTGTGAAGATTTATTTTATTTTATTTATTTTTTTTTTTTAATGGCTTGACTAGGTTCAGATCATACAGTCTGATGATGTTTGTAGTCTGAGGCTCTGTATACACCAGAAACGTTGCTGTGACTTCATTTACACCAGGTTATTCATCTGAGGTATGAGATCTCGTGCATCATACTGTGAAACTGTATCTTATCCTCCTCTGTTAAACGCGTTTACTGATATCTGCTCCACTCCACTCCTTGCAGCTTGCCATGGAGTTCCCAGGTCACAGTCAGCAGCTCTTGGCCAGTCTGCGGTCTCAGCGTCTGCAGGGATTCCTGTGTGACTGCACAGTCAGAGTCGGTCCCACTCGCTTTCTGGCTCACCGTGCTGTGCTGGCCTCCTGCTCACCTTTCTTCCACATGTTCTACTCTGAAAACCCAGTGGGCAGCATGTCTACAGTAAACGGAGGACCCGAGACAGACACCGTCACCATCAACGGCGATATAGTGACCCCTCCGGCATTCGGGTTGCTCCTCGATTTCATGTACGAGGGAGTGCTACAGTTGGCAGCACACCCACCTCCAGAAGACGTTCTCGCTGCGGCCAGTTTCCTGCACATGAACGATGTGGTCCGAGTCTGTAAGAAACGTCTACAGGGTCGTGGGCTGGCCGAGGCTGACAGCACCAGGGCAGAAGAGGGAGGAAGTGAAACTGGGGGAGATGGACCGATGTTCAGTGGGTCATCTAGGGAAGGAAAGTCGAATAGCCGAAGGGAAACGGTGGAAGGCGGACAAGTTGCTGTCAGGGTTTCAGCATCAAATCCAGCCTCGTCTCCCTCAATAACGCAGCGTCCTCAGCCAAGCCAGCAGTCGACGTTTCATATTAACACTAAAGCGGAGACAATTGTTGGAGTACCTAATTGCATCACACACAGCATTAACCTGGGAAGTCCAGACATGGCGGACACTACTCAACCAGGCATGGACTCTCTTCCAGCAGTAAATGATTCTGGACCAGGCGTGTACAGTTCCTCTCCTGGACCTGCTAGAGCTGGCATATCAGCTGCTGCTGCTAATATGGAGTCTACACTTTCAAGTCCTTGCAGCACCACAGAACCAGTTCAAACAGGAACAGAAACTCCGCCCAGTACATCCACTGTTATGGTTCTGGTTCCTGTGGAACACAGCCGAAATAGAGAGTCCAGTCACGAAATATCCATGTCAAAAGAAATAAGCAACGTGTTTACGGTTGCCACTAATCATCCTGGTCAAACCAAGAAACCCACGTCGATTCAGCGCAACGCACAGAGTTTAACTGATGACGTGAGACATACTGCCAGAGGTTTGAGTGATCAGCCACGGTCACAGTCATGTTCTCCCACGCCATTGTCTTCAGCAGGTAGAGAAGATGGTGGTGAAGAGACAGCAAAAGTGAAGGTGGAGGCCATTGTAATCTCAGACGAAGAGCCAGAAGACATGGAAGAGACACCCGTTAGGATCAGAGAGCGAAGGAGAGATGTTGATTTAGAAGACAGGGAGAATTTTGAGAGCACTAATGATGTCGAGATCACCAATGCTCACTTCATACCTCCACACTCATTAATGCAACTCTCACATAATCACCAAGAGCCAATCTCGTTCCCTTTTTCACCTCAGGGTCCTAGTGCTTCCTCTTCCGACACGCCCGGCTTCCCGTCTACCCTTTTTACAGCAGCTTCCCAGCAACCCGAGCAGCAGACTATCTACTTTGAGGAATATCACGATTCTCTTGGGAATTATGTAGAAGACGTGCCTACATGTTCCACTTGTGGAAAGACGTTTTCTTGTGCTTATACGCTGAGGAGGCACGCCATAGTGCACACACGAGAGCGTCCTTATGAATGTCGTTACTGTTACCGGAGTTACACACAGTCTGGGGACTTGTACAGGCACATAAGGAAGGCGCATGATCATGATTTGCCGATGAAGCGCAGCAGAACAGAATCCGACCCTCCCCCGTCCCCGCCTCTTCCTCAGCCACCTCAGACATAACAAGATACATGCTCAGTCATACTGGACAGAGTATCAAAGCTACTACAAAGGCTAAGATCATATACCTGTTTTTTGTTTTTTTTATTTGATTTTTGTTTTTTTTTACAGGTTGTGTGGACCAACTTTGCAAAGGACTGTTACTGTAAATCTTTAGTGTCAGAAAGTGAGCAACTTCAACACTGAACTTAACCTGTCACTGGATAACATTGTGACCAAAAACAAAACATCCCATTCAGGACATCCTTTAGTGTCCTTATACATCATCATCATCATCATCATCATCATCCTAATCACTGTCTAACCTCTCATATGTGTGTGTTTTTTGTTTTTTTTAAATGCAGTCTCTTCTGAAAGTATTGGAACGACAAGGCCAGTTCTTTTGTTTTTGCTACACTACACTTTGAGATCAAAAGATGAATGAGACGATTGATCAGAATTTCAGCTTTCATTTCCTCACATTTACATCCAGATGTGTTAAATAACTGACATGTTTAACATGGCACCTTTTGTTTGAACGCATCCCACAAATATTGGAACACGGGACTGACCGGTGTTTC
This sequence comes from Cranoglanis bouderius, assembly GCA_023630585.1. Classification (NCBI taxonomy): domain Eukaryota; kingdom Metazoa; phylum Chordata; class Actinopteri; order Siluriformes; family Cranoglanididae; genus Cranoglanis; species Cranoglanis bouderius. The sequence continues at coordinate 17,456,776 of CM042561.1, forward strand.
CTGTTGCCCAGGTTAGCCCTGTTAGATTGATCGCTTAAACGGTTAATCGCTCTGAATGTCTACTCTTGGGTTGAGCCCTAGGTTTCACCTGTGAAGACTGCATTTATTCTTAAAAATTATAAACCAACATAAAGGCCACAGAGCTACCTATGGGAGAAAAACCATTTTGAAGCTGAGAAACGAGGGAAAATGCAACAAGGGAAAAACAAGAGTCAGTGACGTCACCAACAACCTCCACAGGGCAGGAGTGAACGTATCACAATTCACTGCTTGAATATGACTTCAAGAACAGAAATATAGAGGCCATATAGATGCAAACCACTCATCAGCAGTAAGAATCAGACAGCCAGATTGGATTATAGAGATGAGCCTCAAAAATTACCAAAGTGATGGAAGAAAGAAAGGATCTGCTTGTGATTCAAAACATACAAGCTCATCTGTGAAACATGGTGGAGGTAGTGTCATGGTTTGGGCTTGCATGGCTGCTTCTGGAACAGGCTCACTACTCTTTACTGATGATGTAACTCGTTATGGTAGCAGCAGAATGAATTCAGAAATTTACAGGAATATTTTGTCTGCCAATTTACAGATAAATGCATCCAATCTAATTGGCAGGAACTTCAGTGTTCCTATTAAGTACCTAGAATGTGGCGGCCCGTCACGATCAAATTTGTCCTGCTATAGTTTCATAAAGAACCAAAGATATTTCTACACTTCTCATAATAGCATAGAAGATCTCTGTGCTTCGGCAAAGTATCTCTCACTCCATCCCTGACTCCCCGGTCAGTCACGTGAATACTTATTATTTTTGTCAGCAGTGGGCGGGCCCAAGTGGCTTGAATGTAATCTCAAATATCATTGGCTAACTTGGTTCTGATTGGCTGCATGCCACTGTGAAGAACCATCAGCGAAGTTACCTGTTCTTCATGAGAGAGAACGCTTAATTCACGGACACTCTTCATGAGTTATTTATTTATGTTATTAGTTTTTGATTGATACCCTTGCAACATACTACATTATGTAATATAATGTATGTAAATACAATATATGTATATTACAGCAATTAATTATAGTTTGAGCACAACTTATCTGATTAAAAGTACATAAAAGTGCATAATAATTAAACACAATCGACAAATCTTATTTACAAGACAGCAATGTGACTTGAACTATAAACTAAAACAAACTAAATCTTTCACTATAATGAGTATTTCATTCCCTTGAAGCGACGTTGGAGTCAGTGGCTTCAAGTCACAACCCTCTGTTACTTATCCAATGATTTATTATCTGGATGCTCAGAATTCATTATAGAGAATCTTACTATGTGAATTATTATTGATATGATATGATATATCAGCTGGTTCGATAGCTATCTATTAACATCCCAATAATGCAAAGGCTAGCTAGTAAACTGGTAGAACACTTCCTGTCTATTAACTGGTAAAGATACTCTGTATTTACATATTATATAACATAATGTATGTTGCAATCGAAAACTGTCAACAAATAAAAAATTAATGACTCACATGGTGAGTGTCCAAGCGAGAGCATCAGTAACGCGCTTGGTTATTTGCCACCATAAGTATGCCCCTGGACCCCTCTAGGGCGTCAGATGTCCACCCACCACAGTATCGTAATATCCTGTGGGAAACACTGAACTTTATCATGCAGCGAAAAGTCAATGACCGAAAACACACTGCCAACTCAACAGAGGACTTCATCAGGGGGGAAAGTGGAAGGTTTTAGACTGGCCCAAGTCAATCACCAGACCTTAACCCAATTGAGCATGCATTTCACCTCCGGAAGAGGAAACTGAAGGGAGAACCAACCCCCCCCCCCCCCAACAAACAACTGAAAGAAGCTGCGGTACAACCTGGAAAAGCATCACAAATGAAAAATGCAACAGTTTGGTGATGTCAGTGAGTCACCAGCTTATTTAAATGCTGTTTACGACTATCTGTTCCAATACTTTTGCTCACCCAAAGATTGGATGGTCTGCCACCAAAGTTTTTTTAACACACCTCGATGTAAATACCAGGAAATAAAAGCTGTAATTCTGATCTCATAATCATCTTTTGATCTCAAATCAAATGTCTTTGGTGTTAAGTGAAACAATAGACTCGGCCTTGCTGTTCCAATACTTTCGGAGGCGACTGTACGATAAACACTTACATTGAGGAACATGTTATCAAATCAAATTGCCTGCGTTACATCAAGTAATGTTAACTCACTAAATTTGACCACCAGAACCTGCAGCAATCTACAAATGCAAATATGGATTTCAAATGAAAATAAAGAACATGGCTATGAGGGATGCAGTTAACTTTTATGTTACAGAGACTATGTTGTCCTCTGCTTTTAAAACTATTAAATTCCCTTCACTGAGAACAACAGTTGGGGCAAACAACATACCTCTGTCTGTTATTTGAATGAGACAAAGCTTTTATTTTCTTTACGAGACACCAAATCCATCCACCTAGACAGCCTGCTTTCACATCGAAGGAGTAGATACACCTGTTTAAAATATCTTACTGTATATCAGTCATTCTTCAGTAACGGCTTCATCCTGGTAAAGGTAGTGGTGGATCCAGAGCCTATCCTGGGAATACTGAGAAAGAGGTGGGAACATAGCCTGGAAAGGACACCAGGCCATCACAGAGCTCATCATATATCAAATAAATGATGGGCTTGTGCCAAGTCTGCATGTAATCAGTTCTTTCTAATGCAAACACATGCAAAGTGTCTCAAATGAGACCGTAATGCGAAAAGGTACAGTACAGCAGCTAAACTTCTGGTTTTATATCCTTATGGTGAAATAGCAAACAGAACGTGTGGTAAATATACATATTGTATTTGTCACAAACTCGTGGCTTCGTTTGTTGCGGGTCTCTGCTACTGCAGTACCAGAATCTGGAGGAGTTCCAGTTGAGGAATGGGCTTTAAAGAAGCTACATGCAGGAGTGTAGAGTAGACATTTCATCTAAATGCAAAAAGACCAAACAGAAAGCGTGATCATAGAAGCTCCTTCACCTGCAAAGACAAGTTTGAATCCAGTATTTACCCAACCACCACATAAGAAGCAGTGAAATTCGGACTCTATAGAGGTCTTTCAACCTGAGCTGCAATTTCTTACAAAATCCCATCAGCTTTATATTTTCTAGTGATTTTTCCTCAATATGTCCACGGTCACTTTTTTTTTTTTGAATGGTTCATGTGATGAAATAATACATCAGCATTTCCAAGACCAGAAGTATCATGGCCCCAATATTTTGCTTCATGCATGGTGATTAGTCCATGGACTCCATAACTGTTTCAGGTTATTACTATTTTAATCATTTACATTTAATCAATCATTCAGCAGACGCTTTTGTCCAAAGCGACTTACAAATGAGAACAATAGAAGCATTTACACAGTCTCTGCAAACAGCATCTCACATTGAGCTCTTTACTTTTTTTTTTTTATAATAAAAGGTTTTTAATGTTTCATGCAGTAGTCTGAAATGTGTCGTAGTTTTGTAGTCATTCAGATTCCAAACCGGGTCCTCATTTTCATTTTGTCTAATCCAGTACACGGAATTAATTCATCTGATCCACGATGTACAAGTTGTTTCATCTCGATATGTAAAACAGCTCAACGTTGTGAATAAACCTTTTAAAAATTGCTGACCGAGTCATCTATTGTTTACTTCCGTACAACTCGGGCTACCGTGTATATTGTGTATATTTATTATACACGATCATGTGTAAAGGGTAACATAACATAATGCATAAATATTACAAGTTAAAACGTGCCGAAATGAACACGACCTCAGGACAGGCAGAATAATCATGGAGGTTTTCGAAATGTGTCCCGATAAAGCGTTCAGTCCTCCACTGGTGCATGCATCTGAGGAAACAAAAAGGACAAACTTCGGTCAAAAGCCCGAAGCCAGTTGTAGTCTGATCTGCAAAAAAGTAAACTCACCATCTCCGCTAATTTCGGCCACGCCATTGCCATCATGACCCGGTCATCCGATGTGGGAGGAGTCTCCAAGTTCCAATATGTAAAATGATGAAAAACTGAAGAAACCTTGACAACTCGGTCCTATAAAGTTTTTAGACAAGAATTAAAATTATACAGATTAGTTCTAAAATAAAAAACAAACAAACGACAAAAAAAAAACATTTTCTTTTATTACCATTTTATTACTTTTTTTTTTTTTTTTTTTTAATATTAATTTTGACTAGTATTCATACGGTATTAATTATTGAGTATAGACAATACAGTGAGTAGTGTCCTGGAAAATGCGTCATTACACAAAAATTGTGTAACGACCGTACAACTGGATTTGACGGCAGATTTGATGTAGTTTGTGTACATCTGATATTCATATCAATTAAAAAAAATTTCTCTCATCAAGTACACCACAGTACTGTAACTGATACACCCTTCAGAACCTTAACAATACAGTCTGTACAGGATTTCGGGAAGTTTGTGATTGTTGCAGCCAAAATTGAGCTATTTTCAAAATTTGTGATGCAGTTTTGTTTTTTTGTGTGTCCTTTTTTTTTTTTTTGCGGAAAACTACTCGAGTTGCACTTAATTGTTCTGCATGGTCTTTTGCAGTGAGGTTTGCTGGTAAATGAGACCTTTTAGCTGTTCTCATGTTCGACACTCAGGAATCGAAGAGGGCTTTGGCTGAATGCGTGTGGTGATGACGTCACATGACAGTTCTTGGCCCAAATCTGCGGTAATTTTGAAAAATTGCAAGCTCCTCCAAATATTGCAGTTTGCTTGATTTTGTGTTCATTTCTGAGATCGCAAAATCCTGGAGGGACTGATAAGACACCAATTTTGTAAATGCGGCTAGGACTTAGGATATACAGGTCCTTCCTATGTGGGAATGTCTTTTTTTTTTTTAATTTTAGATCATGATGCAAGTATGCAATATAAAATGCTCCACTTTCACCAAAATGCCAAACAACGTGATAAGAAGCACCAACACAAAACAGTACATTAATTTAAAAAAATAAAAATAGAAAATAATCACAAAAAATCTTGAATAAAAGTATTAAAATGTGCCTGATCTTAAGTAGAAGTTTGTAGAGACTATAACACACACTATAAGTGTGTCATGTACAGTACATATTCAATAATGGTTTGATTATGTGTATATATATTGTGTATATACACTGTATAGATTTTCGGCATGGTGAAGGTTTTGCTCCTGTGAACAAGGACATCTCAATTGGTCAATAATTTTGCTCTTGAATTCCTCTTGTCCGAAATTCCCTTCCCTCACACCCTTTCCTTGTGTCTTCAGGACCAAGGAGCTAAGAGGTGAAGAAAGGAAGCAAGGAAAAGAAACGAGGAGTCAGCTTTTAAGAAATTCACTATGTTTATGGGTCTAGGGATTTGCCTATTGAAGATGACCAACAATCACCTTTTTAATTAATTAAACCACCTTATTGTGGGTATTTTTGAGAAACCGATGCTGATCTAAACATCACACCCACAGAATTTTACAGGAAATCATGGCTTTTAGAAGAAATAATTCAATGCAGTGCAAATCTGCAATGCAAGTCCAGGTTGAGTCTCTTAGTCACACTCAACCAATGAAATAAAAGGCAGATATTTATCATTTCATCTTGGCTGCCAGGAGTGGAACTTGATGTGGTCTCAGCATGATTGTAAAGAGAGATTATGAGTTATATCAGACCATTCTGTGTAAACTCCAGAGACTGTTGTGTGTGAAATTCTCAGGAGATCAGCAGTTTCTGAAATACTCAAACCAGCCCACCTGGTACCAGCAAATATGCCATCAGTTAAAGTCACAAAATCACAAATTTTTCCCCCCCGTTCTGATGTTTGATGTTAATATTAACTGAAGCTCTTGACCTGTATCTGCATGATTTTATGTATTGTGCTGCTGCTACACGATTGGCTGGTTCGAAAACTGTATGAATGTGCAGGTGTTCCTAATAAAGTGGACAGTGAGTGCATCTAATCCTCAGATCTTAGTTGTGCTCAAAACAGAAAGCACTTAGTGGCACTTTTAGAAGTTTTTACATTTCTTAGACTGAAATAAACTGTTTGTTTTTTTGTTATGTTTAATACTGGTGCATGAAAAATTGGCAGTTGCCTGTGCACTTCTCTACTGAAGGCTTTCTTTTGTAGAAAATGAGGAGGTTAAAGTCGCACTTGTGTGTAAAGAAAACTCAGGCTGGAACAACCCCTGAGCTGACTACTACTACAGTCGGATACTTCAGTATACTTACTTCTTGATCAGATGAGGGTTTCTGTACCTCCTTCAGCACCAGACCCGTGTAGCCCTGAGGGTGCGTCACTTCCTGACCTTTCAGCCCCCGACCCCTAAACGACACTGTCTTTTCTACAATGGAACACACACAGAGAGAGAGAGAGAGAGATGATCCTTGTCTGATATGTACTACATTCTTAAAAGTGAACTAAAACCCACAGGGAGGACAAACCGTGCTTTCGCTCCTTCACTGTGGGAGTAAAAAACTCGGCCACTTGTGCAGCTCCGTCGTGCTCGATGTCGCAGGGAAGCAGGTGAACATCGGACTGATGCGCCTGAGTCCCAGAGCCGAGCTGCACCACAGTCACACAGCTGTTCACTGCCATCTGACAACACAGCCACACATCACCATTCAAACAGCTCTCATCCCCTACATCAGCACACTAGGGATATATATATATATATATATATATATATATATATATATAGACAGCTGTGGCCACAAGTTTTGAGAATGACAAATATTAATTTTCACAAAGTCTGCTGCTTCAGTGTTTTTAGATCTTTTTGTCAGATGTTACTGTTACTGAAGTATAATCACAAGCATTTCATAAGTGTCAATGGCTTTTATTGACAATTACATGAAGTTTATGCAAAGAGTCAATATTTGCAGTGTTGACCCTTCTTTTTCAAGACCTCTGCAATTCGCCTGGCATGCTGTCAATCAACTTCTGGGCCACATCCTGACTGATGGCAGCCCATTCTTGCATAATCAATGCTTGGAGTTTGTGGGTTTTTGTTTGTCCACCTGCCTCTTGAGGATTGACCACAAATTCTCAATGGGATTAAGGTCTGGGGAGTTTCCTGGCCATGGACCCAAAATGTCGATGTTTTGTTCCCCAAGCCACTTCGTTATCACTTTTGCCTTGTGGCAACGTGCCCCATCATGCTGGAAAAGGCATTGTTCATCACCAAACTGTTCTTGGATGGTTGGGAGAAGTTGCTCTCTGAGGATGTTTTTGTACCATTCTTTATTCATGGCTGTGTTCTTAGGGAAAATTGTGAGTGAGCCCACTCCCTTGGCTGAGAAGCAACCCCACACACGAGTGGTCTCAGGATGCTTTACTGTTGGCATGACACAGGACTGATGGTAGCGCTCACCTTTTGTTCTCCGGACAAGCTTTTTTCCAGATGCCCCAAACAATCAGAAAGGGGATTCATCAGAGAAAATGACATTACCCCAGTCCTCAGCAGTCCAATCCCTGTACTTTTTGCAGAATAGCAGTCTGTCCCTGATGTTTTTCCTGGAGAGAAGTGGCTTCTTTGCTGCCCTTCTTGACACCAGGCCATCCTCCAAAAGTCTTCGCCTTACTGTGCGTGCAGACGCACTCACACCTGCCTGCTGCTATTCCTGAGCAAGCTCTGCACTGGTGGTGCCCCGATCCCACAGCTGAATCAACTTTAGGAGACGGTCCTGGCCCTTGCTGGACTTTCTTGGGCGCCCTGAAGCCTTCTTCACAACAGTTGAACCTCTCTCCTTGAAGGTCTTGATGATCCGATAAATGGTTGATTTAGGTGCAATCTTACTAGCAGCAATATCCTTGCCTGTGAATCCCTTTTTGTGCAAAGCAATGATGGCTGCACGTGTTTCCTTGCAGGTAACCATAGTTAACAGAGGAAGAACAATAATTTCAAGCACCACCCTCCTTTTAAAGCTTCCAGTCTGTTATTCTAACTCAATCAGCATGACAGAGTGATCTCCAGCCTTGTCCTCGTTAACACTCTCACCTGTGTTAACGAGAGAATCACTGACATGATGTCAGCTGGTCCTTTTGTGGAAGGGCTGAAATGCAGTGGACATGTTTTTTTGGGATTAAGTTCATTTTCATGGCAAAGAGGGACTTTGAAATTAATTGCAATTCATCTGATCACTCTTCATAACATTCTGGAGTATATGCAAATTGCCTTCATAAAAACTGAGGCAGCAGACTTTGTAAAAATTAATATTTGTGTCATTCCAAAACTTTTGGCCACAGCTGTATATGTGTGTGTGTGTGTGTGTGTGTGTGTGTGTGTGTGTATACACATATACATACATATATATATATATATATATATATATATATATATATATATATATATAAGCATCATGACTACAGAAGAAGCCATTTAGGAGTTAAGTTACAAGATTTGGGGATAATGAGTGAGCAAAATAAAAACAACTACACCAGAGTAAGTCCCCCTCTTCACTGACGGTTGAATAAAAGATATTTATAGATATTGTCTAACTTGTCCACACCACAGTGATTACTACAGCCAGCTGTGAGCAGCTAAACTAAATCTTACCTTAAAAATGGACTCTTCTTCTCCTTGTTTGGGAGGAAACGCGCTCAGTTTGCGGGCAGCATGATTGTCGTGAGGCACTTTTTTGGCGGGTGTTTACAACATATACTGCCATCTAGCGGTCTGGGTTTAAATTGGGATTGACCTTTTGTTGTTACTGACATGAAAATATTACCGGAAGTTCTCATTTGGATATGCCTACTGTTAGCAACAGTAATGAAAATGTATAAAAGATATAGAAAATGTATGGAAAAATTTTTTTGTTTTTGTTTTTTCCGGGGGAAAAAAAAAAAAATCCGGAAGTGATGCGAGTGACGTGCAACACATAAATATTCCGACTGGGAACTTGAGCTAAAACACGAGTTGTGTCTCAAATAACATACTATAAAAACACTTTAAGCGAGTTTGTACATTAGAGGTTCGTTTAATTCAAATGCTAACTACGTCGTTGATGTACACAAAAGCGCCGGAGTGAGTGAAATGCTGCTGCCTGACATTAGTTAGATCATTTACTCAGTCAGTGCTGTATTGTATATGTTATTGTTTTCAGTTTAATATAAAGTTCATTGACGTTTACAACGGAATTAGTTCTGTCCGTCATCTGTTTTGCATGGTAGGGCAGGTTAGTGCAAAAGAAACTGATCCACGCTTTGTTCAGTAAATAAAGTCTAGCCGCTATAGTCTTTCTCTTATGATTTTATTCGGCTAAGTTAATGCACGTGTGCATCACATTCACTTCTGCCCTTGGGTTGTTTCCTTAGTAACCGCTCACAGATGGATTCCATCCCCGCTCTGAAGGTGCCACAGCGTCACGCACAGCTTTACAGGTACGTGACGTCATTTACTACCAGTTTAACATAGTGACCACTCATGTTGTATGTATATATATGTACCTTCTTATTCCTTTTTTTTCCCCTAGAAAATATGTGTTAGTGAAGGGTGCTTTAGACCAGCAGTACAGTGTACAAAAGCACACAGATGGAACAGTGACTCTCCCAGTCTTCCCATCTGCTCTGTCTCACCTGGATCCTCTCACACTGCAGAGCTCTGTGGCTCAGGACAGCTCCTGTGAAATAGTTCAAATACAGGTCACCATGTCACATAGTCATGTAAAAGATTAAGATGGGCAGTGTCTGTTAGTGTAGGCTGAGAATCAATTGTTTATTTATTTTTTAATGGTTAGGCTCCTCCGCTGTCAAGAAAAAGCAAAGCGAAGCCCCATCGAGAGAGAATGATTGAGGTTGTGCAGGAGCTGGTGGCTGCTAAAGGGGTGAAATGGAGTAAGGAACTTGAAGATGACATGCCCAGTGGATGGCAACGGCATGGAGATCTGCTTCTGTTTGGTGCTGGATGCTTTTCACAAGAAATCTGGAGAAAATTAGGTAAGACAGCTTCTACTTTGGGCCAGTTTCTCTTAACTTTATTATTATTACTGTTGTTGTTGTTGTTTAAGATGTTTTCCATTATGACCCTATTGTCAAATTTATAGGCTTCTAACAAATAAAAAATGTAAGTGTTATAATTATACAGGCTGTCCCAAAAGCCTCCATACATATGGGAAATTAACACTCTTTAGCAAAATGTATCCCAACATTTTTCATACATACAGTGGGAGGGAAAAAGTATTTGATCCCCTGCTGATTTTGTACGTTTGCCCACTGACAAAGAAATAATCAGTCTATAATTTTAATGGTAAGTGTATTTTAACAGTGAGAGACAGAATAACAACAAAAAAAATCCAGAAAAACGCATTTCAAAAAAGTTATAAATTGATTTGCATTTTAATGAGTGAAATAAGTATTTGATCCCCTATCAATCAGCAAGAGTTCTGGCTCCCAGGTGTCTTTTACACAGGTAATGAGCTGAGATTCTCTTAAAGGGAGTGCTCCTAATCTCAGCTTGTTACCTGTATAAAAGACACCTGTCCACAGAAGCAATCAATCAATCAGATTCCAAACTCTCCACCATGGCCAAGACCAAAGAGCTGTGCAAAGATGTCAGGGACGAGATTGTAGACCTACACAAGGCTGGAATGGGCTACAAGACCATCGCCAATGACCTGGGGCTCCATGCAAGATCTCACCTCGTGGAGTTTCAGTGATCATGAGAATGGTGAGGAATCAGCCCAGAACTACACGGGAGGATCTTGTTAATGATCTCAAGGCAGCTGGGACCATAGTCACCAAGAAAACAATTGGTAACACACTACGCCGTGAAGGACTGAAATCCTGCAGTGCCCGCAAGGTCCCCCTGCTCAAGAAAGCACATGTACAGGCCCGTCTGAAGTTTGCCTGAATGATTCAGAGGAGAACTGGGTGAAAGTGTTGTGGTCATATGAGACCAAACTCAAGCTCTTTGGCATCAACTCAACTCGCCGTGTTTGGAGGAGGAAGAATGCTGCCTATGACCCCAAGAACACCATCCCCACCGTCAAACATGGAGGTGGGAACATTATGCTTTGGGGGTGTTTTTCTGCTAAGGGGACAGGACAACTGCACCGCATCAAAGGGACAATGGACGGGGCCATGTACCATCAAATCTTGGGTGAGAACCTCCTTCCCTCAGGCAGGGCATTGAAAATGGGTCGTGGATGGGTATTCCAGCATGACAATGACCCAAAACACACAGCCAAGGCAACAAAGGAGTGGCTCAAGAAGAAGCACATTAAGGTCCTGAAGTGGCCTAGCCAGTCTCCAGACCTTAATCCCATAGAAAATCTGTGGAGGGAGCTGAAGGTTCGAGTTGCCAAACGTCAGCCTCGAGACCTTAATGACTTGGAGAGGATCTGCAAAGAGGAGTGGGACAAAATCCCTCCTGAGATGTGAGCAAACCTGGTGGCCAACTACAAGAAACGTCTGACCTCTGTGATTGTCAACAAGGGTTTTGCCACCAAGTACTAAGTCAAAGGGGTCAAATACTTATTTCACTCATTAAAATGCAAATCAATTTATAACTTTTTTGAAATGTGTTTTTCTGGATGTTTTTGTTGTTATTCTGTCTCTCACTGTTAAAATACACCTACCATTAAAATTATAGACTGATCATTTCTTTGTCAGTGGGCAAACGTACAAAATCAGTTCTCTGGGCCCGAGCTCATCTCAGCTGGACTGAAAGGCAGTGGAAATGTGAGCTGTGGTCCGATGAGTCTCAGCTTCTTTTCTGGAAAAACGGACTTCGAGTTCTGCATGACAAAGATAAAAAAGATCAACCAGACTGTTATAAGCGAAAGGTGCAAAAGCCAGCGTCTGTGATTGTATGGGGGTGCATCGGGGCCCACGGCATGGGTGACTTGCATATGTGTGAAGGTACCATTGACGAGGAGTCGTATAGTGGGATTTTAGAGAGACATATGCTGCCATCAAGGCAGCGTCTTTTCCCAGGACAATGCCAGGCCTCATTCTGCACGTGCTACAACATCGTGGCTTCGTAGACACAGAGTGCGTGTGCTTGACTGGCCTGCTAACAGTCCAGATCTGTCTCCTATGGCGCAAAATGAAGAGGAGAATCAGACAATAGTGACCAAGGACTGTTGAGCAGCTGAAATCTTGTATCAAGCAAGAATGGACAAAAATTCCACTTGCAAAACTGTTTTTTTTTTACAATTAGTATCCTCAGTTCCCAAATGATTAAAAGGTGTAATTAAAAGGAAGGGTGATATAACACAGGGGTAAACATGCCTCTGTCCCAACTTTTTTTGAGTGTGTTGAAGGCATCAAATTCTAAATTGGTTAATATTTACAAAATAAAATTATGTTGGTCAGTGAAAACATTGATTATCTTTGTGCTTTTGTCAGTTAAATAAAGTTTCAAGAGACTTGACAAATCACAGATTTGTTTTTATTGCATTTTAGAAAAAATCCCAACTTTTATGGAAATGGGGTTACTGTATATATACTGTATATCTCAGTCTATTATATAGGTTGCTTTTAGATATCGGGCATTTTTATTGTACACAATATTTGTGTTGCCATATTAGGATAACGTAGTTTAGCTATAGTAGTTTAGTTTAGTAACATAGTACTGTCAGTATATCTTTAGACAAATGCAGCATCTAATGCTAAAACCCTATAATTCCTTTTATAAGTGGGTTGTATTTGTCACTCTTCTATTATAGTCCTCATCTCTCCTGGGGGCCCAGTGGAATTTTGGGGATTTTCAAGATGCGTTTATTGTCATTTCCGTCACAGATGCATTGCTCATAGATGTAAACAGTGCAGCAATACAACTGTATACAACAGTGACTGCAATACAATAGAATAGTTTATCAAAATCAAATTGCAACTTTTTGAGTCTGATAACTCATAAAATTCTATGCAAATAAAAAGAAGGTATTACACTGTCAAACGCAACAAATATTGCAAATGGATGGTGTTAACATTGTACATAGCCCACAGCTATCAAATTAATAAAATATTTTACTTTGACTAGAAAGAGATGTGTAAATATAAGAAAGAGAGAATGCATGTTATTGCCTATTTGGAGTGTCTGTGGGGCTGTTCATTCAGGTCGTGATGCTCTTGGGTCTGTGACATCGGTGACCATAGAGGACAGCGCAGGTTTCTTCTATAGCACCCTGTGTCCAGTTGTGCTCAGTGGTCACCTAGTAGAAGTTAGTGAGTATTTTCTGTAGCATTTAAGGCACTTTAGAAACTAGAGACGCTGCTGTGCTTTCTTCACAATTTCACTGGTGTTTGTTGTCCATCTCAGACTGTAGAATCAGGAAGCTAACATTTCAAATGTCAGAAAATCCAGCTGCTTATGGAGTTTGGCATATATGTGAGCATCAAGCTACTGGTATTGTAGCATCTCACAATGGATTTTTGATGCATAGTTAAGTTGTATGTTATAGATGTAGTGACTTTACAGAAAAGTAAAGATTTCTACAGTTAGTGTTCAGTTGACTCAATTTATAACCTTTAGCATATCTCACATCTGCGTAACAGTTTATCTCTTCAGCTTGTCTCTCACAATTCTGAGAGTGTACATCTTGTTACCATTTTGTAATTTCAGCTTTCCATGACTACTGGGTTTACAAGTGAAATAATTACTGAAGCTTGTCATGTAGTAACTATTGCTAAGAATGACTGCTGGAGTAACATGTCTACCATAAACAGTAACAAACAGGCAATTTACTCAGTACTACAGCACATGCTTATTAAGAAAATCTTAAAAGAAAACAAAAGGAAAAAATGTGTCACTTTTCATAGCTGGTAGAAAAGTGTTTGGAAGTTTAGGAGATACAGTAGTCAGCACTTCCGAAGTTCACACATGGCAGTGCTTTCCTTTTTTAAAACACTTTTGGCTTTTTTCTCTCTTCACTTTTATTCCTGGCAATTCGTTACATAAGATTGCATGGCTCTTATCTAAGTTATATTTCTTTCTTTACTGAAAGGAAAACTGTGCCCACACAGTATGGTGTGTTCTTACTTGTGTCAGTTCCACCATCTTGGATATTTTGATATATCCATATGTGTAGTGATGTACAGAGTTCTGGTCAGAAAACTTCTTATTTTTATTATTTTATAAACCTTTTATTATTGGTAAATGCGCAGCAGCATTAGACTGATGAGACCCATTAAGTCGGTGCCTTTGACTGAACCGTAACACACACACAATATTTTTAAATACATTTTTTATGGCCTGAATTTGTTTGTTAATTCCTCAAGGCTCCGATTTGTGGTTGACTGTTGCCCAAGTCCTGGGAGTGAAGCGTCTAGCACAAATAAAACAGATTTCCCAGGATGGATGGCGAACACCAGTGGTAACAATCCTATTAGGAGACAACAGCTACGTAACTCACATTGATAACCACATCAGGTAAAAACTTACAGAAAAGATTTTTATAACAACCTGTTGGAGTAATTTGAAGTGTGAATAATGTATAATATCATATAAACTTGAGTGAACTTCCAGGTATGAATTTGATGTCACCAAGTGCATGTTCTCCTTCGGAAACATCACAGAGAAACTGCGAATATCCTCCTTTGACTGCACTGGTGAGACGGTGGTTGACCTGTATGCAGGTATGTGCTACACATTTGTTTGGCCCTGTCATTCAGTCAAAGCAACAGTTTCATTGTGAGTTTAACCGCAGATTTTACTTCGCTGTCAGGAATTGGCTACTTCACCCTGCCGTATCTGGTCCATGCTGGTGCTGCCCATGTGCATGCATGTGAATGGAACCCAGATGCAGTTTCAGCACTGCAAAGAAACTTGCACATTAATAAAGTAGCTCATCGCTGTACTGTGCATCAAGGAGACAACAAACAAGTGAGAATGAATCTTTCCACATTTGCTTCCAAATATATGTTTACATCTGGCGTGTGGATTGTGTGGTTACCTTCCTGGACAGAATCTTTAGAGAAAATATTCTTTCAGCTCATTTTTGTTATTTTATAATATCAGAAGATGAAAGAAAAGATGCATTTTGAGTGTCATATCCAGTCCAGAAGAATGTACCAGATGGATAATGTTTTAAAACCACCATGCTCATTAGTCAGAAAGCGTTCATTAATTTTCTATAACGGCGGCTCTGACAATAGTGCCGGCTGCGAGGCAAATCACAGGTTCACATTAATGTACTTCTTCGATCATTTCTATAGTAACTAATTCAATCTACTTTACAGGGATTTGTTTGTGTGGCACTCCACATAATCTAAGTCTAATAATAAGGATTAAAAACATGCCGTTATTTAACAGAGAAATACAACGAGTCTTTGATATTCTAAAGGAGAGGTTAAGAGAGCTGTCATTGCTTTGTAGCAGTCAGTTTTCTGTCACGGGAAAGGACAGAAAGGACTGTTTTATTCACTTCAAAAGAGAGAGAAAAAGAGACTGATGCGTTTAAGGCTGCTACAACATAAATGATAACAGGAACTTGTTTCACGAGCATTCCCAAACATTAAACATAGTTATAAACTGATAAATATCTGACCATCCAATTTCTGTACCACTTATCCTACACAGAGTTGCAGGGAGCCTAGAGTCTATCCCAGGGTACTCGGGGCACAAGGCAGGGGACACCCTGGACAGGCTGCCAAACCATCACACGGCACAATCGCACACACACTCACGCACATTCACACACTACAGACAATTTAGAGGTGTCAATAAGCCTACGGTGTATGTCTTTGGGCTGGGGGAGGAAACCAGAGTACTTGTAAGAAACCCCCAAAGCACAGGGAGAACATGCAAACTTCGCACACACAGGACGGAGGCAGGACTTGAACCTCCAACTACAGAGGTGTGAGGCACAGCCACCGTGCATCCCAAACTGATATGTTGTTATTTAATAAATAAAAAGTTTAGTCTTTGGCTCTTATACTGTGGTATAAGAGAAATAAAACACTTTTCTCCACTTTCCTATAATAATATGTTATTCCTCACTAACTAAAATGGGAACAGCTCGCTTCATTCATTTATCTTCAGTAAGTGCTTCATCCCGGTCAGGATCATTATAGGTCGTGAGCCTGTCCTGGAAACCATGAGCAAGAGGCAGAGATACACCATAGATTGGACACCAGTCCATCACAGTGTGCCATGTACACACAGATTCACACATACAGGAAATTTAGCATAGCCACGCCGTCTACCAGCAAAGTGTTGGAGGAAACCAGAGAACCTTGAGAAAACCCAGCCGATACACAGACAGTAACCTGAGTTTAGGGTTGAAAAGGTGGCTGTGCTACCTGCTGTCCCACCAAGACTCTCAGTAAATAATTAATTTATATCTAACAATAAGGGGTTCTCAACTTGTTACAGTGATAAAATATTTTTTCTGGCAAAGATGATGGTACCAGGGCAAGATGTGGCCCTCGGCTTCTCTATTAGACTATATGATAGAATGTATGCAATTTTTCCTTTCACCTGACAGTGGCAGCAGACTGTGTCAACACAGTGAGCTGAAATGCAAGAGCCTTCTTATTTCTCTAACTACACCCGCAGATTAATTTGCAGAATGATATTTATTCATGGCTACAGACAAAAAGCATATAGTTAACAGTGAGAAGGGGTTATTTCAAAACCACTAAGCATGGACCCTTCGTGAAACCCTTCATGAATATTTGCGTCCTTAAATGAAGTGGATTTTTACATATACAGTGCCCTCCACTAATATTGCCACCCTTGGTAAATATGAGCAAAGAAGGCTGTGAAAAATTGTCTTCAGTTTGCCAGACACTACTGGAACTTCAAATGGGATCGGGTTTTATGGTCAGATGAAACCAAAATAGAGCTTTTTGGCAATAAACACCAGAGGTGGTTTTGGCACACAGAGAGGTAGCCATATGGAAAAGTACCTCATGCCCACGGTTAAATATGGTGGTGGCGCTTTAATGTTTTGGGGCTGTTTTTCTGCCAGAGGACCTGGACATTTTGTTAGGATACATGGCGTCATGGACTCTATCAAATATCAACAGATATTAAATGAAAACCTGACTGCCTCTGCCAGAAAGCTTAAAATGGGCCGTGGTTGGATCTTCCAGCAGGACAATGATCCAAAACATACATCAAAATCAACACAGAAATGGTTTACTGACCACAAAATCAAGCTCCTGCCCTGGCCATCCCAGTCCCCTGACTTGAAACCCATAGAAAACCTGTGGGGTGAACTGAAGAGGAGAGTCCACCAGCATGGACCTCGAAATTTGAAGGATCTGGAGAGATTCTGTATGGAGGAATGGTCTCAGATCCCTTGCCATGTATTCTCCAACCTCATCAGGCATTATAGGAGAAGACTCAGAGCTGTTATCTTGGAAAAGGGAGGAAGCACAAAGTACTGACTAAAAGGGTGCTTTTAGTATTTTTGTGATCAAAAGGTTAAACAAATAAAGACAATGTTCACAGCCTTCTTTGCTCATATTTACCAAGGGTGCCAATATTAGAGGAGGTCACTGTTATTATCATCATCATTATGCAGAGTTCTGCTCCATTTGCCATTTACATAAACCAGTTAATAAGCAGGATCTCATTTGTCTTACAGCACCTTGGCAGAATTAAATAGCAGGTTACTAAATGAAATGGTACTGAATAATTCTAATAAAACATACCATTAGCTGAATTGCCAAACATTAAATCATACTGAGCTAAATTAAACAAAGTTGGGATAATTTATACTACTAATGTAGAGGCTAATGTAGCATGTCCTCAGGCACATGGGGCCAACGCCAGAGAGTGCAGAATTACATTAAGTTCAGTATTCATACTAAATGCATTATTCAACATCGACATATGATCTGAATGAAATGCTTTCTGCACACTCTCCCTAGCTGTCCCTGAATGACCTAGCCGACCGAGTGAATCTAGGCCTGATACCAAGCTCTGAAGAGGGCTGGCCTGTGGCATGCCATCTCCTGCGCAGAGACACTGGTGGAATATTGCATATCCACAGCAACGTCACCACACCGATCCAGCATCAGAATCTTCAGCCATCCTCCAAATCACTGAATGAGGGAGAGGGATCTGTAAATGGAGCTGGAAAAATCTCTAGAGACAGAGAAGTGTGGAACAACTGGGCCGAAAACACAGCGAGCCACATCGTCAGACTTCTGAGAGACATCACCAGAGCTGAGTGGAGGACCAGCATTAAGCATATAGAGCATGTGAAGTCCTATGCACCGCACATAAATCATATAGTATTGGATCTGGAGTGTAGACCAGTTAAATAAGATGACTGACAGTCTTATTTTTGTATGCAACTTTGTTGTTGTTGTTGTTGTTTTAATGAAACAGAATAAAAAATTTCAGACTTTGCTTGGAGTCATGTACATTAGAATGAAAGCTAGTCACCAATAATAGTAAACAAATCATTACTGTGGCTGTCTGCCCTGTAGCATTCATTTGAATTTTCCAGTGAGCAGTGAAATAACAAGCTATTGTGTGTGTGCGCGCGCGCGCGCAGTGTTTTAGCATTCCTGCACCAAACCTTCTCATACTGCTGTTATTATTTTATAGTTTACAGTTGGTTTAATTAGAATGTACCCTGTTAATTCGGTTTCCGTATTGAGGTGTGTGAAAACTGTGTAATGACAATAGACGGCTAGGAAACCGTGTAAAGTGTGTTTTATGTTTACTTTAGCCGTGGGTTAGAGTGCTTAATCACTTAATCAGATGCTCTATAGGACACGGATGTGTTGATATTTGGCAGACACGCTCGGGTGAGCTGCACCTGCTAGTTCTGCAGAAATGTGTGTGTGTGTGTGTGTGTGAGAGAGAGAGAGAGAGAGAGAGAGAGAGACTCTGACTGACTGTTAGGAAGTTTTCCCATCTTCCGGCATTGTACAGGCTGAGTGTCGAGTGCGTAAGGAAGCGGCAGTACATAAAACCCTCAGCAAACCTCGGTAAGTTAAACACTCTTAAAATAGTGTTTCTGAAACTTAGCATCACACACATTAGTTGCTTCATTTATAGAAGACGGCTAACTTTTTTTTCCCATCGGTGTGATTACAACTGACCAGTGTGTGTTGTAGTATGTGTGTGTTGTAGTATGTGTGTGTTGTAGTATGTGTGTGTTGTAGTATGTGTGTGTTGTAGTATGTGTGTGTTGCGCTTTCCTCTTGACTTCTTAAAACATCATGAGAATACTAGTGGACACTAGTGTACAAATACAAATGGATGAACTGAACACAAGTTTGAGAATTTGGACGTCCGTGTATTTACCACATGTCTTTTATATGTGCTTTCTTTCTTTCACAAAATGTATTTTGTGGTGGTGGTGGTGTCTTTTAAGACTAATCAAGTACGTTCACCTTAAGTCAGCCGGTTTAGGTTTAGGAGATGTAACTTAATAACACTCCCGTAAGATTTAAAGCTTCATCACTATGAGTCGAGTCTTCCTGGTGGACTGTTTACTCCTCAGCCTTTCTCACCTTTCCACAAGTGTTTAAACAATGAGGGAAAACCTTGGCGTGTTATAGGATATGTGCTCGTGCCCCCAAACCAGTTTCTACTCATTCTTTTAACGGCTAGTGGCTTATTATTATTATTATTATTATGATTTGTTTTGTTTTTTTGTTTGTTTTTTTTGTCGTTTCCTCAGACTTTGGTTAGCCCAAAGCAGGGTGTATGGTTGAGTGGCGCCACTGATTATTAACCACCCGAAGCGACATAATTAAATAAATGTTAACCAAAGAGCTCCACCCGAAGTTGTGTCTTTAGAGGGTGGGAACGCTGGGATGTTTGCTTTTCCTTTCCTCGTTGCACTGCCTGGTACAGTTTCTCTGC
This sequence comes from Cranoglanis bouderius, assembly GCA_023630585.1. Taxonomy (NCBI): domain Eukaryota; kingdom Metazoa; phylum Chordata; class Actinopteri; order Siluriformes; family Cranoglanididae; genus Cranoglanis; species Cranoglanis bouderius. The sequence goes on from CM042561.1 coordinate 17,476,578, forward strand.
GACAGTTTTGTGCTGCTGCTTGTTCAAATGCTAAGCAACACAGAGTTCTAGATATATATTCATGGCGTGTTTGTCAGAACCAGAGGAAGTTTGAGCCCGTTCCCATGCTCCTCGGCCCGGCTGCGTCCCCGTGTCATGCTGCCTGTGAGAACTTTGTGACTGTTAACCCATTTGACATTTATAAGCACAATATGTAAATGTCCCGTGAGTTTGACAACCAAATTTAAGTTTGCAGCCAAAACATAAATGGATACAATACTGTTTATATATATATATATATATATATATATATATATATATATATATATATATATATATATATATAAAGCATAATAAAGTCACAATTCAAAGAGGGACTGAAAACAGAAACACTTCCTCTACATGTCAGTTCTTCACCATGTCCAAGTATCTGCCCTTTTTCCAAACAGCATGGGCCTCCACTATTTGTATAATCACGAAGATGCACATGCGCACTCAGTCACACTGCTGGTGCAAACAGGCGCGTGTCATTTCTGTTGACATTAGCGATGTTTTGTTGACTTTAGGAATGAGTGCCGGTGCTTTTCCACAAAACGTAAAATGAGATTCGCCAAAATGAGTAGTTTTCCGAAGAAAATGAACGAAACCTCACAATTTCAACGCATAGCGACCTTGTGCTGACAGGTAAAGTGTGTGTGTGTGTGTGTGTTTTAACCTTCAGCCAACGTTCCTGCCTTTTTTAGATGGCGAACATCTCGAAAAAGTATGGGTCGTTTCTAAAAATAAATAAATAAATAATATATTTCACACATGTTTCTCTGGTTTTATTTCTAAATCTGCTCATAAAAGTTTAAATAATAGGCTAAAGTTTAATGTGACCCACAGGTGGTGCAGTATCATTAATTAATCATTTTATTATTTATAATGAATCAGAAAACAAAGATCATTATACAGAGCCTTTCTGTTATCTTCTACCTTGATTAGTTCCATGTGTTTTATACCACCAGGATTACATCAGTATTAACAAGCAAAAAAAACATCTTATGCCATTTTTTTTTGTATAAATATTGAATGCAAGATAAATAGGCCACAGAACATTATAATATTAAATGTCGACCCTTCTTGTGTTGTTTTTTTGTAAATCACAAAGCATCTTGTTCTTCACTGCAAGCATTAATACACATTTTTGAGGTTAGAAGGCTTTGAAAGTTTGCTGTGAATGCATCCGGTCCTGACTCAGGCCATCTGGGGTTGAGTCTAAGCATTGTTCTTTCTGTCTGTCTGTCTGTCTGTCTTTTGGGGAAACGAATTAAACAGTTCTGACTGTTGTTGCCTTAACAGGAAGCTTAGACAGGTTGAGATGGTGCAAGCCATGGAGGCCATCAACATGTCCTTCTTGACAGACTCCGAGAGGGAGCTGATCTTAGGGGTGCTGAATCGGGATGAAGAGCTGAGACGGTTAGAGGAACAGCGGGTGAAGTGAGTGCTGAATCTCCACCACAGTGTCTTATGCAAGAGGCTCCTGTTCTCAGGAATTTTTAATTTTATTTTATTAATCTAGCACACCTATAGCTGTGTGTACTGAAATGTGCAGATGTATTTGCACACTTACATACACGTGGAAAAAGAATGTATTGTACATTTTCCTGACACACTTGCACCTTCCAATTAATTCTCCTTCTTCTAATTCAAATCCGTACATATGTGAAGTATAAATATTTTGTATATTTTAATAGTGCTGAAATGAATAATGGTGGTAAATGAAACGTGAATGTGACTGAAATATAGGGTCAGAAATATACAGTCACAAGAAAAAAAAAGCAAAGAGATGTGGGTGCTACTGTCACCTTCCAATAAATCAGTGTATTGCTGTGCAACAATCTGTTCGCGAATGTCATTTTACAACTCAAATATTTTCAACGCTTTTTTTGACACCGTTTAGTTAATTATGTTGGGTTCTCATTGATTGTGGGATTTCCACTGTGTATATTTTAATAAAGTTACATTTTGGTTAGGTTGAGCAAAACTCAAACCATTCCAGTCCTGGGCAGATAATCAAATTTTTAGAAAGGGCACTGACTGTGGTGTGGTAGACATAACTCCTAAAATACACTTTTAAAAAAAATACTACTTTTGATCTATAGGAGACTGAAAGCAGAGTTGTTAGACATCAGGAGGAAGGGAGCAAAGCGCAGCAGTGGCAACTACAGTGAGCACAGCTGTGGACGATGTCAGGAGCCCCTGGGCCGTCTAGCTGCCAACTCTAACCAGTGCCCAGTGTGCAAACACCAAGTGTGCCGAAACTGTCGTACTGTCCGAGCCAAAGGGTTCTGGCTGTGCAGTGTGTGTGCCAAAGAGGCGTGAGTATAAACACACAATTAGTCTCTCTGATCTCAGAGCCACAGTGGAGTGGAAAATTAGGCCCTTGGTTTTAATAAAGCAGGTTAATGGTTAATAGAAATACTTTTTTGGTGCTCCTTCCCAGGGACCTAAAGAAGTGCACAGGCGACTGGTTCTATGATCAGAGGGTTAACCGTTTTTCCACAGCTCCTGGACATGACATAGTACGAGCCTCACTCAGGAAGCGGCCTCCAAGTAAGTGCAGGAAACGGATATCAGACAACCGGATGTGCTTTCACTATTCTAGAGACAGAGCAGGAAAATGAGAGATAACATGTTATGAACTGTCATATTTAATCTTGACAAAAAGCTGTTCAGTGGTTAGTGGGAAAACAGAGACAATATATTAAATAAGAAACAACAGTCCAAGTCTAATAACTTCTTCTTGAAATTGGCATGGTGCCATCCCAGCAAAGAAGCGTGAAACCACAGGGGAGGTTCTGTTGAACAGTCCGGATTTTAACTCCAGCCAGACTTTACCAGTACCACGGCCCAGACTGAAGGATCTTGCTCTGGGAAACAAAAGGTAAGTCCACCAGGTGAAAACAGGGGCAAGATTTCAATATATAGAACAGGATTCTTAAATAATAGTGGCTAAAAACAGAAAGCTTCAAGACATGGTAATTATTTAGTTACTTAAGTTTAGTTTGTAAAGAATATGGCGGTCAAAATCTGCTGGAGGATGAAAAATGACCAAAACAAACAAATGAAGTTAATATCAACAGTGATGTCTGTTCATTTGAAATGTTCAAAAAGGTGTTTTTAAATGTTCTATTTGGATCTCTTTCTTTACATTCCTTGATTTGTTCCCTTTAGCAGTTCAGTCTTATCAGCTGGTGTGGCTGCAGGTTTTCATTTCATCAGGAGCCATACCTGATTCCATCTGTTTAATCAGTTGGCCTCCAGTCAGCTAGTAGGTGTGGCTCCAGCTTGGTTGGTATGAAAACCTGCACTGAACCACACTGGCTCATTGCAGGTAGGATTTGGCACTACTTCTCTAGCACCCTCAGACCTATTATTATTTGTATTTTTATATTAATCTAGACAAATTCACAAGACCCAACCATACTCTAAAAAAAGAAATGTAATTGTGAGTAAATAAATTATTTTAGCATTTACATAATATTGTACTGTGTATATATATATATATATGTCAACTCAAAAATTATCGCCACCTTTCATGAATAACATTCAACAAATGGAACTTTAGAACATACATTTGGATTCTGCACATTTTAAAACAGTTGTTCTCAAATTAGTGTATTCATCCTGAAAAACACTTTAAAATTGTCAGCACAACATTAATAGTAAGGGAGAGAATAACAACTCTGAGCCTCACACTGTATCGTCTAAGAAAGTTAAAGAATATTTACTGAAGAAACTTGGACCACTGCTCCATGCAGAACATTTCAAGTTCCTGTATAGGTTTGTGCATGTGGACTATCCTTTGCCATTTTCAAGGGACCCTGGACAACTGTATATTACAGTGGATATTAATGCTTTTCCTTATATGAAGTTCAGGTTTTTCTGCAAACATGCTGGTGGTGTGGTTGCATGTCCAAAAATTTTTTTTCATCTGACTACAACATGTGATTCCAGTTGTATTTCCACTGAAGCTTAGCAAGGCTGAGCCCTGGCATTTTTCCTCTTAGTTGATCCCAGGGAGTTTTTTTTTTTTTGCTGTCTGTCTAACAGCTTGTTATTGAAGTGGTGCATAATAGTCGATTTTGAAACTTCATCAACATCAAGAATCAATTAAACTGTGCAGTTTTGTATGTTTTTATATCCATTATTTAACTTGCAGAGTAACAACCATCTGTCTGTTTTGTGTTGAAAACATTTTGGTTTTCCCCATGGTGATGGATGGCAACTGATTTTACCACAGGAGAAGGTAACTACAGTTCCTAGTCACCGTGAGCAATTCTGGAAGCACCAGATGAAAGATATTGTCTTTACGAGGACATAATTGGCCTTCAACTATGAAATATTAAAACATCTCCTGTTTTCTGAACAAAAAACACCTCAGTTGAACTGTCATTAAAGAGACCGTCAGTCTGAAAGACAGGATTGAAAATGAAGACTAAGGAGCATTCTAAGGACGTTAAAGATATGGTAATTGAATTTTGTAACTCGGTAATAGGGTGTAAAATTATATCTAAGAGAGTAGACATCCCAGTGAGCACTGTTGGATCAATAGTGAGGAAGTGGAAGCTGCATCACACGACCCAAACACTGCCTAGACAAGGCTGTCCCTCAAAACTCAGTGCAAAATCAAGACAGAGACTGATGGGGTTTTTGGGGGGGTTTGGGGTTTTTGTGTCATGATACCAAGGTCAAGTGCTGTGTGTGGTGCAAACCTAACGCATGGCAAATCTCAATTATCACAAGACCTACAGTTAAATATGGTGGTCACAGTATTGTGCTCTGAGAACACTTTGCATCCTCAGAACGTCTTGTCTAAGTTGAAGGGAGAATGAATGGAGCAAAATACAGGGGGATATTACAAGAGAACAAGTCTGCTAATAAATAAATGGATGGATGGATGGATGGATAGATCAGTAGATTAAATAAATAACTAAACCAAGCAAGCTTGGGAGAAACGTCACCTTTCAGCAGGACAGTGGTCCCAGATACAAGACCAAAGCTGTGCAGGAGTGGATAAAAACAAAAAGGTGAATGTTCTACAATTGCCAATTCCAGATTTGCATCCCACTGAGAATCTGTTGCACTGTTTGAAAATTGCAGTCAACAAACAACATCCAACCAACCTGAAGAACCTATAACAAATCTTCCTGGAAGAATGGGCAAAAATCACTGCCAAACAGTGAATATCCCATTCCAAAACCATGGGAATTAATGTTGAGTTGGTCCCCCCCCTTTGATAGACACTAAAACAGACACTCTTTTATGAAGGCTTTTGGTACACTAGGTTCTGGTATCCCATGTATCATGTGGGGATTTGTGCCCATTCAGACACAAGAGTTCTTCCACACCAACCTTGGCAAACTGTTTTTATGGACCTTGATTTCTGCACAGAGGCATTGTCAGAACCCCTTAGTTTCAGTAAAGGGAAATATTAATACTACGGTGTGCTGCCAACTTTGTGGCAACAATTTGGGAAATTCCACATATAGATGTGATGGTCAGATAGATAAATACATAGATACATACATACATACATTCATACATACACACACACAGTACATACACCCCTCTGAAAATATTGGAATGGCAAGGCCAATTTTTAGTTTTTGTTACACACTGAAGATGTTTGGGTTCAAAAGATTAATATGAACGATAGATTAGAATTTCAGCTTTTATTTCCTGTTTATATCTAGATGTGTTGAACAACTTAGAACATGGCAGACCACCCAATTTTTAGACAAGCAAAAATTGCAAGTATTGGAATAGATAGTCTTAAAGTAAATAACACAATATTTGGTTGCATAACCCAAATGGTGTTGCATCATCAAATTGTTCTTCTTTTGTGATGCTTTTTCAGGCTTGTACTGGAGCTTTGTTCAGTTGTTGTTTGTGTTGGGGGGTGTGGGATTTCTCCCTTCAGTCTCCTCTTCAGGAGCTGAAATACATGCTGAATTGGGTTATGGTGTGGTGATTGATTTGAGCAGTCTAAGACCTTCCACTTTTTTCACCTGATGAAGTCCTTTGTTGTGTTGGCAGTGTGTTTTGGAAAGTTCCTCCCAATTAGATTGGATGCATTTCTCTGTAAATTGGCAGACAGTATGTTTCTGTAAACTTCTGAATTCATACTGCTACCATCATGAGTTACCTCATCAATAAATATTAGTGAGCCCATTCCAGAAGCAGCCATGCAAACCCAAACTTGTTTTGGATCATGGATAATCCCTTTAGTAGAGGTTAATCTTGGTTCCAGAACTTTAGTGGCTCATCTTTATTTCTTTGCGAATTCCAATCTGACTTTCCGATTCTTACTGCTGATGAGTGGTTTGCATCTTGTGATATGGCCTCTATATTTCTGCTCTTGAAGTCTTATTCGAACAGTGGATTGTGATACCGTCACCCCTCCCTTGTGGAGGTTGTTTGTGATGTCACCGACTGTTGTTTTTGGGGTTTTCTTCATAGCTCTCAATGTTTTTGTCACCAACTGCTGACCTGCTCCATGTCTGGTTGTTAGTACACCAGTGGTTTTGTTCTTTCTTTCAGGACATTCCAAATTGTTGTATTGGCTATGCCCAGTGCTCACGGAATTGCTCTGATTTTCCCTCCTTTCTCAGCTTCATAATGGCTTGCTTTTCTCCCACAGATCTTCAAGTTAGTTTATCCTTTTTAACAACAGATGTTCGCAGATGAAAGCCAGGGCTCAAACCAGTAGACATTAAGAGCTATTAATTGTTTAAACAATCAGTCTAACAGGGCACACCTGGGCCGCAAGAAATACCTGTCAATCACATGTTCCAATATTTTTAATCACTTGAAAATGGGTGGGTTCAAATAAAAGGTGCCATGTTCTAAGGTGTTTAACACATGTATATGTAAATATCAGTAAATGAAAGCTGAAATTCTGATGTATTGTCTCATATTCATCTTTTGATCTCAAACCCAAATGTCCTCAGTGCAAAAAAAAAAAAAAAAAAAATTGTGTGTAATTTCAACTGTGTTGCGTCTGCACTCAGCCCATCCAGTGAGCGTCTGCAGCAGAGCGACACAGACTTGGCAGAGAATGCCAGCCTCAGCAGTAGCCGTGCTGACAGCGACTCTTTCTCCAGCACTCCATCGACACAGAGGTGCAGGATTACTTAAATACTGGACAAGAAAATACTGTATAATTATTTATGAGCACGTTAAACAGAAACTCTCTTGATTTTAGGAGCGAGGGAGTGAACAGGTTGAGTGGAACAGATTCCACTGTGTTAAGTGTGTCCCCTCCCACTAAAACCCACAGTCCTTCGGGATCCTCTGCAGGCACTGAGACAGTGAGTGGACAAACATGCCTCACTCTTTCCATCCATTCAAGTTAGTATTCATGGATGGCCACAGCACTGCACTTTAGTGGTTTTTTTTGTTTTTTTTTTCTGATCTAACACTCCTGTCCCCACATCTTAGCTTATTACAAAGTGCAGTGAGGTGGCGGGGTTAGAAAGGGGTAAACACTGAAGGGGACATTACTGTGACCTTCTGAAACCTGATATCACTGCACTGTATTTGTTTCCATCTTACCTCTTTACCCGCATAACTGCTGACATAATCACTCTTTTTACTTTTTAAGTCATCTTTAGTTCATCAAATTAATATATGCCCGGAGTCCTTGAGTGATGTTGATGGCCTTTTCAAGAAGAGTGTTAGAAGGGTGCACAAAATATCAGGTAATGTTTGTCATTCACACCCAGATTAAAGACACATTCAGTTAGGCTTGCCTAATTTCAGAGCATTAAAACAAATCTTATCAGTTACTTTCTTTTTTTTTTTTTTTTTTATCAGTTACAAATTCTTTACTATTTTAAAAGTACTGCAGCTTTACTAATAACCATAATAAAATATCTTTTTCTTGAACTGGCCTGATTTTAACTGATAGTTTGCGTTACTGGACACTTTTGCTTTAGTTTCACAGACAGAACCTGGTGGTTTCAACTACAAGTATCCTTGGATTATTCAACATAAGTCTAAATATACTAAATTCTCATATCAAATTTATTCAAAGAACTTCTCCAATAAACTCCTTTATGATGCTTAATAGAAAAAGGCTAAATGACTGAAAAAGGGAAAATTGAGATAAAAGAAATACATTTTAAACAAAACACACTCTGTTTGAGGAAGAGTTTTTTTTTTATTTTTTTATTTCAGGCCTCTTTTTTCACTTTCACTCCTTCCTGTCAGCTTAGGGGATACAAACATGTCTTCTCTCATGACTTTTAATAGCTTGTGAATGCATTGTAAGCCCCTTTCCTCCTCTCTCCCTTTGGCTCAAAAGAGATTTTCTAACTAAACCCAAACAAATATTGTGATAGACCTTTGACTCAGCTAATTCTTATTTTAACTCGTTTGTTTCTGACAGAATAACCCAACCCTTTGATAAAACACGCATGCTGTTAATGCGTGTCTTGCTGGTGATGGACATGCTCCAGATAAAATATGCCTTCCTTGCAGAACCTCTTTCAGACCAAAATACACACTTTCTCTTAAAATAAAGATTCTGTATTAATCATAAACATCAATCACTCTGACATGTTATTTACATAATTAGACGTATGAATAAAAGGATATAAATCAGGGATAAAAATCTTAAACATCTTGCCGTGGGTAAATGATGCACTTCTCCATCAGACCTGTGATTATAAACTTGAATTCACTGTGATTTTAAGATGATCTGTTCTCTGGTTTTATGCTTCTTAAGAAGTAAAGGGCTGAAAATGTTTAGGAACTACTATTTTGTTTGCTTAGATTTTAAGCCAGTCTCTGTAGTGGACGTACGCTATGATGGGACTGAGAACACCGCAGCCTCCATGGGAGACAGAAGCAAGTCAGTTCCAGGTCTAAACGTAGTGAGTTTTCTTTTCTGACTGACCTACATAGCAGTCTTTCTCATGGGATGCCTCAAAAATATTGCTTTGGCATACATGCAGTATTTCAGATGGCATATTCTTGCAGGATGAAGAGGAGGAGGAAGAGGATATCGATAACTTGGTCAGCATTCACAGAAGGACTGTGGGTGAAGGCACCACCAATCTGCATGGCTCCAGTGTAAAAATACCATGTTAATTGTTCATTGAACAAGTTTCAAGAACAAAGTTTTTCAGTTAAGTTTTTAAGAACAAACTTCAGCTCCTGAAAGAATGTGTTTGCATCTTTGCAGGGCACTCTGGGCAGCATGATGAGTGTATACAGTGAGGCAGGGGATTACGACATTGTGGACATCAGTGGGGACATTGTCTTCTCCCTCCACTATGATGAGAGCATGCAAAGTCTCTCAGTTCTGGTCAAAGAGTGCAGAGGGCTAGCTTATGCTGACACTACCAAAAAGAAGTGCAACCCGTAAGTGTTCACTACTGATGGCTCTGTTGATTTTAATGTAGAAGTTTCTTTGTAGCACGTTCATACACATTTTAAGCTGTAAATCAAATAAATTGGTATAATGTGAAGAATTTATGTTTACTATGAAATACAAAATTATGTTAAAGTGGAAGTACAAACGAGTAAAAACATTACAAGCCAACTATGATTGGGGGATAGGGGAGAAGGGGGGGGGGGGGGGCAAGGGGAGATGTGGGGGGGATAGAGGGGGTTGCATGGGGAGGGGGTGTATGGGGGGGGGTAAAGGTGGTCAGGGGTGGCATTGTTGCCAGGTTGGACAGATTTTCTAAGTGGATTGGACTCCTAGGTACTGACTTGGTTAGAATCGGATGAGAGAATGAATTGGACAGGATTTTAACACTCATTTGGTAAAATCATTGATTCTTACATGCCAACACTAAAGGTTAGGTACTTTTGTACAACGGGACAGTTAGCTATAAATTTGCTATTGTTTACTGTCCTGAGAGGTATTTACTTGCTTTAAGTGTACAATCACTGAACACTTTATTGGGAACACCTGTACACCTACACATTCGTGCAATTATCTTATCAGCCAATCATGTGGCAGCAGTGCATAAAATCATGCAGATGCGGGCCAGCATCTCCGGGTAATGTTCACATCAACCGTCAGAATGGGCAAAAAATGTGATCTCGGGGATTTTGGCCGTGGCATGGTTGTTGGTGCCAGGTGGGCTGGATTGACTGCTGATCTCCTGGGATTTTCACACACAACAGTCTCTAGAGTTTACTCAGAATGGGGCGACAAACAAAAAAACATCCAGCGAGGGGAGGGTCTGCAGGCTGAAACACCTTGTTGATGAGCGAGATATCAGAGGAGAATGACTAGACTGGTTTGAGCTGGCAGGAAGTCTACGCTAACTCAAATGAGCACTCTTTACAACCATGATGAGCAGAAAAGCATCTCGGAACACACAAAACATCAAATCTTGAGGTAGATGAGCTACAACAGGAGAAGACCACATCAGGTTCCACTCCTGTCAACCAAGAACAGGAATCAGAAGGTATCCTAGGCACAGACTCACCGAAACTAGACAGTTGAAGACTGGAAAAAGACCAGGTGAAATTTTTTTGTTCCCCCTCCCCCAATCATCAATTGCCAAGTTTCTGTGAATGTGCCCATGCCTCAGATTCCTGTTCTTGGCTGACCGGAATGGAACCCAATGTGATCATCTGCTGTTGTAGCCCATCCACCAAAAGGTTTGATGTGTTGTGTATTCTGAGATGATTTTCTGCTCACCACAGTTGTAAAGAGTGATTATATGAGTTACTGTATCCTTCCTGGCAGCTCAAACCAATCTGGCCATTTTCCTTTGACTTCTGTAATCAACAAGGCATTTCCCCCCACAGAACGGTCACTCACTCAGTGTTTTTTGCTTTTCACAGCATTCTGTGTAAACTGTAGAAGCTGTTGTGTGTGTGTGTGTGTGTGTGTGTGTGTGTGTGTGTGTGGAAATCTCAGGAGTTCAGCAGTATCAGAAATCTGGCACAAACAGCCATGCCACAGTTAAATTCACAGGGATCACATTTCCCCCCCCCCATTCTAATGTTTGATATGAACATTAACTGAAGCTCTTGACCTGCTGCCACATGACTGAATGATTGTATAACGGCATAAATGAGCAGGTGTACAGGTGTTCCTATTAAAGTGGACGGTGAGTGTATATAACTAGATAGATGTTACAATATTGTTATAGTAATTTACAAAAAAAAAAAAAAACAGTACTAAAGGTTTTGAGGTCAATTCCAAATTAAGCCAGTGTAGTGATGCCGAAAGAGGAGATCATGAAGAAAGATGAAAGACTTTATTTGGCACACATACATAACAACAGCACAGCGAAATCCTTCTCTTCACATATGCCGGCGTCTAGGAAGTTGGGGTCAGAGCACAGGGTCAGCCATGATACAGTGCAGTGATATCACTCTTTTAAGTGAACTATAGAATTCTTCAGAATGTTAAAAAGCTGTCTGTCTTTTACATTTTAGCTATTCGCATTAAAAAACTATTATAATAGTCTAAGTGCAAATGTGAACCACGGTGCAGACTCTGAGGAAAAGGACAGTTGTGCATGTAGTAAAATTCTGTACTATAATCCACACAGTGATGCTTTCCGGCTGTTTTTTTTGTCGCCCACTGTAGGTATGTCAAAAGTTACCTCCTCCCAGACAAATCTCGTCAGAGCAAGAAGAAAACGTCTATCAAACGTAACACAATCAACCCCAGCTACAATGAGACATTAAAGGTACTGCTTTACTGTATGTTTATATGTTGCAGTATATTGGTACTTTTTAAAAAAACTATATTCCATGACTTATCTTTAAAATACAGTAATTTCTGTATTGTTTGTCCACTGACTTCTGACTACCCATTAATGCATATATTCACTCCAGTCTCAGTGCAGACTCGTACAAATACTGATTCTTATAATTGCCTTCTTTTTAATCTACATGAGTACACCATTTATGCTGAAATGTCATTTTCATGAGGCTACACAGTGTACACCAGCCACTTTGAAAGCAAGGCTTCACTATTCATTCATTCATTTATCTTCAGTAACTGCTTTATCCTATACGCTCTGCATTAATGTGGATTATTGTCCTTTTTTTCTAGTTCTCCATCAGTCGCTCCCAGCTGATGTCTCGTACTCTCCAGCTCTCAGTGTGGCATTCTGATCGTTTTGGGCGCAATGCTTTCCTCGGGGAGGTGGAGATGCCAATGGACTGCCATGACATTGACTCAGGCCAAGAGGAGTGTGTGACACTCAGAGGAAAGGTAGTGGAACAGATGCACAATGGTCTAATCCAGTGCAGTTCACTCATGTTATGATATACAAGTATTTTATGATATAACTTTGCCGTTTTAAATGGTAGTTCTTTCTGTATGCAGGCGGGCAACTCTTTGACACTGTCAGCTTTTTCCCAGTACAAAGGAGAACTGGTGATTTCTCTAAAGTATGTCACAGAGACACAGGCAGCTGGAGAAAAGCCCCGAGGTGAGGGAACAGTTCCCCAGTTCCTTTAGTCAGAGGTGGTAGTAGTACACAAGTCCTTGAGTCCTTGCTCAACCAAAAGTGCATTTCTCTAAACAAATATTCTGGCAAAAGATCTTAAATATACAACCCAAATTCCAAAAAAGTTGGGACGCTGTATAAATAAAAACAGAATGCAATGATTTGCAAATCTCATAAACCCATATTTTATTCACAATAGAGCATAGAAAACGTATCAAATGTTTAAAGTAAGGAAATGTACTGTTTAAGGAACAAATAAGGTAATTTTGAATTTGATGGCAGCAACACATCTAAAAAAAAGTTGGGACAGGGCCATGTTTACCCCTGTGTAGCATCCCCTCTACTTTTAACAACAGTCCGTATATGTCAGGGAACTGAGGAGACCAGTTGCTGGAGTTTTGGGAGAGGAATGTTGTCCCATTCGTGTCTGATACAGGATTCTACCTGCTCAACAGTCCTGGGTCTTCTTTGTCGTATTTTTCGTTTCATGATGCGCCAAATGTTTTCAATTGGTGAAAGGTCTGGACTGCAGGCAGGTCAGTTCAGCACCCGGACTCTTCTACTAGGAAGCCATGCTGTTGTAATAGATGCAGTATGTGGTTTAGCATTGTCTTGCTGAAATATGCAAGGCCTTCCCTGAAAAAGACATTGGCTAGATGGAAGCATATGTTGCTCTAAGACCTGTATATACCTTTCAGCATTGATGGTGCCTTTCCAGATGTGCAAGCTGCCCATTCCATAGGCACTAATGTACCCCATACCATCAGAGATGCAGGCTTTTGAACTGAGTGCTGATAACAAGCCGGTTGGTTCTTTAGAGGATGGTCCATGGTTTCCAAAAAGAGTTTCCAATTCTGATTTGTCTGACCACAGAACAGTTTTCCACTTTGCCTCAGTCCATTTTAAATGAGCTTTGGCCCAGAGAAGACAGCGGCGTTTCTGGATCATGTTCACATATGGCTTCTTCTGTGCATGATAGAGCTGTAATCTGCATTTGTGGATGGCACGGCGAACTGTGTTCACAGACAATGAGTTCTGGAGGTGTTTCTGAGCCCATGCAGTGATTTCCATTACAGAATCATGCCTGATTTTAATGCAGTGCCACCTGAGGACCCAAAGATCACAGGCATGCAATATTGATTTTCACCCTTGTCCCTTGCGCACAGAGATGTAGAAACTTTTGATGATATGTACTGTAGATGATGAGATATTCAAAGTCTTCGCAATTTTACACTGAGAAACATTTCTGAAATTGTTCCACAAATTGTAGATGCAGTTTTTGGCAGATTGGTGAACCTCTGCCCATCTTTACTTCTGAGAGACTCTGCCTCTCTAAGATACTCTTTTTATACCCAATCATGTTACTGACTTGTGGCCAATTAACCTAATTAGTTGAAAAATGTTCTTCCAGCTTTCTTTCTTTCTTTTTACTAACGCTTTCTTTTCCAGCCTTTTGTTGCCCCATCACAACTTTTTTGAGACGTGTTGCGGCCATGAAATTCAAAATGACCTTACTTTTTTCTTAAAACGGTACATTTCCTCAGTTTAAACATTTGACATGTTTTCTATGTTCTACTGTGAATAACATATCAGGGGACTACAGATGAAAATTAGCCTTTGGCTAAATCCAGTACAATGCATGAAATGGAAACATTTATGTTAAAAATTGTACATGGTCCCTTTTCAAATAAATAAAATTTTATTTATATATATATATATATATATATATATATATTTATTGGTTCATGAGATTTGCAAATCAAACACAGCGTGCTGACTATTTTGGAATTGGGGTTGTAAAATCCTTCAGAGGAACCAGATTCAAAACAGAACCCATCCACTTCTGGGTTTATAAATTAAAATGGGAAAACAATAAGAATGATTTTATGGGAACCAATGAAAAATAAAAAATGCACAGTAACCTTGTTGCATAAGTGTGCACACCTATAAACTAATATTTAGTTGTAGCATCTTTAGATTTTATCATGGCATTCAATCATTTTGAGTCAATCAGTTTGGCACGTCTTGACTTAGCAATATTTTGCCATTCTTCCTTACAAAAGCTTTCTAACTCTGTCAAACTGGCTGTGCATCTCCTGTGCACAACCCTCTTCAGGTCACCTCACAGATTCCTCTTCATCTTAAGTGTTTTAGCAGAAGCCTTATTGTTTTGTGCCACAATGTTTTCTGTTGACTGGTATTTGGAGTTATACATTATTCTCTCCACCCTGATTAAAGCCCAAGGACCAGCTGAAGAAAAGCAGCCGCAAAGTATGATTCTGCTGCCTCCATGCTTCACTGTGGGGATGGTGGGGTTTTTTTTGGCAGCAAACATACAGTGCCCTCCACTAAAATTGGCACCCTTGATAAATATAAGCAAAGAAGGCTGTGAAAAATTGTCTTTATTGTTTAACCTTTTGATCTTTTGTTAAAAAAAATCACAAAAATACTCTGCTCTCATGGATATCAACCAATTGCAAACAAAACACAGGTTTATCAAAAAAAATCTTTGTTAAATATAGGTGTGCATCAATTATTGGCACCCTTTTAGTCAATACTCCCTTTGCCAAGATAACAGCTCTGAGTCTTCTCCTATAATGCCTAATGAGGTTGGAGAATACATGGCAAGGGATCTGAGACCATTCCTCCATACAGAATCTCTCCAGATCCTTCAAATTTCGAGGTCCATGCTGGTGAACTCTCCTCTTCAGTTCACCCCTCAGGCTTTCTGTGGATTTCAAGTCAGGGGACTGGGATGGCCAGGGCAGGACCTTGATTTTGTGGTCAGTAAACCATTTCTGTGTTGATTTTGATGTACGTTTTGGATCGTTGTCCTGCTGGAAGATCCAACCATGGCCCATTTTAAGCTTTCTGACAGAGGCAGTCAGGTTTTCATTTAATATCTGTTGATATTTGATAGAGTCCATGATGCCATGTATCCTAACAAAATGTCCAGATCCTCTAACAGAAAAACAGCCCCAAAACATTAAAGAGCCACCACCATATTTAACCGTGGGCATGAGGTACTTTTCCATATGTCTACCTCTCTGTGTGCCAAAACCACCTCTGGTGTTTATTGCCAAAAAGCTCTATTTTGGTTTCATCTGACCATAGAACCCGATCCCATTTGAAGTTCCAGTAGTGTCTGGCAAACTGAAGACGCTTTAATTTTTTTTCCTGTTCCTAGTCATGTATACTAAAAAAAATGTTAAATATCAGTGGGTATATACTTCAAATACATTTTTTTTTCATATGAATTCATAAGGGTGCCAGTAATTGTTGCACACCTATATTTAACAAAGATATTTTTTTTGGTTAAACCTGTGTTGTGCCAATATTAGTGGAGGGCACTGTATATAATCAACCCTTCACCATGGAGGGAACTCTGCAGTGCTCTCAAACGCTCTCATAACAATGCAGTAGGACCAGACAGAATCCATTACTGAGTTTTTGAAGCATCTTCCCCACATGGTATCATTACTCCTTCTGAAAATTTGAACACTGTTTGGAAAACAGGACACATACCACCATCCTGGCAAGAAGCAATAGTTATTCCCACTCCCAAACCGGGCAAGGACCATTCTGATGTAAACAACTACTGCTGAATAGCTCTGTCCAGCTGTAAAACTATGCAGAGAATGGTCAATGACTGTCTGTTGTGGATACTGGAGTCGTGGCATAAGATCAGTGACTATCAGTGTGGCTTTTGACAATTAAAAAGCACCTTAGACCATCTCATGAGACTGGAATTATTTGTACGGGACAGCTTTATTAAGAAAGAACACAAGGTAGCTGTTTTCTTCGATCTAGGGAAGGCCTATGATACCACCTGGAGAGATGGTATTCTCAAAGATCTATATGAAATTGGGCCCAGAGGCAACCTACCCATCTTTCCCCCTGTCCCAAATGGCACACTTCATGTGGACTTGTGGTCTGCAGTATCCTTTGAAATCTTTAAGGTATCCATGTAGGACCATCCAGAGCAAATCTCTCAGACTTGCATGATAATAATTCAGTACAAACTAGCTTTCCTCTGTCACAATAAATACTGGCTAGATAAAAGTGTAATGTAGCTAACAACACATATTTGAAGTGATATAGTGTATATTAGGTCACATACAGTTGTAATCAAAATTATTCAACTCCCATTGCAAATCAGGTTTATTGTCAAAATTTACAGACTTTCAGCTGTTTGCAATGAACAAATCAAACAAAAGCAACTGAAATAGTTCAACACAACGAATGCTTCAAGTGGTTTCCCCAAATTCAACTGAAAATGCAACTTATAATGACTTCTCCAGTTTCAAAATTATTCAACCCCTTCATGGCAAGTACCTTTAGTATTTAGTAGAGACCCTTCTGCTTTTATGACCTGCTGCAAACGAGATGCATAACCAGACACCAGCTTCTGGCAGCGTTCCTGAGGAATCTTAGCCCATTCCTCATGAGCAATGGCCTCCAGTTCAGTAATATTCTTGGGTTTGCGTGCTGCAACCGCCTTCTTCAAATCCCACTAGAGATTTGTTATGGGGTTCAAGTCAGGTGACTGTGATGGCCCTGTAGAATCTTCCAGGTCTTCTTCTGCAACCAAGCCTTGGTGGAATTTGAGGTAGGCTTGGGATCATTGTCCTGTTGGAAGGTCCAATGATGCCCAAGCTTCAGCTTCCTCACAGACGGCATGACGTTTTCTCCTAGGATTTCCTGATATTTCAGTGAATCCATCTTGCCTTCCACACGCTGCAGGTTTCCAGTGCCAGAGGATGCAAAGCAGCCCCAGAGCATCACCAAGCCACCACCATGCTTGACTGTGGACAAAGTGTTCTTTCTTCATTCCACTTTCTCCAGACATACCGCTGATCGATCGTGCCGAAAAGTTCCAGTTTTGTTTCTTCACTCCACAGAACAGAATCCCAAAACTTCTGTGGCTTATTTATATGATTTTGAGCCAACTTTTCTTGTGCTTTTGGGTCAGTAGTGGTGTACGTCTTGGAGTTCTGGCATGGAAACCTTCTGCGTTTAGTACGCACCATACTGTGCTCACTGAAACCTCAGTGTCTGTTGCCACCACGTCTTGCTGCATGTTTTTTGCAGTCACTCGAGGATTTTTCACAACCTGCCTTCTCAGAAATCTGGTTGCAGCCGTTGATGGCTTTTTCTGTTTTTTCCTTTTTCTGCCCCATCCAGGTATTTCATGTATTTTCTGCCCCTAGCCAGTTCAGGTATTTCATGTATTTTCTGCCCCTAGCCAGTTCAGGTATTTCATGTATTTTCTGCCCCTAGCCAGTTCAGTTGCCAATGGAAACTTCCTTCAAAGTTGCCATTGGCCTCTTGGTAGCTTCACTGATCAATATCCTCCTGGCTCAGTCATCCAGTTTGGAGGGACGTCCCGATCTAGGCAAGGTGTTGGTGGTGCCATAGGCTTTCCACTTCTTATTAATGCTCTGAACGGTACTCCGAGGGATATTTAAAGTCTTTTGAAATCTTTTTGTATCCTTCTAACTTGTGCCTTTCCACAACTTTGTCCCGGAGCCCTTTTGAACCATTTCACCTTTCCAACCATGGTGTATTCTTTGCGTTGCCATGCACTACTAGTAATGGAATCATCATGGAACAGCTGGTTTTCTTATGAAGTAATCAAAACCACTGCAATTGATGTCAGGTGAGGGGCAATTAGCATGGTGTGTGATCTGGGTAGTGACTGGTTGTACCTGAGCAAGTTTATAATGCTTACTCTAAGGGGCCGATCACTTATCCAAAGGTATTTCACTAATTCAATTTTAATAATTGTTCAGAATTTTTTAAAAATGTTTTCACTTAGATGTCGAGGGTTATAATGTGTAAATACAGCTGGCAAAAGTTAGATTTAATTTATTTTAATTTCCAGGGTGTAATGTGACAAAGGGTAAGGATTTTGAGAGGGTATGATGATTTTCTATAGGCTGTGTGTGTGTGTGTTTGTGTGTGTGTAATTAATATAATGTGCAGAAAGAGATTTATTTTTCTTTTGAAATGTAGTGAGTACACCCAAATACAGACACTGGAAAACTGTAATTAAGCACGGTAACAGTGTTTTACTTATACTTTACTTCACACCTCTGACTTAGTAAAGAGAGCTGAGAACTGAAGTTACAATTATTCTTCATCCTCAGGCAAAAAGGCCAAAGTAGAGGATGGTGGAGAGCTGCACGTGTTAATAAAGGAGGCTAAGAATCTTTGTGCAATGAAAGCAGGGGGCACATCTGATTCCTTCGTGAAAGGGTTATCAGATTAAATTCATCCTAATAAACATTTAATTACCTATTTATGAAGTTGCATTTTAAAATGGCTTCTAATTGGTTTTTCACTTTCTTGCTTCACAATGGTCTCGTGCAGATATCTGCTGCCGTCTACAGGCAAGTCGGCCAAGAAGAAGACGCAGGTGGTGAAGAAGACGGTGAACCCACACTATGACCACACATTCGTATACAAAGATGTGTGTCTGGAACAGCTAAAGGGCATGTGTCTGGAGCTCACAGTCTGGGATCGAGAAGCCATGTCCAGCAACGATTTTCTGGGAGGAGTGCGTTTGAGCTCAGGGGCAGGTGTGTGCCTAGCTCTGTCTACACAACACATCCGTGTTTGTGTTTTCTTTATCATTCAGACAAAAAAAAAAAAATTAAAATACAGACATAGTACAGATATTACTTTTAGTAATTGCTTTTTATATATTGAAGCATCATGTGCATTTCACTGATATTTATGTGCATACTGAATCTTACACTGATTATATGTAACGGCTACAAATGATATTGTGGTGTTACTGTGTGGTGGATTGTATTTTCCACTGGCTGCCTTGTAGAGAATATTATTTCAGATAATGATTTGAAGTTCGTGTGTGTCTGCAGTGCGACTGAAGGAGGGGAAGCAGGAGTGGGTGGCGGACTCAACAGGAGAGGAAGTGTCTTTGTGGCAGAAGATGATGCAGTTCCCAGATTCATGGGCAGAGGGCAGTCTCCCCCTGCGTTCCTCCATGGGCAAGAGATAGTAAAGACGCTGGCAGTATGCCAAGATTAGTATGAACACATGGATTGGTATTGCAAATCCTTCAGTGAAAACTCCAGTTTTCAATATTATAAACAGTATAAACACTACAGACCAGGTGACCACCTATTTTTCCTCTATAGTACAGACCTGTTTAACCAGAGATATATGTATATGTATATACATTTTAAAATTGCAATATTGTTAAAAGTTTATAAAAATGCTGGAGCAAAAAATTATGCACAAAACATAATCTTTATTGACATTCCTCCTGAATGAGTACAGTAGCAAAATTCTTTAAAAAAAAAAAAAAAACAACGTGTATACAAAGCTGTAATTATTTACTGCCTAATGGCACCAAGCTCAGTTACTGTAGGTCCTGACTATGATGCACGCCTTTTAAAAAGTTATATACAATTCACTTAATAAATATTATAATATTTTGCACTGTTCCTGTTAGCTGTGATATGTACAGAATACTGGGGATTATGAAATACGTTTATGTATAAAAACAACCCATAAAAAGGACCTGAAGTCCAGTATTTTGATACACAGCCACAATATAGACATCTGTAATATATGTGTGTGTGTGTGTGTGTGAAAGCAACACTATCTAAACTTAGAAAGTAGAATCCTCACAAAGCACAGCTTTGCTGTTCATGGCCCCCTTAGTGTTGATGTGGAGTGAATCTTTTCTGGCTCAGTCACAAAGGTCTTTGTTTAGCTGCAGCCTCTCTCGCTCCTCCTCTGTGAGAAGGTACTCCTCAATGAACGTGTAGAGTTCATCTGAAGTGGTGGGGTTAATAAAGCGTTCCCGGTCCACACCAAGTTCATCAAGCAACACCATGTTGAAGTAGGATCGAGTGATCTGTAGAGCCTGCCTGTAATTGACCCATACACAAACATAATAGAGCTTCATTTTAATGCCACTGATTGGGGGAAAATCATTTTTCCCCAAAATGATTTTTGTTTATCATTAATAGTCAAGTTATAGTGTGTTTAAGAAGTGATACAACACTTGTTTCGCAGCTAACCTGAGACCTTCAATGACCTCATCGTCTAGAAATTGTTCTTTAATCCGGCCCACTTCTCGAGGTGGAATTCCTATCAACTCAATCACTGTCACATGTCGAAGATCCAGACCACATCCAGCTCTCTGAGATTAAACATTGACATGGTTTCCAGTAGAAATGTATTTGATATATCAGAAGATGCAAGTTTATTGCAGCCTTAGAAGTAACAGACCTGCAGCATGATGTTCTGAAGCTTGTAGTACTGGTCAGTTGCACTTGGAGTTGACACAATGAGAAGTCTCCTCTTCTCATAGAACTGGTCAAGCAGGGCACCAGCAGACTTAATGTCAGTTTTGATCTGCATCACTAACAAAGGCAACATTAACATTAGTCATTTGCTCTTATCCAAAATTAATCAAATGCGGAAACTAATTTCCGCTAAAAACAAACTCTTTCACAAAATATATCCGGTTAGTGTATAAATGGTATTGATGCCCATACATTAAATTAAAAATGAACAATGGAGTAGATGAGTGCAAGTTTCCCCTGGGGATTGGCCAAAAACTGGTATGTAAATGTTTGAAAATACATTTGCATACATACTACAACTTAAATGCAGGGTGTTTTTAAAAATAGAAATACATTTGGTAAAACTAGCACCTTCCTAACAGAGAATTTCTAGCTGTATATCAGATGTCTGCTGTACAATCCACCAAAATCACCTGTAAATTAACATAATTTCACTGTGTTCACATTTTATACATTTTCAAAATAGGCAGTTTTGTTTTCCTATTACCATCAAATACAAGTTTTAAAAAAATCATATTTTGTATATCAAATACATTTTTTTAAATACATTTTTGAAAACGGCACCTATCCCTGTTTAGCCCGATAATTTAATTGCTGGTTAATCACTCACACATGCACTCCGCGACTTGATCTGACCAGCTGCGGTTGAAAAGGCAGACTCGGGTGGAGGTGCCACTCCTCTCATAACCAGCATCACAGTGATACTCGCACACAGCTCCATAATTATTGCCGTCAGATGAGCAGCTCAGGTATCCATGCAAAGGGGCCTTCAGTACAGGACATCTCCTGACTAGGGAGCAGGAAATGAGAGCAGAAATCTAATGTTATATAAAGCTCACAGATGCCATTTAGGAGCCTAAGGCTTTTAAAGTGTGTGTCTGGTTGTCATTTCTGCAATTATACCTTCCACATGCACTGTAAACTTGCAGGTGGCCATGTTCCGGGCCTGGTCATAGACTTTGTAGCGAATCATATACTGCCCCTCACTAAATTCCGAACCTGATTCCGGTCCATTTCGTAAAATCCTGGGAAAGAATGAAAAGTCTATAGTTTATCAGTCCCCAAATTTCAATTTGGTGAAGAAAATAAGCCATACATACTGCAATGATCTATCAGCTGTATCGGTGGCTGTGGGACGTTCCCAGGACACTGTGGCAGTAAGTTTTCCTGGTTCTGCTACCTTCACTCTGGATAAAGGACATTTCAGTTTGGGGGGGTCATGATCTGAAATAATTGAAGTTTGTCACAGCATTAACAACACAGTTCTCTGTTTTTCACTTTAGATATAATTTTCTTCAGTTTTTTTAATGTACAAACATGCCCTGTAATTCCCATAGTAGAGTTTACGGGCATGCCTTAAGTGATGATCCCTTGGACGGGTAAAATATGCCAGTTGTTCTGGAGATCAATGTGCAACACCGACTGCTTAACCAAATCATTTATATCCATATGCCATACTGTACTCCTGCGTTATGAAAAGGATGATGTCCGATTTAAGCTTTTATATTCTGTCCAATACTTCACAATGTATCCATCTATTTTAAAATGCCCCAAATATCTTATGTTTATCTTAATTATTAACTATTATCTGTATTATTATACGTGTTCATACACAATTCAACTCAAGTAATTAAAATCAGCACAGTTAACAGTATAAATATCTCACTTTTAGTTTATATATATATATACAGTACTGTGCAAAAGTTTTAGGCACCTTATTTTTTTTTGTTTAGTACAGACTGTTATAGATTTTTTTATTTTATGACGTCTACATGATCAAGTCAGTACAAAAACATTTTAGATTCCCAAACATTAGTTTTCTAGCACAAAATGAAATGTTACAGAAAAATGTTTGTATGTCATTAAAGAAAGCAGCATATTACGTAAGAGACACTTTTCAGACAGTAAACACAATGAAGGCTGCTGGGTTTTGCTGCAAAAATAAGAAGCGAGTGCGAAAGTCAAAGTGTCCAGAAGAACTGTGTCTGGTTCTGCAAGATGCTCAATAAAACTTACCAGCTCATTTCCTTATAAAACTGCACTAATTGTACCGGAGACTACTATTTATTTATTTATTTATTGACACTCCAAATATTGACTTCGTTTCATTTACTACTGTTTACTGCTCTTTATGGTATTTTTTTTTAAATGTAGAAACATTTAATTTCATTATTTTGAAGGCATCTTTGCTCTACAGCATTTCTTTGCATGTGCCTAAAACTTTTGCACAGTACTGCGTGTGTGTGTGTGTGTGTGTATTTTTAATATATATATATATATATATATAAGGATAAAACTATCAAATTAGGCAATATGTACCTGCACAAGTGGGCTCTGCCCCACTCCAGCTCCCCCCTTCCTGGCAAACACGATAACGGTCCCCTTCAATCTGGTAGCCTTGAAAGCAGGAGTAGTCACACCTGGAGTGAACCAAAAAGCTCCTGCTACAGCTGTATGTACCATGCTGGATGTGAGGAAGCACATGGCAACGCACCACTGAGAGAATCAGACAAAACAAACATTTGATATTTGTTGATGAGGGTTGTTATTATTATTATTATTATTATTATTATAAGTGCATTCTGTATATTGCCTTTTCAAGGTCACTTTACAGGGGAAACAGACAGCTTTACAACACAGACCAGGGGACACTCCAGCTAGAGAATGAAGTGTTGAGAACAGTTTTCAGCTCAGATTTCAAAAGTGGCGATAGAAGAGCAGTCCTGGAGAGTGAGGCATGAAGTTAATGTTCCAAAGTTTAAGACATTATAATACCTGTTTCCAACTGGATAATGTAAACTTGGGGATAGATAACTAATAAATAAGAATACAGATACAAACCTTCGGCAGAGTATTAGGGGTTTTTTTTCTTTATAAAAAAGAAAGAAAACACGGCAGCCGGACAAAACACACAAAAAAGCTGCATGAGCCCAAGGTTTTTACTTTAATGTTGAGCTTTAAAGAACAGCTTGTGGTAGCTTGTGGCAAGGGTTGCCAGGTTTCAACAAATTACCCAACCCAATTACATCTTAAAAAATGCACAAAAATTGATTCAAATCCAGGCTTTGACTAGGCCATTCCATAAACCTCCATTTCTTCTTTTTGAGCCATTTCTTGGTGGATTTGCTAGTGTGCTTGGGATTATTATCCTGTTGAAAGGTCCACTTTTGATTCAACTTCAACTTTCGGACAGATGGCCTCACATTATCTTCAAGCACTCTTTGATATGATGCAGAATTCATAGTTGAATCAATGAATGCAAGCTGTCCAGTCCCTGAGACAATGAAGCAACCCCAAACTATAACATTTCCACCACCGTGCTTCACAGTTGGTATGAGGTGCTTCTCCTGAAAAGCTGTCTTTGGTCTGTGCCAAACAGCTCTATATTTGATTCGTCTGTCCAGAGCACATTATTCCAAAAGGCCTGGTCTTTGCCTGTATGCTCATTGGCAAACTGTAGTCTTGCAAATGCTTTTTCCTGGCACGCCTCCCATGCGGGTCAAATTTGTGCAATCTCTTTCTGATTGTAGAAGCATGCACTTTGACCCCAACAGTTGCAAGGCTTTAGCAGATCCTGTGATTAAATGGTCGGGTTCTTGGAGACTTCTTTTTGCATTAGGCGATCTGCTCTTGGGCTGAATTTGCTGGGACGGCCAGCCCTGGAGAAATTGGCAGTCGTTTGAAATCTGCGCCACTTGTAGATTATTTTCCTTAAAGTGGAATGATGTATTTCAAATAATTTGGAGATCTTTTTAAAATCCCTTAACAGACTCATAGGCATCCACAACCTTTTTTCTGAAGGCCTTACAGAACTCTTTAGATCTTGGCATGATGACACCACACACCTCAATAGCAAAGGGAACACCAGACACTATATATGAGAGGGGTATAAATAAGCACTCCCTAAGCAGGGTCTAATCACTGGCACCCAATCTTGAACATCTGATTCTAATTTTGTGGATTTGAAGGTGTGATAAATGTAGGAGTGTACTTACTGGTTTTTTTTTGTTTGTTGTTTTTTTTTTGTTTGTTTTGTTTTTTGTTAATTTAAACTGAAAATTACTACAAAATGTCCAATATTATGTCTCATTTGATAGAGTTTATCAACTTTATTAATAGGCACTGTGTCAAAGATGATCAAAGGCATCATCGTTCAGGCATTGGGCAGACCACGCTCATCTCCGGTTTAAATCCAAATATGAAAACAGATACAAGTACAGATAATGGCATTGCGTTACACCCCTACTTTATCAGTCATAAGCAGGAGATTATTATGGGTGTGGGCTGAAATTGGGTAGCCAGTGTTGCTTAAGTAGTATGGTTATAGCCAGAAGCCTAATCAAAAAAGGGAACTGCAGTAAGTAAGATAAGTGATGATAAAAGCATAAACCAAAGTTTTAACATCTTTTGTGTTCGGAAAGTAGCAGAGGCAGGAAATATTACAAAGGCGAGGGAAGAAAAAAAAAAACGTGTTTAGTTAATGGCCATTTTTGTGTTGGAATCAAAACTAAAAGTGGTCTCAGGTAATGTCCACGCTTCACACTACACAGGAGTGTTAATAATGACCCTATCAATGTTAATGGTAAGGACTATACATTTGGTAACTAGGCTCCAAAGATTATATTTAAGGCCTCTATATTTTTATGTAACTCAGATGTATCTATCTTGAATATAAGAGCAGGTGGTGGTATGGATGTGGTGGATTCCATGCTTACACAAATCTGGGTATCAACAGTGAAAACTCTGATTGAGACACCATATAATGTGACCCAGGGATAATATATAATTAAGTCTGCAACTCCAGTAGTTGAGAGATTAGTGTGTCTTGATCTACTGTGTGGTAGGTAGCATTGGGATCTAGAAGTGGATGGGTCAGTAGCTTTAAGTAAGGCAGGGTCAAGGCAGGTTTCTTAGGAAACCTGGCTGTGACCGTTCATTTTCAAGAGCAGTAGGGATATAACTTGAATCAAGTGATGTGTTAATGAAATGAGAGATAGGAGCAGAGTTGAAACAGAGAGAAGTCTTTAAGAGAGGAATGGGGGCAAGATTAAGCAAGCAGGAAGATGCAATAGATTTGGAGATCAGTCCAGAAATATGGTTTGGCACCATTCCTCTGGTGTTTTAAGAAGCATATCACTTTTTGTGTTAAGGGGAGACTGTAGGGTGACACATATTTTGCTAATTTTCTTATTAAAGAAGCTGAAAAAAGCATCACAGTGCTCAACTGAATAAGAAACTGGACCTGGGAACATTGAAGGAGTTAGTAACAGTATTGAGAATTTTGTGTGGGAAATCAGTTCCATTGATTACAGAGGAAATATGACAATGGAGATCAGAAGTTAACTGTGGAGAGGAGCACATTGATGGAACAAGTCTAGTCTTTAATGGGACTAGTAATCAAATGTCAGAAATGGCACTAAAGCTAGAGACATTAGAGCTCTGACAGGAAGAACATTTATAGACATTCTGACTTACCTCTGCAGTAAGCAGTTCCTGACCAGCGGCGGTTGGTCATGCACTGTACAGATGATCGCCCCAGAAGTTTATATCCCCGATCACAGGACAGTGCACACCGTGTGCCTAAGGTGTTCCGATAGTTCCCACCTCGTGGGGAAGAACATGTCATGTGCCCATTGTGTAGTTTAAGTGTTTGACACCAATGGGGATCTGCCCGAAAAAAGCAAATACAAGTGAGTTTTGAGTTAAGGAATCAATCAGGTCAGTGTTGCTTTTCCTAATGTTCTTTTCTCTGCTTTCACAAGGTACAGTATCTCACAAAAGTGAGTACACCCCTCACATTTTTGTAAATATTTTATTATATCTTTTCATGGGACAACACTGAAGAAATGACACTTTGCTACAATGTAAAGTAGTGAGTGTGCAGCTTGTATAACAGTGTAAATTTGCTGTCCCCTCAAAATAACTCAACACACAGCCATTAATGTCTAAACCGCTGGCAACAAAAGTGAGTACACCCCTAAGTGAAAACGTCCAAATTGGGCCCAATTAGCCATTTTCCCTCCCCGGTGTCATGTGACTCGTTAGTGTTACAAGGTCTCAGGTGTGAATGGGGAGCAGGTGTGTTAAGTTTGGTGTTATCGCTCTCACACTCTCTCATACTGGTCACTGGAAATTCAACATGGCACCTCATGGCAAAGAACTCTCTGAGGATCTGAGCCTGTCAGTGCTCAGACCATACGCCGCACACTGCATCAAATTGGTCTGCATGGCTGTCATCCCAGAAGGAAGCCTCTTCTAAAGATGATGCACAAGAAAGCCCGCAAACAGTTTGCTGAAGACAAGCAGACTAAGGACATGGACTACTGGAACCATGTCCTGTGGTCTGATGAGACCAAGATAAACTTATTTGGTTCAGGTGATGTCAAGCGTGTGTGGCGGCAACCAGGTGAGGAGTACAAAGACAAGTGTGTCTTGCCTACAGTCAAGCATGGTGGTGGGAGTGTCATGGTCTGGGGCTGCATGAGTGCTGCCGGCACTGGGGAGTGTACTGTGACATGTACTGTGACATACTGAAGCAGAGCATGATCCCCTCCCTTCGGAAACTGGGCCGCAGGGCATTATTCCAACATGATAACGACCCCAAACACACCTCCAAGACGACCACTGCCTTGCTAAAGAAGCTGAGGGTAAAGGTGATGGACTGGCCAAGCATGTCTCCAGACCTAAACCCTATTGAGCATCTGTGGGGCATCCTCAAACAGAAGGTGGAGGAGCGCAAGGTCTCTAACATCCACCAGTTCTGTGATGTCGTCATGGAGGAGTGGAAGAGGACTCCAGTGGCAACCTGTGAAGCTCTGGTGAACTCCATGCCCAACAGGGTTAAGGCAGTGCTGGAAAATAATGGTGGCCACACAAAATATTGACACTTTGGGCCCAATTTGGACATTTTCACTTAGGGGTGTACTCACTTTTGTTGCCAGCGGTTTAGACATTAATGGCTGTGTGTTGAGTTATTTTGAGGGGACAGCAAATTTACACTGTTATACAAGCTGTACACTCACTACTTTACATTGTAGCAAAGTGTCATTTCTTCAGTGTTGTCCCATGAAAAGATATAATAAAATATTTACAAAAATGTGAGGGGTGTACTCACTTTTGTGAGATACTGCATGTCCAATTGAACATGGCTAGCTTTTCATTTTATAGCAATACAACTGCAAAACATATTCTATAATACCCAATATACTGTACTGTATATCCTTATATTAATTATTAGCAATATATAGCAATACCTTTTCATATACTTGGAGGATAGTCTTGATGGCAGGCAGTGGCAGCTTATTCATAGGGGTAGATGGGGCAGAGCCCCATCATTTACATCAACAAACTGTCTTCATAAAGTCATCATTCACAATTCCATACATTTTCAGTTCTGCTCAAATACTAATTACCTCTGTTGAATGTCAAATTACTAAAAATTGACAGATATAAGCAGATGTTCAACTGATTTGGTCGCTTTTCCATATGTTGCAATATCCGCTCACTGTCCCGTTTAACTTTCATAGAGTTATTATTGTACTTAGTGGTCAAAAGTGGGAAGTCCAGTAAGAGCTAGTAGACCCCTACTGGGTCAGGAATCATGCTGCCCCATGCTCACCATATGAACATTTTCAGTTGAGGAGGAGCAGCAGACAGGAGAATTAATGAAACTGGGTCACTGTTTTATGCCAAATTGGGCTAGTTCAAAAAAATACTCTGGCAGCTGGCAAGATCTTGTTTTATAGCAAATAATTAGAAGGAAATCTAATACATTTCTGCAAAGACAAAATCAAGTGCATACAGTGTGTCTATGATGTACAGAACCATTTCTGCTTTAAGAAATATTGTAGATTGGGCGGGGGAAAGGGGGATTATAGGGTGGATCACTTCTGTGCATCAGAAACATTGTTTCCCACACAAAAGCTGGGAGAAATTCAGAAAAGTGTGTCTCCTTTTTCCCAGTGTCTGAATTTTAGGGCTAGTTTCAGGTCTTTTGTGTGGTTTTTAAGATGTAGTTGGGCTGGAAATTTTCCTGAAACCCGACAACCCTGGTTAATGATATTAGCTCTTCAGGAAACACACTTGCTGTATCGAATTCAGTTGAACAAAGGTACGTCTAAAACCTATAATCAAGTTTGTTTGAGGCTATTTTGTTACGGTCATCCTGCCCCACCAAATTCTTTGGTCATGAGCCACTACTGATGGCGGGTGTGTGAGGGCACAGGCAAGAGTGAGAATAGATCAGCTTTATATTTACAAAGGTCACTCATTTGTTCATAGTTTTATTTCATTTAATTAATTTTATTCATTTTATATTGAAAATATCTGAACATAACCAATGCAATATAAATGTGTTTTTTTTTTTTTTTGTATTTAAACAAATGTTTACAGCTAATTTTCTATTTGTTACTTACACTTATAGTCCATCTCTGGAGTGTAATGTGTCTCCTCATGCACCACCTCATTGTTGCTGTTGGGATACATGGCCCCTGAGCCTGTGGGTAAATAATATTTAGTGGGAGATTTGTTGGCTAAAGGTAACAGTGAAACAGTGACTGTGACAGAAAATTACAATGAGTAATAAAATATAGGTTCTTTGTGTAAAGAAGATGTAACTTAGTGCATGCCCTTAAAGCAAAATAAAGTTTTCTTTCCTTTTTGGGGGGTTTGTTCCTTCATTCAAAAATGGTCAAATTTAATAGTGAAAAATACAAATCTGAAGTGACAAATTCCATCCTGCTCAACTCTGCCAGATGCCATTTACTCCCTGGAGACTGAGAGAGTCATGGTAAAACTCTGACATCTTCATTTTCATTCTTTTTCTGTCGATTGTATGTTTCAAAATGTTGCCTTGTAGACTCCAGGCTCTCCCGTGACCCTGCGAAGGATAAGCGGTATGGAAAATGCATGGATGGATGGATGGATGTTGCCTTGTGGCAGGATTCATTGTCTAACTCTTGCCACCTATTCAGTGTCTATTACCTTATCAGAGCCCAAGACCAAGACTCACTGTGTGTCCTGCATACTCCATATAAGCAAAACATGAAATATGAAGTTCCTTCATTGTTTCCTCTCACACGGTTACCCTGTTTTGTGTACTGTATGGTAAAGCTGTACTTTGAAGTTTAAATAATATTGTAAGTGTGCTAACAGTGTGGACAGATTACACGAGTCAATGCAGGAAGTACGGTTTTGGCATCTTGCTTTGGTGTCAAGGGGAAATTTGGAAGATTGCCTAGAGAAAGGGCTTAGTTTGGACTTGTGGAAATTTAACCCTAACAACTCTACCAAAATTCACTCTTCTGAGCAGCCTGGTGTATTATCTCATGTAAATAACCCAAATTCAATCAAAGAAGTAAAATCAATATCATTCCTAACACTGGCAATAAAACAAATCAAATCCAAACACAGTAATATCCTTCACTGAAAAGTTTAATACAACTAAAGTGTTAATACTTACAACAGTGTATTTTTGGGCAAAGATCCCAGAGCGATTTTGTTTTTCATGCCTCATCTAGAACTTTTTTTTCCCTTTTTTTCCAATTTTTTCCGTTCTTACTAAGGCATAGTATAGACTGGTGGCAAAGTAAAGGGAAAAAACAACATAAAGTGTCTTAGTAAGATGGTAGGCCACCACAAGCCACTAGGACAGCGTCAGTGCAATTTGGCATAGAATCTACAAGCCTCTGGATTTTTACTGGATGGATGAACACCATTATTCCAAAAGATATTCCCTTAAATGGTGTTTTGATGATGGTGGTGAAGAGCACTGTCTAACATGTTGGTCCAAAATCTCTCATAGGTTTTGGTTGAGATTATTGTTTTCGTTCTTATCAAACTATTCATTCCTTATAACTTGTGGATGAAGACATTGTCATTCTGGAAGAGACCACTCCCATTAGGATAGAAATGTTTCATCATAGCATAAAGGTGATTAGTCAGAATAACTTTGTATTGATTTGCAATAACCCTTTACTCTAAGGTGACAAGAGGACCCAAAGCATGCCAGCAAAATGCTCCCCTCACCCCACATGCACCACCACCATTTCTCATGTAAAAATGCATTTGGTTTCATCTAACAATGTGAATGTTCTGGAAACATGTATGACTAATAACATCAAATTAAAAACAGTGTCAGCAGTTTCTTTTAGTCAGAACCCATTTTGAACACATTTTGTAATACAGGTTTTCCCATCAAATTCCAGCAGCTGTCAGTAATGTAATATTAATTCAGAAAGCTCCTGACCTTGCACTGGCATTCACCTAGACAGTGGATGTGCATGTGTTTTGGGGATGTGGCTTTGGAGGCACCAGTGAGGGGATGGATTTTGAGTTTCATAACCAGCTAACTTTTGCCAAAATCCATTACCAAATCACTGAATGACTGGGGATTTTGTTGAAGACAGTAAATGTAGTGGATAGTTTACAGATGTTGTCTCTTCTAAACAGACACAGAACGTTGGAGGCTGGACAAACACTTTTTCACTGGTCTTAGCATGAGGACTACAGTATATGCCAGTTTTCCATGTTCTCAAAGGCATTGGAACCATGCGGTGGTCTGATGACTGAGAGGTTCTAACATACCAAGACTCTGACACAGTCTGCTTCGAGACTCGGTCCATAGCAATGGTCCACCTTAACCAAAACCTTTAGACTTAACTCATTTGTAATTATAGTGATATGAATGATCAGAGTATTTATTACACTATTTAAATATATATTATTACAATCTTGATTTGTTATCTTTTCATTCTTGTGGTCTTTCCTGTACTGTTTTAAAAATGATCTGTCATATTGAACCTCTTCTGAAGGGTTAACAGAGACTGGTCACATCTGGTGTGCATGTCCACACTCAGCAATTCAGCCGCATGGGAGTCACTAATTACAAGGGGTCGATCTCTAAATAATATGGGAGGTATTGTTACAAAGACAACAAAAGGACCAGTGAGGTTGTGTAGTAGCTTCTATTAACATGTTACTGTCAGGACAGGAGTTCTGAGCATAAACATGAAGTAGGTTATAGCTTTCTACTTGTGATACACAGGGACGAATTGAATCGTATTGTTTCAGGGCAATTCAAAAAAAAAAGTGCAGCACTTAAATGACATTGTGCCTTTTGAGAAAGATAGAGATTCAAGTCCTGGATCATCTCTTTATTCACTTGGTAATGGAAGCAGTAAGACATAAAGTTTCCTCTGAGGTCTGAGGCATTTCCTGAAGGAGAAATCTCAACGAGTTGTGTATAAGTAGGAGAAACAAAAGGGTTTCCATAAAGAATTGAGGAAGTGAGAAGATCACAGTTACACTGAGAGATTTTACAGTGCTGTTGTGTCCTTTTACATTGAACAGTCTGATGAGAATAAATGAAGTTTAGACCGTATTTGAAAACAGCTGTTTCTGGTTCATTCTCGTCCTTTCGGTCAAATCAGCAGAAAAAAAAAAAAAGAAAAAAAACCAGCTGTTTTTCATATCGCATTAAGGCAGTTAAAGTATTTCCCTTTACTGAAGGCATAAAGAGAAATGAGCATGCACACTACAACCTGATCACCGTTTTCTCGCTTTAGTTCCTATATACGGTGTATATATATATACGTATATATATATATATATATATATATATATATACGATTTATATATATATTAGTAGATAGGAATATTTTGACTCTGCCTGCAGCTGGAGGAACCCGTGCTTTCGCTCTGTAACTCACCTTCATGACTGAGTCCCAGAGCATGATATACCGTAGACAATTCCAACAGCAGAAGAGCGGGGACTTGCTTCATATCCTGTCGCTGGTGGTGTCAGTGAGAAGAAAACCAGTCCCGAGAAAAAAAGGAAAAAGACTGAAAGGTTCTCGGGATGAAGTGGAGACCCAGTGCTTGAGAAGAGTGGCAGTGCGATATGACAGTGATGGGCATTAAAGCTCAGTTCGTTTCACCACCACGGATTTGTTTGAAAGAATCGAATCCGGTTTGATTCAGTCGGTTCACTAAGCCGAGGGGGTCTAGGAGAATTACGCATTTCCGTCTAGTAATACCCTATAACGGTACAAACAACAGAAGTGACTCAAACTGCACAACAGTTGTCATTTCAGCGAGCAACGGTCTTATCTGCGTCCTGCAAGACTACAAATCACGCCCACTGCAAAGAACGCCTATCAAATTACGCTACACAATATTTCCACGCCCACTCGAAGATTCGTCAATTTCCCTAATTAAATCAATTCCCTAATTCGTGGGAGGTAGCACAAATATATTATATATATAAACCTGTGTTGTGTTTGATATCCATGAGAGCAGAGTATTTTTGTGATTTATTTATTTATTTTTTTTTTTTTTTTTTAACAAAAGATCAAAAGGTTAAACAATAAAGACAATTTTTCACAGCCTTCTTTGCGCATATTTACCAAGGGTGCCAATATTTGTGGAGGGCACTATATGTATGTATGTATGTGTGTAAGGGATAATGCACGGCTATGTGTTTAATGCACGACGTGCACCCAACGTGAAGCGGGTGTGTTTGCCCTCATTGGTGCATTAAAATCGTAAACTGACTGGAACTACCTGTGCGTTACACGGTTTCAGCCAATCAGAATCGAGTATTCAGAAAGACCACGGTATAAAAAACTCTAGATAATGTAGCTCCACGTAAAAGAAAAATAATTAGATTGAAAAAAATTAGCACCCTCGTATAATGTTCACACACGAACCTTAAAACAGACCACGTAAATGGCATCAAACTAAATTGGTAGCATTTCAAAAAGCATGGACGGAGAACCTCCTGAGCTATAGAGAATCTCTAGATCAACCTATCTCTAAACCCTAATAGAAGATAACACAAATAATACTAGATTTGTTTTTAATACTGTAGCAAAAATGAATTAGGGATAAGTCCACCAGAGAAGCATGCACACAATCAATATGTAGTAGCAATTTTTCAAGGACAAAACTGAAAATATCTTGGGGGGGGGGGGGGGAATCAAACTATAAATTTAAAGCTAGACAATTTGATAACTAACCATGTAGATGACAATATAACTACTGTATATCAGATCAGCGATTAATGTGTTATTGTTATTGTTCATTTTATACTTATTTCAGTATTATTAGGTTTTGCACTCTCAACGCCTACACGAACCTCCACTCAAGCCATGGCTGATCCTCAGCTCCAGTGGCCAAGTGGAGTGTGTGCACTGCATAGCAGAGTCTTGCACACATGTTGGGGCTCTCCTGTTTAAAATTGAAGCAGCAGTCTGGATACAGGGGACCAAGACTGTCACTGATGTTCCAGCCTATTGGATGATGCCCGCTAGTGTTGACAAGGCCCAAGCAGAGGTGGGTTACAAGATTGACTTCTCCTCTGGTGCAGCTAAGAGGGTGGCACTCAACAAGTGCATCAGTGGGGAGAGAGGAATGTCAGGGATACAAACTCCTTTTGGCTCTGAAAGTCCTTGTGCACATAAGCCCACACTTTCAGACCTGTCACCCCTGCATCAGATTTTGCACAAGTACTACCATAATTATGCAGACCCTGTTAAACCGCATGTAGTGCCAAAGTCCCTACTGCACCTTCGTGACCCACGAAAGGATGGATGCGAACTACCTGTCCTGTTCCAGCATTGCAGCATCCTCACACACCTGGTAGCGGTAACAGAGACACAGGCAGCTGCAGTGGAATCTCAGATGGGACTACAACATCGATCGCCTGTTTGGTACACATTAAGAGCAGGAAGAATAACAGCTTCCGATATGCATGCCGTTGTGTCCACTAGTGTTGACAAACCAGCTACATCAACTGTGTCAAGAGTGTGCTATCCCAAAAAAACGGCAACCTCAGCTGCCATCAGATGGGGGATAGACAATGAAGAAACAGCGAGGCAGACCGATGTCACACTGACAGCACCCCAGCACAGGAACCTGAAAATGGAGCAATGTGGCTTCATAATAAATCCATTATTTCCTTAGGTTGGGGCATCACCTGATGGGCTAGTTCACTGCACATGTTGTGGGAAAGGCTGTCTGGAAATTAAATGCACACTTAAGTAACGCAACAACTCCATCCTGCAGGCCTATGCAGATGACAGCAACATCTGTCTCCAGCTAACTGATGGGAAGTTACACCTGAAACAGACACACAAGTACTACAGCAAAGTACAAACACAGATCTTCGTTACTGTGTCACAGTTGACTTTGTTGTGTGGACAGCGAAAGATTGTGCTGTGGTTCGGTCATACCAGATGTAGACTACTGGACAACACTTCTAAAGAGGCCACAGGAGTTCTTCCACAAAGTTTCACTACCTGAGCTTGTGTCTTGTTACTATACTCGACCAGCCTCCACAAACACACCTGTTTCAACAGAGTTACAGCCATCTCACACAAAGAGGGCTAGAACACAGGCGCATGAGAACATAAAAAGACTCCGGTGCATTTGCAGAGGGCCAGAAGACCAGGATGACCTGGTGGCTTGTGACAATGAAAACTGTGCAGTCCAGTGGTTCCACCTCAGCTGTGTGGGACTCAGTCAGTCACCTTCAGAAAGTAAGTCATGGCTCTGTGCCTCCTGTACACACTGAAACATTGGAGCACAACTGTGTTTTTGTATTTATAGTTGCTTTCATTTTTATCATATTATTTAACTTGTTTACTTATTGTCTTGTTATCTGTATTCTTAATACTTGAACTTTACACCTTCAGGTACTAAGAGTGCTCCAACTGATCGGTCGCCGATCGTTATCGGCCGATAACCGCTTAAAATAGTTTGATCGGCGGTCCCTATAAAGGCCGATCCAGAAGAGCCGATCAGATGACGCAAAACTCGCGAGACAATTGTTTTATGTGCTGCTAAAATGGCACATTTTACACACTGCGGAGGCTCTTGCTGCTGCATTCAGTGACATGTTTCGAGCATGGGAAATCCAGGAGGAAAAAGTGCACATTATTCTAAGGGATAATGCAAAGAACATGGAAAAGGCCATGAGGGATGCCGATCTACCCAGCCTGCCGTGCATGGCGCATACACTCCAGCTCGCCATGACCGAGGGAGTTATGTCACAACGCAGCATCGCTGATTTAACAGCCTCTGGAAGACGTATGGTCGGTCATTTCAAACACTCCCAGCTTGCCTACTCCCGACTTCAAAGTATTCAGAAACAACTGGGCCAGCCTATCATGAGGCTAAACAGGCATACATTTCTGGGCCTCATCTGCGCCAACTATGGCACATATGGCCCAGATCAAGGTCATATGGGCCGTATCTGGCCCACACACAACAAGCTGGTTTTATTCTGAGTTTTGGCTTGTTTTGTTCGGCCCAGAAGCCAGCCACACTCAGGTTGAGTCATTACCGTCATTCCATAATGGTATGTGGGCCAGCTGTCATTTGTTATCTGGGTACAGCAAGATGTAACTACCAGGGGGAACAGTATTTACACATGCTACAGAGTCTGCTGCAACAGAAACGTGCCCTGTGTGCTTATGGATCTGACTATGACTTATCCTCCATGTTCACCGGCAGCCAGTGGAAATTGGTGGAAAATATGATTCCGCTACTCGTCCCATTTGCAGAGCTCACACAACAGAGCAGCTCGTCAACGCATCGGCTGCAGATGTTATACCATCTATCAGAGCTTTAACTCGTCTTCTTGAGAAAACAGCAGAGACTGACCATGGTGTAAAAACTTCAAAAGCCACGTTGTTGGAAGCGGTCCAGAAACAATTCTGTGAATCTTTTGAATCTGAGTGCCTGTATACCATCGCTACAATCCTCGATCCGAGGTGAGCAAACTTTAATTAACACATTTGTGTGTGTGTGTGTGTGTGTGTGTGTGTGTGTGTGTGTGTGTGTGTGTGTGTGTGTGTGTGCGCGTCCAGCTGTGTCATTGTCAGAGCGAATTAAAGAGCAGGCAAATGAGTATTGTTGCAGTTTTTAGTCTTAAAGTTAAAGTAGTCTAAAGCTAAAGTTAAAGACTCTGTTTGTTCCATCTTTTATTTTATTGATTTATTTTATCATATTCATTCTACAGGAAAGTTATATTTGTCAAGCTCTAAGCTGTTCCCAATAACTAAGCACAGGCTGCTGTGGTTTAAGTTAATATGTTGCACATGTTGCTTGCCAATAAATAAACAGTTGTCAATTCGTGATACTTTCTCCTCTCTTAATTTTAATACTTAATATACATTGTTGTTAAATATAGTTTAATAAATAATGCTACATGATAAATAGAAGGCTTCAAATAGACCCTGTGATCGGCCTCAAAAATCCTGATCAGAGCACCCCTATCAGTTACAGTGGGGGGAAAAAGTATTTGATCCCCTGCTGATTTTGTACGTTTGCCCACTGACAAAGAAATGATCAGTCTATAATTTTAATGGTAGGTGTATTTTAACAGTGAGAGACAGAATAACAACAAAAAAAAATCCAGAAAAACGCATTTCAAAAAAAGTTATAAATTGATTTGCATTTTAATGAGTGAAATAAGTATTTGATCCCTTCGACTTAGTACTTGGTGGCAAAACCCCTGTTGGCAATCACAGAGGTCAGACGTTTCTTGTAGTTGGCCACCAGGTTTGCACACATCTCAGGAGGGATTTTGTCCCACTCCTCTTTGCAGATCCTCTCCAAGTCATTAAGGTCTCGAGGCTGATGTTTGGCAACTCGAACCTTCAGCTCCCTCCACAGATTTTCTATGGGATTAAGGTCTGGAGACTGGCTAGGCCACTCCAGGACCTTAATGTGCTTCTTCTTGAGCCACTCCTTTGTTTCCTTGGCTGTGTGTTTTGGGTCATTGTCATGCTGGAATACCCATCCACAACCCATTTTCAATGCCCTGCCTGAGGGAAGGAGGTTCTCACCCAAGATTTGACGGTACATGGCCCCGTCCATCGTCCCTTTGATGCGGTGCAGTTGTCCTGTCCCCTTAGCAGAAAAACACCCCCAAAGCATAATGTTCCCATCTCCATGTTTGACGGTGGGGATGGTGTTCTTGGGGTCATAGGCAGCATTCTTCCTCCTCCAAACACGGCGAGTTGAGTTGATGCCAAAGAGATCTGACCACACCTGACCACAACACTTTCACCCAGTTCTCCTCTGAATCATTCAGGCAAACTTAAACTTTTAGGTGTTAAAATACACCTACCATTAAAATTACAGACTGATCATTTCTTTGTCAGTGGGCAAATGTACAAAATCAGCAGGGGATCAAATACTTTTTTTCCCTCACTGTACATCTTACCTGCTGTATTTGCAATACAGTAGCACTTTTAAGTTCAGTAGGGTCTTCATTTTTAGTCTTTTATTTAACTTGTTTACTTATCGCCTTGTTATCTGCGTTCTTAATACTTGAAGGTTACACCGCTGTTACACCTATTGTATTACACTGCCACTTTACCTGTTTTGTATGTTGTATCTGTTACTGTGAACTGTACAATATACCTCAGTGTTATGATACACAAATAAAGAGATACAGAATTGAAGTACGTTTTGTCATTTATTATTGTAACAGGTGGTATGCAACTTGAATAGCACTGATAATGCAGGATATGCTGTTCATGCATAGTTCACGTTTCATGTTATAGTTTATGGTTTCATAACAACGCTGGGGCACATATTAGTCAAGGCACAGCATAGTCACAATCTTGTCAAGGAACGTCATGTCCTCGCCTTGACATGGGAGTACCATGCTCACTGGTACAGTTCCGCTTAGTATGGTGTACTTTGTGCGCACACACCCAATCAACCTCTCCACATGAACCCTGAGGTGAGCTATCTGGCGTGTCTCCTCCACATCTTTTGCATCCAGCTGGCTGCGTCCTCTTGTGAATGCAGGTGTTTTCACTTCTGCA
This sequence comes from Cranoglanis bouderius, assembly GCA_023630585.1. Lineage (NCBI taxonomy): Eukaryota > Metazoa > Chordata > Actinopteri > Siluriformes > Cranoglanididae > Cranoglanis > Cranoglanis bouderius. The sequence goes on from CM042561.1 coordinate 17,515,218, forward strand.
CACACGAGTCCAACACCGTCTCTGATGTCAAATCCGTGATCTGCCAACACCAAGTCCCCAGGCAATAGTTTATTAAGAATAGATTTATTCTATAGCTATTCCTATATCCTATAGCTTTAACTGCAATAATAATAAAACCAGGTGTTTTTGATATAATACATACTGTATCACATCTACATCTGGGTGAGTGGTAAGTTCAGAATAAAGCTCTACAGGGGTGTAAAAAGTGCTGTACACAAGCGAAAGACAAAAAGTTGCTACATTTAAATGTACTCGGGTCAGAAATAGTAAAAAGTAAATATTTTAACTGATAAATTATGTAGGTACCAGAAGGTGACTAATTTCTGCATTAAAGAACTTGACTGGATGCTTTAAACTGCCTTGTGTGTAAAACGCAAATAAAATGTGTGGGAGGCCATTCAAATAGCGTATAGCCATTAGCTGGATGAGATTGAGATTTATAACCTATTTTGAAGGTCTAAAGAAAAATGGAAATAGTAAAAAGTAAGTTTTTTTTTTCTTCTTGGAGATGTAAGTAAGAGCACGGTATTCGATTTGAATAATAATATACTAAAGTAATACTATAATAATAATAATAATAATAATAATAATAATAATATAATAATAGTATAAATACCCTCCTCCTCCCCCCCAATACTTCCGTATCGTAACGAGGTACTATTACTGTTCCACGCCTCTAAAGGCTCAAATAAATGAATATGATGGTATTAGGCTACATTTGCCGTTGAGTTCTTATAATTACTTGGTCTGTGAAGTTTGTTGTTGTTGTTGTTGTTTTAATAAGTCAGTTTACTAACCGAGAGACTTTTCACTGTCAAGAAAATGAACACACAAATATGGTAGAATAAAACTCGAAATCACAGAGTACACAACATAACGAATGTAGTTCAATTACAGTGTATAAACTGCTGGTTAGAAACGCCACAGCATTATTAAAACACAGTATTCAAGCTCTTTCACGGAATCGCAGAACGAGACATAATCTGTGAACAAATTTAAACCCGTTTATCAAGGAGTGATACCAATGTTTTCAAAGCGCAGCCTGAGGTGAGTATTCCTCTGACTCCATAGCTTCCCGAAACACGGCGCTATAAGGGATAACTGAGTGTATAACGTGTTGGCCAACAAAGTTCGAGCTCAGAGTTAATGTAAAGTTGTATATGTTCTTCACTCCATCACTTCATGTGCCCCTTCTGAGGTGTCTACACTCTCCTCACCCCGGAGGTAGAGCCTGAGCTGCTCTTACGACATTTCCTTCCCACTCGCTTGGACGACAAGAAAAAAAAAAAAAAAAAAAAACTTTTCCAGGGGGAACAATCCCAGTTTTCCTTCCCCTCCTAACTAACCCCAAACAAGCCAAATCGACAACACGACCAGACTTAAAACCCGAAATGTCTCCTCCGTCTAGAAGACTGCAGACCAAACCCGTGATAACATGCCTGAAGACCTTTCTGATATCTTACAGCCTTATATTTTGGGTAAGTTGTTTCTTCACATAGTGCGCAACTTCGCTGAATTGGACAGTTCGCTAACCTGTTTAGCTTAGCTTAGCTCCGGTGTGTAGCACACAATGAGCCTGCAGGCTCATTGCGATGGGTTGACCTAGAACAGCTGTTTGACCAGTTGTTCTTCCTAAACTTAATTTATCTGAGTGAAACAGACCAAATGTACAGTTTTCCTGCAGTTTTATTTTTCTTTCGGCTCACCAAAATTGAAGGTCAAGACATGACGGAAAGCTGGCATTTAAACGGTTGCTCTCGGACGGCTAGCTAACTACAGCATAGTTTATGTTCCCATTTCAGTTAGTTAACGAGGTAACCAGCAGGTCGTGTGAGATTAGTGAACCCGATATTATCATACACAGGCAAACTGGAGAAGCTGCAAGGATGGAATAAAACGAAACTAAGGAGAAAACAGGCGTCCTTTTGTTTGCTTTAAACTTGTGTCCGCACTAGTTGGTAATTATTTCAGATTTGTTTGTATAGTACAGTCAGAGGAATACCCACGACGGTACTTTAAGATTTGAAAACAAGTTGAAAATTATTTATTGATATCAAACGTGGCCGTGATGAGTCCAGAGTCCGCGACCATGGTATTTATTACTGTAATCTCACCTTGCCAGATGGCCCGGGGACGGGGAGAGTAAACACGCACCGACATGAGATGATCTCAGGGCTTTGATTTGTCAGATACCAAACCTAACAAAGTAAAATATAAAAGTAAAACACTCACAATGATTAGTGCTTTTCAGCAGTTCTTTAATCACAAATACCTTAAGTGTGTCATCGAAAAGACAGAAACAGATCACTAAACATAAATAATCACATACTAAAATGTCAGGGAGATAGTGTGCAGGTATCAGTTACAATGTTTCACACTTTCTGTCCCTGTCCCCAGTTCACACTGTTCCTGTCTCTGTCCCCAGTTCACACTGTTCCTGTCTCTGTCCCCAGTTCACGCTGTTTCTGTCCCTGTCCCCAGTTCACACTGTTCCTGTCTCTGTCCCCAGTTCACGCTGTTTCTGTCCCCGTCCCCAGTTCACGCTGTTTCTGTCCCCAGTTCACACTGTTCCTGTCTCTGTCCCCAGTTCACGCTGTTTCTGTCCCCAGTTCACACTGTTCCTGTCTCTGTCCCCAGTTCACGCTGTTTCTGTCCCCGTCCCCAGTTCACGCTGTTTCTGTCCCCGTCCCCAGTTCACGCTGTTTCTGTCCCCGTCCCCAGTTCACGCTGTTTCTGTCCCCGTCCCCAGTTCACGCTGTTTCTGTCCCCGTCCCCAGTTCACGCTGTTTCTGTCCCCGTCCCCAGTTCACGCTGTTTCTGTCCCTGTCCCCAGTTCACACTGTTTCTGTCTCTGTCCCCAGTTCACAGGGGTGATCCTGTTAGCAGTGGGGGTCTGGGGGAAGGTTAGTCTGGAGTCCTATCTCTTGCTAGACTCAGACGTGAGCACCAATGCACCATATGTCCTTATTGGCACTGGTGCAATCATCGTCATCTTTGGCTTGTTCGGTTGCTTCGCCACCTGCCGTGGTAATCCATGGATGCTGAAACTGGTCAGTTCCAAAATTCTATAGAAATGGACAGAAATGTTATAAATATGAACAAACCAATTTTGTTGAAATGACATACATAATATAACTGTTCCATTAAAGGGAAGGTGGAATTAGTTTGGGTAGCTTCCTATTATTATTATTAATAATAATAATGATAATAATAATATTATACCATAAACCAGATACTACATTGACAGTATACCTTTTAGTTTTATTTACTGTTAGAGGATAGAATGATTATTTTGATATATTTTGGTCCATATGTTTCTTGTGTGCTTCTGTTTTGCAGTATGCTATGTTCCTGATCCTGGTGTTCTTGGCTGAACTTGTGGCAGGCATCTCTGGCTTTGTTTTCAGACATGAGGTGATTTTATTTTGTTAGTTTATGAAGATCTACTGAACTGTGACATGGAATGCATCCTTCACTAATGATATTTTTCCCTGTAGATCAAAGCAATCCTTAACGATGTATACCAGAATGCTGAAGTCAGTTACAATACTACAGATGGCAGAAAACAAGCAGTGGATTCCATGCAGAGATCTGTAAGCAATTGTTTGTGTAAATTCCTCAGCCAAAAAGCACTAACTTCCAATAACTCTATAATTATTTGTCTAGAGTGTCACGGTGTCTACAGTTTATATTTAGCTGTCCAAGCACCAAAAGTAGAGACTTTAGGTGGTACTCCCTCTTGCCACTCAGTCAAGTGAGAAGGGCTCAATCTGCCTAATGGTGGCGCTGTAACACAACATTGTGCATTATAGGCCATCTCTCAAGAACCCTGTGACCTAGAGACAGAATCCTTTTTTTTTTTTTTTTGTCTGATTCCATGGCTGATTCCAAGCCAATATTACTGTTTCTTAGGAACTGTAAGTTTGACCAAGCTGAAATTTGATATACCACATACAACCCCAATTCCAAAAAAGTTGGGACGCTGTGTAAAATGTAAATAAAAACAATGCAATGATTTGCAAATCTCATAAACCCATATGTTATTCACAGTAGAACATAGAAAACATGTCAAATGTTTAAACTGAGGAAATGTACCATTTTAAGAAAAAAAATAAGGTAATTTTGAATTTGATGGTCGCAACACGTCTCAAAAAAGTTGGGACGGGGCAACAAAGGGCTGGAAAATAAGTGTTACTAAAAAGAAATAGCTGGGGGATAATTGGCAACAGGTCAGTAACATGATTGGGTATAAAAAGAGTATCTTGGAGAGGCAGAGTCTTTCAGTAGTAAAGATGGGCAGAGGTTCACCAATCTGCCAAAAACTGCATCTACAATTTGTGGAACAATTTCAGAATAATGTTCCTCAACGTAAAATTGCGAAGACTATGAATATCTTATCATATCTTACAGTACATAATATCAAAAGATTCCGAGAATCTGAAGAAATCTCTGTGCGCAAGGGACAAGGGTGAAAATCAATATTGCATGCCTGTGATCTTTGGGCCCTCAGGCGGCACTGCATTAAAATCAGGCATGATTCTGTAATGGAAATCACTGCATGGGCTCAGAAACACCTCCAGAACTCATTGTCTGTGAACACAGTTCGCCGTGCCATCCACAGATGCTGGTTATAGCTCTATCATGCACAGAAGAAGCCATATGCGAACATGATCCAGAAATGCCGCCGTCTTCTCTGGGCCAAAGCTCATTTAAAATGGACTGAGGCAAAGTGGAAAACTGTTCTGTGGTCAGATGAATCGAAATTTGAAATTCTTTCTGGAAACCATGGACGCTGCGTCCTCTAAAGAACCATCTGGCTTTTTATCAGCGCTCAGTTAAACGCCTGCATCTCTGATGGTATGGGGGTGCATTAGCGCCTATGGAATGGGCAGCTTGCACATCTGGAAAGGCACCATCAATGCTGAAAGGTATATACAGGTTTTAGAGCAACATATGCTTCCATCCAGATTCCATCCCATCTTTACTTCTGCCTCTCTACTCTGCCTCTCTGAGATACTCTTTTAACCTAATTAGTTGCAAAATGTTCCTCCAGTTGTTTCTTTTTAGTAACACTTACTTTTCCAGCCTTTTGTTGCCCCCGTCCCAACTTTTTTGTGTTGCGGCCATCGAATTCAAAATTACCTTATTTTTTCCTTAAAATTACGCATTTCCTCAGTTTAAACATTTGATATGTTTCCTATGTTCTATTGTGAATAACATATGGGTTTATGAGGTTTGCAAATCATTGCATTTTTATTTACATTTTACACAGCGTCCCAACTTTTTTGGAAGTATTAATCTGTAAGTGTCAGCCAATCAGTTTTCAGCTGGCATTTGACGAGTAGCATTGAGCCATCATCAACAAAACTTGATAAATATGTTCATCTATGGTCTCTTTATTGTTCTATGTAACTGAAGGTGATATTTGCTAAGGGTACTTGAACCACTGCTTGTTGCTATATTTGAAAATAATCTTTTCCTTTGTGCGATACACCTCTCTGCTTTTGAGCTTTGTATTGTTGTGCTTTTGTTTGTTTGTTTTAAACTGATTAAGTATTTATTATGGGGAGCCTGCTGTATTTATTATGTGGAATGCTTCAGCATTTATTCTATACCATTTGTAATATCTCATTCATTTTTGCTTATTGAAATCTGTAATAATGCCAGTAATGGTGTACTCTTGTGCTGTATAGCTGAAGTGCTGTGGTGTGTACAACTACACTAGCTGGGGACAGACGGAGTACTTCAAGCACTATGGCATACCGAAAAGCTGCTGTATGCCACTGGCTAATTGTACCACTGAAAATCTCAAAGATCTCACCCTGGCTCGAACAGTGGTATACCAGCAGGTGAGATTACAGCCTCCTGTCTGTCAACATGGACCAAATAAAACTGTAACTTATGTTATACCTAAGTCAGTCCCTCCAGGATTTTGCGATCACAGAAATTAACACAAAATCAAGCAAACTCCGCAGTATTCTGAGGAGCTTGCAATTTTCCAAAATTACCGCATCGCAAATTTGTTTAAAAAAGCCACAGCAAAATCAAGCATTTTTTGCCCGCAACAATCACAAAAAAAACTCTGCGAAATCCTGTACAGGCTGCTAGGTCATGTAATTAGGAAATAAATGTTGATGTTGCATTTATTTGCTGCTGCAGGGCTGCTTCTCTCTGGTGTCAACTGTGATGGAGTCTAATTTAGGAGTCATTGCTGGGATATCTTTTGGAATAGCATTCTTCCAGGTAAAAGCAATTTTGTTTTGTTTAATGTTCAATTCTAAAGCAACAGCTTTTTTTTAAAAAAAAAAAACTTGAGTGACAGTTTCAAGCTGCAGTAGGGGCTGTTGTAAGCCTATCCCTCTGTACAATACCCCACGCTTCATCCAAACGTTTCTCCAGATCCCCTCCCTGCACACACTTGTGCACATGTACAAGTTCCATGAATATGAAAGACAGAAAAGGAGAGCAACAGTGCGCGAGCAGGTTCCTTCCAGGTTCCTTAGTAGAAGCTTAGTAATGTTGACACTAATTGAACTTGTGGAACCTGCTTGGTGTGCGACTGCTCGCTTGGATCTAAAGTTTGAAGCCACAGCAGCACTTTCATAAACTGGATCCAAGCAAACACCAGTTGCAGCTTTGCACTGGCTGTTAATATAACATTGGCTACATGATAAGTAGTCCCAGCTAGAGTACATCACAGCTGATGTTACTAGTTAACTAGCTATCAAGTATGTTACATGACATTTGGGAAGGTCACAGTTTGGGAGGATTGATAATTTACACACAAAGTAAAATAAATCCCTGTCAGGCAGCAAAGCAAGCATAGCCTCAGTTTATAATCCCACTGATACTCAGGTTCATACTCGGGTCATGTGTTTTCTTTTTGTTGTACTGTAGCAGTTAATTTGGTCAAAGATTGCAGTTCAAAAATGTGGTGAAACTCGATGTGCCTTCATGTCTGTTTTAACTTCTGTCACAGCTTATTGGTGTATTCTTGGCATGCTGCTTGTCACGCTACATCACCAACAACCAGTATGAAATGGTCTAGGCATTTCAGGTAAAGTGCTTTCATTTTAATGATAACTGAGCTGCTTAACCAAAAACAGATTTTTGTCTACCACTAACTCTATACACAGTTGACCTCATTGTCTATAAGACACAATTTTGATCATTGTTTTACTTCTTTATAAATGTTGTTAATAAGATGAGCAGAAGATGAGCAGATCTGACTTAAAGTCATTCTTGTCTGTTGTAGGGAGGAAACACGAGGTCACCCATGATATACCACACAAAGGGAAGCCATATAGTTTTAGAATTGTCTTTCATTTTAGAAAATCCTCCAGCTACCTTTTCTTTTATGTTAGCCCATGGCAACTAGATCGACGGGAAGGATTTAATTCGCTTCGTAGGGGATCGAGTCTTTTCACAGTTATTCATCTTGATGCAATTATGTGCCTTTGGTAGTTTGTAAACGGAAATTATGAAAAGGATTCGGAGAAAGTGGAGCGTGTGCAGGTTGTAGCCAGTGTTAAACCTTTGATGGTATAGACATTGACTTGCCTTTGTTTGTTGGTCTTAATATTATACATTTTTTCAGTTTAATAAATTGCAAATCGTATTTGCTAATGATAGGTCAAAATAAATTACTTTGAGTAGAGATAAACACATTGGGGTTATGTTGATATGAGTTGGCATTGTATATTCAAGCCTTATTGCCTTACCAGAAAAAAATGTTGAACTTCAGCTCTTTCTTTATGGGTCAACATTTAATATGAATATGAGGTTCACTGACATTAACACAGTGATGTGTGTTAATGACAGTCAGTGTATTATAAATATATGTATTGCTTTTGTTGATTGAGTGGCTTCATTATGATGTATTTACTTAATTCACATTCCCTGCAACACAGCAACAGAAGGCACATCTGCCCTGATAGAGAGCTTACTCTGAAGTGATTCCAGTTTTCTGCTTTTTTTTTCTTCTTTTTCTTCCTTTTTGTGAAACACTGGCATTTCCAAGGCCTCTGGAGTGACGCATAACCCGATTATTACATTTCATTGTCTTGTATGTCTAAGTTAACATTTTAAAGCATGTAGTATCTGTATTGTTCTCTGTCAATTATAATTCAGTGTTAATAACTTGCTTTGAGTTGTGTGAACAGCATGTATAATACATAAAAAAAAGAATAAACAAGCGTAAGTTATTTTACTGGTCTGTGTGAAATCAGTTCAAGTGTCCCTAAAAATATCCCTAACATGGATTTTTTTTTTTTTAAACGAGCTCTGACATCAAGTACACAAGGTGGCAGCATTGAACCAGTCTTTACAATTCACATACAAAATTTATTTTGTGAGCTCTCTCTCTCTCTCTCCCTCTCTCTGCCTCTCTCTCTCCCTCTCTCTGCCTCTCTCTCTCCCTCTCTCTCTCCCTCTCTCTCTCTTTCTCTCCCTCTCTCTGCCTCTCTCTCTCCCGCTCTCTCTCTCTCCCTCTCTCTCTCTCTGCCTCTCTCTCTCTCTCCCTCCCTCTGCCTCTCTCTCCCTCTGCCTCTCTCTCTCTCTCTCTCTGCCTCTCTCTCTCTCTCTCTCTCTCCCCCTCTCTCTGCCTCTCTCCCTCTGCCTCTCTCTGCCTCTCTCTCTCTGCCTCTCTCTGCCTCTCTCTCTCTCTCTGCCTCTCTCTGCCTCTCTCTCTCTCTCTGCCTCTCTCTCTCTCTCCCTCTCTCTGCCTCTCTCTCTCTCTCTCTCTCTCTCTCTCTGCCTGCCTCTCTCTCTCTCTCTCTCCCTCTGCCTCCCTCTCCCTCCCTCTGCCTCTCTCTCTCTCTCTCTGCCTCTCTCTCTCTCTCTCTCTCCCTCTCTCTCTGCCTCTCCCTCTCTCTGCCTCTCTCTCTCTGCCTCTCCCTCTCTCTGCCTCTCTCTCTCTCTCTCTCTCTGCCTCTCCCTCTCTCTGCCTCTCTCTCTCTCTCTCTCTCTCTGCCTCGCTCTCTCTCTCTCTCTCTGCCTCTCTCTGCTGTACCTTGGGCTGTACTCAGCTAGTCTTCCGCTTGTAAATCATTTGATTTCTGGCTTTTTCTTTCCTGAAGAGGAAGTCTATTTGTCCTCGGATCTATCAAAACTGAATGTCTATCCTATTTCAAAACAACATTAAAAGCAAAATATTCACAAGCCCATCTTCTTGCTACTGCAGCTGTTGCGCGCGCTCGCTCTCTCTCTCTCTCTCTCTCTCTCTCTCTCTCTCTCTCTCTCTCCATATTTGTATTGCCAAAGCAAGTAGGTCTACAAAGGAAGGGTAATATAAAAATGTGAAATAAAATAAAGGACAAAATAAAATTTAATAAAATACTAATGAATTTTTTAAAAAAGTGCAAACGATGTACATAAATATACCAATTAAGGACAATATAAAGGCACTATATACAGAATAATTGAAAAAGGATAAAATGTGTAAAATTGCAGAATAAAATCTCCTCTCTTTGTGAAAGTAGGCAATGGATCTACTTTTCCAGTCTAATTTAATCAACATGTACAGGTGCATCTCAATAAATTAGAATGTTGTGGAAAAGTTCATTTATTTCAGTAATTCAACTCAAATTGTGAAACTCGTGTATTAAATAAATTCAATGCACACAGACTGAAGTAGTTTAAGTCTTTGGTTCTTTTAATTGTGATGATTTTGGCTCACATTTAACAAAAACCCACCAATTCACTATCTCAACAAATTAGAATATGGTGACATGCCAATCAGCTAATCAACTCAAAACACCTGCAAAGGTTTCCTGAGCCTTCAAAATGGTCTCTCAGTTTGGTTCACTAGGTAAGCCACAAACATTCATTGCCAAAGAAGCTGGCTGTTCACAGAGTGCTGTATCCAAGCATGTTAACAGAAAGTTGAGTGGAAGGAAAAAGTGTGGAAGAAAAAGATGCACAACCAACCGAGAGAACCGCAGCCTTATGAGGATTGTCAAGCAAAATCGATTCAAGAATTTGAGTGAACTTCACAAGGAATAGACTGAGGCTGGGGTCAAGGCATCAAGAGCCACCACGCACAGACGTGTCAAGGAATTTGGCAACAGTTGTCGTATTCCTCTTGTTAAGCCACTCCTGAACCACAGACAACGTCAGAGGCGTCTTACCTGGGCTAAGGAGAAGAAGAACTGGACTGTTTCCCAGTGGTCCAAAGTCCTCTTTTCAGATGAGAGCAAGTTTTGTATTTCATTTGGAAACCAAGGTCCTAGAGTCTGGAGGAAGGGTGGAGAAGCTCATAGCCCAAGTTGCTTGAAGTCCAGTGTTAAGTTTCCACAGTCTGTGATGATTTGGGGTGCAATGTCATCTGCTGGTGTTGGTCCACTGGGTTTTTTGAAAACCAAAGTCACTGCACCCGTTTACCAAGAAATTATGGAGCACTTCATGCTTCCTTCTGCTGACCAGCTTTTTGAAGATGCTGATTTCATTTTCCAGCAGGATTTGGCACCTGCCCACACTGCCAAAAGCACCAAAAGTTGGTTAAATGACCATGGTGTTGGTGTGCTTGACTGGCCAGCAAACTCACCACACCTGAACCCCATAGAGAATCTATGGGGTATTGTCAAGAGGAAAATGAGAAACAAGAGACCAAAAAATGCAGATGAGCTGAAGGCCACTGTCAAAGAAACCTGGGCTTCCATACCACCTCAGCAGTGCCACAAACTGATCACCTCCATGCCACGCCGAATTGAGGCAGTAATTAAAGCAAAAGGAGCCCCTACCAAGTATTGAGTACATGTACAGTAAATGAACATACTTTCCAGAAGGCCAACAATTCACTAAAAATGTTTTTTTTTATTGGTCTTATGAAGTATTCTAATTTGTTGAGATAGTGAATTGGTGGGTTTTTGTTAAATGTGAGCCAAAATCATCACAATTAAAAGAACCAAAGACTTAAACTACTTCAGTCTGTGTGCATTGAATTTATTTAATACACGAGTTTCACAATTTGAGTTGAATTACTGAAATAAATGAACTTTTCCACGACATTCTAATTTATTGAGATGCACCTGTACACTTCTGCTATGAGGCAGAGAGACAGAGAGGATCCCTTGCTGCTGGTTGAAGAGGCAATCAGTTATCAGGATAAAGGGAAATGAAGCACAGAGACAGCAGGCTCGATAATATTAACTCAGGGATCCTTATTGTATTTGTCAATGCATATTTGACAATTATTTACATATATGTTATCAAATGTATTTCAAAGTAATCTTATTTTGTTAGCTAGAAGGTAGAGTACGATTTCACGACACGACATCATCCATAGTTCGGTAAAGAAGAATAATCACCCGTTATAATGTTGGAGACTTTGCCCGTTGTGGAACAAAATGGCAATGGGCCGAAAGAGCCGTTTCTTATCGGTCAGCTGAGCCGAAGAGCCGGAATCCCCATCACTACCAGACCACATCTCCCTTCACACTGACTGCAGGGACCTAAGGATTCGGGTTTACAGCAACGACTGGCTTCGAGTTCACTCAAAGATAATGATTGGTCGGAGCTCACAAGAGAAAAATAGCGTCTCAATTCAAGGGCGTATACTAGAATGATGTCGTGACGCCGGATTGGCTACTGAGAATGTCAGTCATGCTCTGAACGCTACAGCATTGGAGGAGTCGCGCACTCGCGGCGAGTCAGAGCTATAAAATCCTCCTACTGCAGTTCCCCGACAGAAGAGTCATTCTTCTCCGGGGTGTAGGGTTGAGCAGACGCGGCAGAATCAACCAGAGCTTCGTGGATATTTGTGCTCATAAACTGTCATTTTCATCCAGGTTAGTCTTCGCGGTGTTTATTCCGTTTCTTTAATATTACCACCGTGTTTAGCTGTGTGCTTACATCTCCGTGCTGCGTTGCCTACTGAAGGGCTTGGTCATCCGGTTTGTCTAAACCTTAACGTTAATTCAAGGCGACTCTGTTTGAGATCATTTTACTCACTCGACATGTTTCATAAATGAATTTAAACCGACGGCAGAGCAGTTACCTATTGCCACCTACGAAATGTAACTCTCTTTAATCGTAAGACTTCATCTGTTCGTGTTGAGCTAGTTTTTGTATGCTAATGAATCCGTGACCGCTGGTTCTACTCTGCCGTGTCTACAGCTGATCTTTCCCTGACTACAATAACAAAAAGAAAGTCTGACGCATTTTCTTTAATTTAAATTCTTATTTTTAAACCTCCCCAGGTTTTCACAGCCAGCTGCACTACTGCACTCGCACTCCGTTAACTGTTCAAACTCCGACATCATGATGCAAGTGAACTCGGACGCCGGATTTCATAAGCACTCGCTGCTAAACGTGATGAACCGCTTCCTCGCGGCGGCCAACAACATGGACGAGACCATCATGGTGCCTAGTTTACTGCGGGACGTACCACTGGAGGAGCTGGAAGGGGACACCGCGATGCACCGCGACAGCGAGCTGTCCTTCCCGAGCAAGCAGAGGGACATGTATGAGCACTACCTGTTGCTGAAGTCCATTAAGAATGAGATGGAGTGGGGGTTGCTGAAACGCGACATGGGTGGCGGCGCCAGCTTCCTGGAGATGGCGGTGAAGCAGGAGGAACAGCAGGTTCCGGGCGAACCGGCGGAAGACGACACCGACTTAGAAAGTCAGTTCCATTTCCACCTCCGTGGACTCTTCGGGGTCTTATCCAAGCTCACAGACCAGGCAGATCACCTCACGAACCGCTACAAGAGAGAAATAGGCGGCGGGAGTCTGTTACGATAGAGGACCGACGACCTGTAATGTTAACATGGACTACTACTTACACTCTGCTGAGGGGTCACGCTCGTGCAGTGGACTCGCACATCTAGTCTTGCCTATGGACTCTTCCTTAACCTTTTGCTTCTAGGCAAGACCTAAAATTATTTCTGCACAAATAGTCATAAGTAGTACTTTGATTTTTTTTTTTTTTTGGTGTGGGGGGGGGGGGGATGATGAACATAAAAGCTGTGTGATTTAAAAGAGTTCAAGTTAAAGACGCCTTGCTGTTAGTTCCATTAAATGTCCTCATTTAAGTAAGTGTATGCCAGGGCACCCTTTATACAATACCATGTGACTTTAAATGTCCATTATAGCTTTGGTTACAAAGTCCTTGTTCAGAGTTTGGGTTATGTTGGAGAGGACTCGAATGCTGGTTATTCTGTTTCTTTCTTCACGTTAACCTAAACTCTGGAGAATGTGGTCCTGTAATATCCCCAGGCTGAGTTTTAACAAAGGTTCGTTTTGGCTTACTGCTCGTATGCACTCCAACCAGAAAAGGTGTCCCTTGGGTTGTGCTCTCCATGGAAAAGATTCATGTCGTGTTGTCCGTTTGACCTGTCCGAGTACTACCGTTGCCACGTTTTAGTTTGCCCTAAATGTTTACTTTTTATATGAAATGTAACAATTAAATAATACAATATAATGAATAAAGCAGACTTTTTACATTGGATTTTTGTGTGGGTTTTGTATTTCCCTGGTAATTTACTTGAAGACTGTAGCAGTCTAGTCTTAAATGGAGCTTCTGTCTGTGGCTAATGTAATTGGGTTTGAATGGAATGTGCCCTTCTGCTGGCATGTTCAAACCTGAAAGCTGACTCACTGGCAGTCGTTTGTCAAACCCTTACAAATGTGCAAATGCCTGAACCTGGAGTTGCTTCTAGTACTGATTTCCATGCCAGGGCTTTGGGAAAGGCCTGACAGAGGAAACTGCAACCAGGAATATAATACCTCCATAAACATTATTGGCCTTGTCCTCCCCTACACACCTGCGTCTTTCTCCTGGCACTTCCCCATAGCAACAGTTCTCTAGACCGTTGTTGTTCAGCTAACAATGCTTTCTCCTCTTCAAGGTACAATGGTGATTTAACAATGGACGGTTGGAACAAACTGTATAAAACATGAGTTTGGTGCAAGTGTTTAAAACTGGAAGTTTACAGTGATTTGATCTTTTACTGTAGCTTTCTATTAAGAGCAAAAGTATCTGGCCAATGTGAGTAGATAATGGAGGAAAATCTTGATTGACTTAGTCGGTCTAAAATCTTTCACCTCTTCCCCCCCCCCCCCCCGATAACGTCCTTTGTTGTGTTGGCGGTTGGTGTTCCGGGTCATTATCTTGCTGCATGATGAAGTTCCTCCCAATTAGATTGGATGCAGAGAGAATGTTCCTGTAGACTTCTGAATTCATTCTGCTGCCAACATCATGAGTTACCCAGGGCTCAAACCAAGAGTAGACATCCAGAGCTATTGCTTGTTTAAACAAGCAATCTATCAGGGGCACACCTAGGCAACAAGAAACCCCTGTCAGTCACATGTTCCGGTATTTTTGATCACTTGAAAAATGGGCAGGTTCAAACACTGCCGTGTTCTAAGTTGTATAACACATTTAGATGTAAATATCAGGAAGTGAAGGCTGAAATTCTGATCTGTTGTCTCATCTTTTGAACTCAAACCAAAATGTCTTCATTGTATAGCAAAAACAAAACATTTCAGTACTTTTATAACATCTAAAGCCTCATAACAAAGATGCCTGTGCTCATTAGTTCCTGAAGAAACTGCTTTTGAAACCCCACCACACTGCTTCGTTGGTACTGACGAAATGAATTACAACACAGTGTATCGCAAAAGTCACATTTACAGACACATGGATCTGACGTTTTACTCTCCGGTCTGATGCAAGCGTCACAGCTGAAGTTGAAAAAATATGCTAAATTAGCACCTAAGCAAAAATATTTTGAACATGTTTATGTCTTTGTGTTGATGAGACACTGACGCTGATACACACAAAAACATCTCTCTGATTTCTTTGTGTGTCAACAGTGTATGAAAAGGTCACTGTAACGTGAGCTTGTCTCTCAGTCAGTAACTGATCCTGATTTACGTGATCATGATAGCATGGGGAAGGCAGGGAAACTGACCACTGATCACGACAAGACTGCATGATCATGCAGGCAAGACATGGCACTGAGTTTGCCAGACAGCTCTCTGAGCTGTATTTATGTTCTCTGACACTCATCAAAGTCACTTTCTCAACAGCTATAAAGTAATTGACCTAATTATGCAAGATGTGCCCAAGCTGTCTGTGTCAAACTTACCAAGCAACATAAATACCCAAAGTGTAAGTATTGGTGATATGGTAAATCTTGGAAATGATGGTTTTAAAGTCCAAGGAAAAATGAATAAAAATGCTTTTTTTTAAAAACAAAATTTACTAAGTATACAAAGGTAGTGAGCTAATCGCTGAAGTTTCTAACTGGAGTAAAAAAAATATATATATAATAAGATATTTAATTGTGATTTTGCCTGTCAGACAAGTGGTAGCTCATAAGATCAGCTGGTATTAGGCCATGCTCACCCCACTGGCCTTAACAATACTTAGCCTTGTGTCTATAAGGAGAGCTGTAATGGGTGTAATACAGCACAGTGCCTCTGCCTCAGTGCAAACCTGAACAATAATAAAAGAAGCTACACTTTGTGTAGTGATCTACCCAGCATACAGTGCTTTTTGATGGTTGCAAGGTGAGCTGAATTTTAGTATTGCTTCTAATGAGAGCTGCTGGCCATCATGGTCAATACATGGAATGCAACTGATGTAATGTGATATAGGTGCGTTTACATTTATTGCACACTGTATGTTTATGATGAGCATTAGCAAATAAGTAGCTACTGTTTCTGTTTCATGTACCAACCAGTGAATGGATTGATATGGTTATTCAGAATGTGTTTTAAAATTTCTATTCACTGCAAAATCACTTCAGAAGAATTTAATGCAGATGCTACTCATGCAAGGCAGCTGGACACACTGAAGGATTAGAGAAAATACAGCACATTTGTTGCTTGATATGCTCAGTCATCTGCGTTTGAACATGGTGTTCCCCATTTTGCGGATGTCCTTCCCACTGAACTCTTATTTCCCTTATTGCGTGCCCCCTTCTGCAATCTGTCATTTGACACGTCTGGCTTAACTCCTGGGACAGCCCATACTTTCAGTCAGCAAAGAACAAGCCTTGATACTAACTATTAATAACTATTTCTCCGTATTACCCTCAAATGAAGGTACACACAACACAAAAAAACTGAAAACAGTCAAAAGTTTTTAGTAATCAGAGTGGTGCTATATTGCAATTAAATTATTTATTGACAGAACCAATAAACAAGAAGCAGATTTCTTAGATGTTTCCTTTCTATTTTGAGAATCCCTGCTTAAATTACCTTGTCTGATATTGAGCCAGTATGTCTAGGCATGCTTCTGCTTACAGTGAGACACAGTCAAGCTCTCTGTACCTGATCAGAGCAAAGACAGAATCTGATTGGTGCGCCATGAGGAATGTGTTGCTGGAGAAATGTGTATTGGTTGCATAGAGTGGGTGAGGAGCTCAGCTGGAGACGTTTAGGGCCTGACACACACTGTCACCTTGGTTCCCTCTATTCAGGGTTTAAGTGTTCCCAGCAAAACAGCCATTCAGCATTGCAGCTCACACCTCTTCAGGTGGCTCACACCTCTTCATACTGGTCATATCTAGTTCATTCTATCTCAATCAGTAAACAACATGCTTTTCAAATTACTCTCACTAATAAACGCTTTTAATCACATTTAAAAGTGAATTTCCCCGGAAATGCACATTAATCTGAAGATGTGTTCCATATTTAAAAAAAAAAAAAAAAGAAAAAAAAAGTAGCTTATTTTTTATTTTGTTTACATTTTCATTTGTACTTATAAACGATGATTTGTGTAAATACCAAGAACAATTGAAATACATTTTCAAAACACAACATATTTTGGCTTCGCTCAAGATCGTGCAAAGATGATCACTATGAACAGGGCTGATGTCCCTTCAGTATCAGTTAATTATCTGTTAGAAAAGACCATTTTAAAAGAACTGGCCAATCGTGCCAACTACACAGTAGCTCAGTATGAACTGCACGGAAAGTTTTTATCTCTTTGAGACTTTTACAAACTGATATTCAATTCTAGACACACAAAGTGACTAAATTAAACGAGTGTCATATATTCTCATATATACACATTACGGTTAAGTCTAGTCATAAAACAAGCAGGAGATGGTGATAGTTTGATATTTTAAAGCTTAAATAATTCATACCTGTCTGTGTATTCAGAAAATAAACTCATGTATTCCAGAAACATTCAGTGTGTGCATTTTTATAATGAAATGCTTAATAATTTTATCAGTTAAGCATTTATGAAGCCATATGTGAGACCATGTATTTCAAGAACTCCCCTTGAATCTTTACTAAACTGATATATAATGTTATGAAGTGCTATTTACTGTGGATGAACAATGAATCATAATCACACTATGCGGTGTCAACTAGATGAGGATGGGTTCCCTTTTGAGTCTGGATGCTAGGTCCTGTGTACTGAAGGTCACTGAGCTGAAATCCCCTTTTTTATTGTAATATTGAAGTACAGTATATGTGCTGTGTGAGCATATAGTAGTAAATTTCGTGTACTATATCTCATGTAATAGTTATATTTTAGAGTGTGATACATACAATAAACGTTCTTGGTCATCTTGTGATTCAGCACAAAATGCTGCATTGGATTTGGGCTTGTGTGGACAATAAAGTGTCAGCTGTGAATAAGGCCTGACAAGTACATTGTGATACATGGCACTGGGTACTTAACAGTTATTTTTGTCACACCTATACATAGCCTCCAAAGCTATTCTTGAAGGCTTAAATATTCTCAGCATATATACAGTACTGTACAAAAGTTTTAGGCACATGCAAAGAAATGCTGTAGAGCAAAGATGCATTCAAAATAATGAAATTAACTGTTTCTACATTTTAAAAAAAATACAGTAAGGAGCAGTAAACAGTAGTAAATGAAACCACGAAGTCAATATTTGGTGCGACAAAAAAAATTAAGATTAAAATTAAAATAGTAGTCTCCGGTACAATGTGTGCAGTTTTATAAGGAAATGAGCTGGTAAGTTTTACTGAGCATCTTGCAGAACCAGACACAGTTCTTCTGGACACTTTGACTTTCGCACTCGCTTCTTATTTTTGCAGTGAAACCCAGCAGCCTTCATTGTGTTTACTTTCTGAAAAGTGTCTCTTACGTAATATACTGCTTTCTTTAATGACATACAAACATTTTTCTGTAACATTTAATTTTGTGAAAACTGATGTTTGGGGAATCTAAAATGTTTTTGTACCGACTTGATAATGTAGACGTCATAAAATAAAAAAAATGTATAACAAAGTTTGTACTAAAAAAAAATAGGGTACCTCAAACTTTTGCACAGTACTATATATATATATATATATATATATATATATATATATATATATATATATATATATATATATATATATATACACACCAATCAGCCATAACATTAAAACCACTGGCCTAATATTGTGTAGGTCCCCCTTGTGCTGCCGAAACAGCTCTGACCCGTCGAGGCATGGACTCCAAAAGATCTCAGAAGATGTGCTGTTGTATCTGGCACCAAGACGTTCACAGCAGATCCTTTAAGTCCTGAAAGTTGCGAGGTGGGGCCTCCATGGATCAGACTTGTTTGTCCAGCAAATCCCACAGAACCTCGATCACATTAAGATCTGGGGAATTTGGAGGCCGAGTCAACACCTTGAAGACTTTGTCATGTTCCTCAAACCGCTCCTGACCATTGTTTGCAGTGTGGCAGGGCGCATTATCCTGCTGAAAGAGGCCAGTGCCATTAGGGAATACCGTTGCCATGAAGGGGTGTACAGCAATGCTTAGGTAGGTGGTATGTGTCAAAGTAACATCCACATGAATGCCAGGACCCAAGGTTTCCCAGTAGAACATTGCCCAGAGCATCACACTGCCTCTGCCAGCTTGCCTTCTTCCCATTGTGCATTCTGGTGCCATCTCTTCTCCAGGTAAGTGATGCATTGTGTTCTGACACCTTTCTATCATAGACAGCATTAACTTTTTCAGTGATTCATGCTAATGTAGCTCTTCTGTGGGATCAGCCCAGACGGGCCAGATTTCACTCCCCACGCACATTAATGAGTCTTGGGTGCTCATGACCCTGTCACTGTCACTTGTCCTTCCTTGGATCACTTTTGGTAGGTACTAACCACTGCATACTGGGAAAACCCCACAAGACCTGCCTTTTTGGAGATGCTCTGTCCCAGTCGTCTAGCCATCACAATTTGGCCCTTGTCAAAGTTGCTCAGATCCTTACACTTGCCCATTATTCCT